>ML677377.1:11067898-11425525 GCA_007922305.1 Dermatemys mawii
TCAAGGATAAATGGATAAATCAAGGATAAAAGGATAAATGGATAAATCAAATAAATGGATAAATCAAGGATAAATGGACACAAATCAGATATCAGGAATGGCAATATACAAAAACCTGTAGGAGAACACTTCAGTCTCCCTGCACACACCATGAAAGACTTAAAGGTCAGCATTTTGCAGCAAAAAAACTTTAAAACCAGACTGCAAAGAGAAACTGCAGAGTTGCAATTCATTTGCAAATTTGACACAGTCAGTTTGGGACTGAACAGAGATATTGAATGGCTAGCTAACTACAAGAGCAGTTTCTCTTCTCTCGCTGTTCACACCTCCAATTCAGCTGTTAGAGGAATACCTCACCCTCCCTGATTAGAGATAACAGCTGGTTCAGCCTCACTGGACTCACCCTGTTATCTTTAACCTGGCTCTTGCCTACCTATTTATACCTGCCCCTGGATTCTTCCACTGCATACATCCGATGAAGTGGGTATGAGCCCACAAAAGCTTATGCTCTAATACTTTAGTTAGTCTTTAAGGTACCACAGGACTCTTTGTCACTTCTGAAATCAAAAAGATGCCCAAGGTCAGTCAATGGGCAAATGTTCACCAGTATATTAACATTGCTAGTTTTTAAATGACTGACTTGAAACAAGCATTTTAAGTTACACTGCTCTACAGCCAATATGCTTCTGAAATAAATGTAGTCAAACTTTACTAATTCTGGGTCACTGAGAACGAAAATGATGCTTAAAATTGTTGATTGGTTCTAGTTTTCAAGATATGCTATTGGGTCAGTATATACGACCCTTGACATGGGAATGGCGGAGGATAACTGAGTTATAAGGGGAAGGGATCTCAGTTTAAACCAGAAATGACTAAAATACATCTTTGACTGGATCTATGAATAAATCTATGACTGGGTTTGGACAGTACTTGCTTTTTAGGCAAAACAATGAATGATGCAATCTGAAGCTGGTATTGCATTATACATGATATGAATTGCATCATGATATTCCTAGAAGTCATGGATGATGCAATCATAATGAAGCTTACATCACTCTGCTGAACAAATTGCCCTATATCAGCTCTAGAAATCATACAGTGTCGTGCTCTGTTATTTGTCAGTGTTTGATTTTGCAAAGGGACACATTTCTGTTTAGCCAAAGTGAGCAGAGATGCCTCGTACTTGTGTGAACAGTGCAGATAACTTCTGCTATGTTTGTGGTGAAGTGACTTTTGCATCACAAAAGCACAGTATAACCACTATGGTTAAGAAAGCCTATCACCTTTATTTTGGCTGCAAAATTGGAGCTCAGGACAAGAGGTGGGCCCCACACATATGCTGCAACACTTGTGCAACAAATCTTCGCCAGTGGTTGAACAGGAAAAGGAAATCTATGCCTTTTGTAGTGCCAATGATTTGGAGAGAGCCAACAGATCATACCAGCAATTGTTACTTCTGCATGGTGCCTCCAGTTGGGAAAGGTGTGTCAAAGAAGAAAAAGTGGACTGTGCATTATCCAAACATTCCATCAGCTATACGCCCAATACCCCACGGAGAAGGACTGCCGGTTCCTGATGCACCACAATCATTCTCACTGGAGTCAGACAAGGAAGAGGAAGAGGATGAAACGTCTGGTCCTGAACCATCAATGTCACAGGACCCACATTTTCTCCCATCCTCCTCCTCTGAACCACACCTCGTAACACAAGCTGAACTGAATGACCTTGTCAGGGATTTGGAACTACCCAAGAGTAAGACAGAGCTGTTGGGGTCCAGACTACAGCAGTGGAATCTCCTGGCAGGTGATGTTAGGGTTTCCATGTTCCGTGACCGTCAAAAGGATCTTGTCCCATTCTTCTTCATGGAAGGTGATCTTGTAGCCTGCAACAAAACATCGATGGTGTGATGGCAGCCCTCAACATCGTTCACGATCTGGATGAGTGGAGACTCTTCATTAATTCATTGAAGACGAGTCTTAAAGCTGTTTTGCTGCATAATGGCAATGTTTTGCCATCAATTCCAGTTGGTCATGCAGTCCATATGAAGGAAACCTATGACAACATGAAACAACTTTTGAGGTGCATAAACTATGACCAACATCAGTGGCAGCTTTGTGGCGATTTGAAGGTTGTTGCTCTCTTGCTTGGTCTGCAGACTGGATACACAAAGTACTGCTGTTTTCTCTGCGAATGGGATAGTCGTGCAAGAGATTCCCACTACATCAAGAAAGATTGGCCACTCCGACAGTCATTGGAGCCTGGGAGGAAAAGTGTTCAGCATCCACCACTTGTTGAATCAAGGAAGATTTTGTTACCACCCTTACACATCAAGCTGGGTCTGATGAAGAACTTTGTCAAGGCCATTGACAAAACACAAGCAGCTTTCAAGTACCTCCGTGGAAAATTTCCAAGGTTAAGTGAAACTAAGATAAAGGAAGGTGTCTTTGTTGGTCCTCAGATTCGTGAACTTCTTCGAGATGATGCATTTGACCATGCACTGCGTGGCAAGGAAAAGATGGCATGGAAAGCCTTCCAGTCAGTGGCAATACATTTTCTCAGAAACAACAAGGCAGACAACTACAGGTTGTTGGTGGAAGAACTCCTCAAGGCGTACAAAAGCCTTGGTTGCAACATGTCACTAAAGATACATTTTTTGCACTCTCATCTAGATTTTTTTCCACCGAACTGCGGAGCAGTGAGCGACGAGCACGGCGAGCAATTTCACCAGGACATTGCAACAATGGAAAAACGCTATCAGGGCAAATGGAGCCCATCAATGCTTGCAGACTATTGCTGGACAGTGACAAGAGATGCTCCATTTAAAGAATACAAGAGACAAGCCAAGAAGCGCCGAGTAGACACTGAATAGGACTAAACTATGTATATAATAGTTTTTTGCCTTTTGTTTCATAATACATTTTATTTATATAACCCTTTTGCTGATTTTTAAAGTGTTACATAAACAGGACAGGTGAAATATTATCATGTAAAGCAACCATAAACACATGAAAAGACCTAGGTTTACAATTTATGATTAAAACTCTACTATCTACACAATATACATAGACATAAAATGTAAAAACTTAAACATCTTAGAAACAGTAGCCAATCAGTTGTTTTAATTGTCATATTTGAATTCAGCACATCAAAATACGTAATAAATATCACATTTTATCTCTGAAGCAGACGACTTCTAAAAAATTGTAGACCAGTGTTATCGGAACAGCAACCTCAAATGCCTCTATTGATAAATTCCTTCTCTAGAGAATAGCATCATAAGGATTCAGTTTGCTGGCTAAACTCAGACACAGATTCAGAATCATTGAGGAAAGTATTAACTTTCTGAAGCAATACAGGTACCTATCATGTGCTTTTAATTTAAATAAGACACTGCAAATGCTGCTTGGTTGAGTTGATTGCAGTTATGAACTATAGAAGCAATGACTTTGTTAACGGGTAATGAAGCACACTACAGAGTGTCATTTGTGTCTCGGAAAAGGAAGTGTGACAATGACAGGGGAAGGAGAGAGATTACACACAATGGACAATAGAGGAACAGCATGAAATGAGTCAAAAATACTCAGTTGTGAGCCACTAATAAAACCTCTAAATTGAGAAAGGCCAGGATAATTGTAGAAATGTGAGCAGTGGGGCCTTTCCTGACTCTATCTTTAACTAGCAATTGCCCATCTCTAGCTCCAGGCCAATTACTAATAAGCTTCTATCCTCAAGTCATTCATATTCTGCTATAAATTTTCATCACTATCCTCTTCACCAGTGTTAGTCCCTGCACTAGAAAGTAATGCATTTTCTAAAAACACTTGTTATTAGGGTCTTGATTTATTTCCTGAAGCCTCAGAGCTCATCGATAGCAAAATACCTAAAGAAAAAAGATAGATTCTGTAATTTGTCTGCCAGGGTTATTTTTGTAAAGCTTTTATAATCCTACATTTTATATGTAAGGTAATTTATTGCTCATGTTCAAGGCCGGGGCTAGCCAATAGGCGACCTAGGTAGCTGCCTAGGGCGGCAGCCTTTGGGGGCAGCGAATTGCTGGCCTTGGCGTCAGTTCGGTGGTGGGAGCTGCTCGCTGATTTCGCCGGTGGCAGGAATTCAGGGCAGTTCAATGCCACAGAAGCCGCCAGCAGGAATTCAGCAGCAGCAGCAGCTTCTCCGCCTTTTTTTTTCTTCACTGCCTAGGGCGACAAAAAACTAGCACCGCTCCTGCTCATGTTCCTTACAAATTATCATTGACCTTAACTGGTGTAACAAGACTTTGCTTTCTTTTCTCTGATATATATATATATATCAGAACCTGGAATAAATGTATTCAGTGAAACAATGAAGTTCTGAGCTATATTTGTGGAGAAGTTTGGTGAAAAGTCTGTTTAAATTAAATAGAAATTGAAAATGATTGCTAACCCAGAACTGAGCATTTGAGTGAATTCAAAAGTGTAAGTGTAATTTAGATTTTAATATTCTCTGAGACCAGTAAATGGCAAGCACTGTGGAATGTGTTAAAAAGAAAGGTATTTCTTTAAATGTCCTATTTTATCTGAGGGAAATAAAATTCTTGAATAAAATGTGCATGTCCAGTACCTGCACTAATATTTAGGATAATTCAGTTATCCATTATAAAGATTAAAAATCTGTTTCTATGATCATTGAAGTCAAAGGTGCAACTAACATTTATTTCAGTGAAAGTGGTACTGGAATCAAACATTTCACAATAAACTTTGTAAATACAAGTTTTTATTTTGAAATATATTGTTGCTCTATTCAGAAAACCCCATAAAACACAGTATGATCCCTTGAATTCTCTCCCCTACATTGTTAATTATTTGAATGGGTATTTTTTAGCTGAATGACTCCTATAAGCTTTAAGTAGTTATGGGTAACACTCCTCTTAACTCCTAACTCTTTACAATCTTCAAAGTGTTCATCATCTACTCAGTACCAATGACAGAAAAACATTTTGCAGAACTATGTGAAACTTTCATCAGGAAATTTTGAAACTAAATGAGGGTTACACCTGATTATACAAAACTGAATGTTGGCTGAAATGCATTCCAATGACTGTGAACCTTTCAGAAGCCTGGATGAGCACTGAACAAACATGAGCTATTTTGTGCTTCTTGGGGGCCCAAAATAGGAACCAGTATTTTGGTTTTTGTCTATGATTTCCACTCTAAACTAGGGGGTTACACTCTTCACAGCTTTTGTAACCTAAGCTCACTACTAGGGTTGCCAACTTTCTAATCACACAAAACCAAAACCCCCTGCCCCACCCCTTCTCTGAACCCCTGCTCCCGCTCACTCCATCCCCTCTTCCTCCATCACTCAGGACTAGTCTTCACTGGGGCAGGGGGGAGATCGACTAAAGATACACAACTTCATCTACATGAATAACATAGCTGAAGTTGGTGTATCTTCAGCCGACTTACCTGCCATCCTCATGGCGGCGGCGGTCAGCAGCGCACTCCCCCGTCGACTCCAGCTTGCGCCTCGCGGCAAGCTGGAGTTCCCAAAGTCGACAGGGGCGCTGCTAGTGATTGATTTCTCGTATCTTAACAAGACATGAGAAATCAATCGCTAAAAGAGCGATCGCTACCTGCCGATCCAGAGGGTAGTGAAGACCTACCCTCACTCTCCCTGACCCTCACTCATTTTCACCAGGCTGGGGTATGGGGTTAGGGTACAGGATGGGAGTGAAGGCTCTGGCTGGAGATGCAGGCTCTGGAGTAGGGTTGGAGTTAAGGGGGTTTGGGCTGTGGGAGGGAAATGGGCTTTGAGGTTGGGGGTGTGGGCTCCAGGTGGGGCCAGAAATGAGAGGTTCAGGGCTCCAGGCTGGGGCAGAGGGATGTGGTGTGGGGGGCAGTGAAGGCTCTAGCTGTGGCTGCAGGCTCTGGAGTGGGGCTGGGGCTGGGGTTCAGGAAGGGATTCTGGGCTGGACCCAAGGGGTTGGAGTGCAGAAGCAGGCTCAAGACTGGAGCAGGGGTTTGGGGTGGTGGGTCAGGTCAGGCTCCAGCTAGAGTCTGGGCTCTGGGGAGGGTCCAGGGATGTGTGGTTTGGGGTTCAGGAAGGGACTCAGGGCTGGACAGGGTGTTAGGGTGTTGTGGTGGGTGCTAGTGTTGGGGTGGGGGCAGGGATGAGGGATTTGGGCTGTAGGAAGGGACTTAGAGGTGGGACAGGGGGTTGGGGTGAGCAAGGCAGGCTCAGGAGGGAGTTTGGGTGCAGAAGGGGATTTCAGGCTGTGGCAGGGGTTTGGAGTGTGGGAGAGGGTTCAGGATGTGGGGCCCCTGCAGTGCTTATCACAGCTCCCAGGATGTGGCTGCCTCTAGGCCAGGGGTAGGCAACCTATGGCACAAGTGCCAAAGGTGGCACACAAGCTGATTTTCAGTGGCACTCACACTGCGTGGGTCCTGGACCCCGGTCTGGGGGACTCTGCATTTTAATTTAATTTTAAATGAAGCTTCTTAAATATTTAAAAAACCTTATTTACTTTGCATACAACAATAGTTTACTTCTATATTATAGGCTTATACAAAGAGACTTTCTAAAAATGTTAAAATGTATTACTGGCACAAGAAACCTTAAATTAGAGTGAATTAATGAAGACTCCGCACACCACTTCTGAAAGGTTGCCAACCCCTGCGCTAGGCACATAGGCAGCCACAAAGGCTCCACGCGCTGCCTTCGTGCACCTGCCCACAGGTGCAGCTTCCATTGGTCATGGTTCCCAGCCTATGGGAACTCCAGAGCTGGCACTATTAGCAGAGGCAGAGTTTTCCTGGTCTCCCATGCATCTAGGGACCACAGGGACCTGGTGGTTGCTTCCAGGAGCCATGTGAACCTAAGGCAGGCAGGGACCCCACCTTAGCTCCAGGCCCCCACTGTGCCACAGATTTTTAATGGCCCGGTTGACAGTGCCGAACAGAGCTGACAGAGCCCCTTTCTGAGTGGGTGTTCCGGTCAAAAAACGGATGCCTGGAAACCCAACTCATCATTCTCTCTCTCTCTTGCATTCTTCCATCCCTCTCTTTTCAGGGACTCCCTGCAATTCCCATTCTCTCCTTTAGGGTTCTCTGTGCCCTGCCTTTCCCCGGGCCAGATTTTCTGTGTTACTCCATTACTCTCTCACCAATACTATGGTCCTGTATTCTCTCGTTGCCAGGGATGATGTGCATGCCCTCATTCCTCCTTCTCCCCAGGCTTTGTCCTTTTCCCATATCAGGATCCTGCCATCTTCCCCTGCTACGGATTCTATAATGTGCCCCCCCGCAACCATTCTCTTTCCTCCCATACTAGGGTCCCCTAGTCTCTCCCCATGTCACTGGCTGTATGCAGGCCCCCATGCTTTCCTCCTTCCCCACCATTATATGTCTGGGAGATAAATCTATCTGGTTGTCAACATGTTATACTCTATTGGGAGAATAGGCACAGATGAGATGGGGTATTGTTATGTTGGAGGTTTTTCATAGGCAATTGCAGAGTGCTTTCAGTTTTCAAGTTTTCTCCAAAATCAACATGACACATAGGACATTTCAGGAAGTTTTGGAAGTGATAGGATATGACATTCAAAAGTTATCAGAAAAATGCTATCAACTTTAGTGTAGAGCCTTGCAAGTTTGACCAGTTAAGCAAAACTTGGTAGTTTGGGCTAAGAGTTAAGCGGTTTGTGGCTGTGGAAAGGAAATGGGCTTTGCGCTTGGGGGTGCAGGCTTTGCACTTGGGGTTCACTGAAAATGAGAAGAAAAATATCCATATGCAAGCCCAAACTTACTAAATCTAGAAAAATGGTTCACACAACCCCATATGAACTAGAACCACCTAGTTTCACACAACTCCATTTATTTGGTCTGCTTTCACTCTGCTATTAAATGAACACTTCTGAAACACAGATCCATAGATTCTAAGGCTGGAAGAGAACATTGTCATCATCTAGTCAGACCTCCTGTATAACTCAGGCCATGGGATTTCCCTGTTTGAGCTATAGAAAATCTTTTAGAAAAACGTCTAGTCCTGATTTTAAATTTTCCCGTGACAGAGAATCTGCCACAGCCCTTGGTAAACTGGTATCTTGGCGTCATAGTCTACTCAATAAAAGGATGAGAATGCACAGGCGTTTGGATTATCCTGCTAAGATGCATTTGCCAGTGATCTCTAGTGAACAGTTCTCTGGAGACCTGTGACTATAATTAAGTCTATGTAATCATTTGATTATTGATTAAATAGCCTTTAATTTATAAAATATCCAGCCCTTGAAGCCTTGTTTTCCATGCACATTAAAGTGTTAATCACAAAGTCACAGCTCTAATCAAAGTTAATATTAGATATCAAAGTTAATATTAGCTTTGTGTGCAATTTAAAAAATAATGCAGTTAATAAAATGTTTCATTTGTAAATGGTATTATTTATTCAGAAAACTATATGCCAAATGCAATTTGAGTTAAATGCTATAGACCTTTCAAACTGGCTCCAGACTTTCATGGGTACAGAGAGGGAAATGAAATTACTGTATTTATATCTGTAATTCTCTCCATTCTAAAGACCTGTTGCTCTGTAAGGGCTGCCTGAGAACTGTTCTCAGCTACTTCTCACAGCCTTTCAGCAGCTCTTATGTAAAGATGATCCCAAATCAAAATCCCATAATGACCAGCCTATGTATTTCCAATATGCTTCTCACAATAAAATATGGGATGCAAATCTAAATTATAAATTCACTTCTGAACTCTATAGGATAAATTCTGCTCTAAGAGTAATGCTATGTAAATCCAGAATCACTTCAGTAAAATCAGTGGCATTACTCTGGATTGATTTATACTGATATAACTAAGTATAGAATTTTGTACAACATCTATATAAATGGTGCAGACTTTCACAGTGTGGCTCTCTGCTCTCCTCTGGTGACCAAGCACATAAAGGTTTGAGTCTGCTCACCAGACTGTGCAGACCATGCTTTTATAACTCATACACTAGAGGCCCATGCTATTAGATTCAGCAGGACGATGTTAATTCAATGCTAACAACCTACCTACATGGCATTATATGTACAAAATCCCACATTTAAATACTTTTTATATCAAATATCTATCTCTATCTGTCTATCTATATCAAAATTGCAAATATTTCCAGATTTGAGGATGTTTATCTTTTAGACCTTTTAGAGATAAGTTTGAGCTGTGAACTTGAGTTTGGGTTTAGGTTCAGACCCATTTCTATTTCTGTACAGAGATCTACTACAAATGTAATAGATAGGATGGGAATAAGAATATTCAGTGATCAGTCCATCAAGGATCCTTTGAAGACGTCAATATTTAACTAATATTTTTCCACTGTTTATGATATTGCATTTAAAAAAAAATAAAATGAATGGAACATTTATGTTTCTCCTGTTCATAATGAATATAGTAACTGCATTACTCTACTTGGCCAAAACATTTTAAATTCAGAACATTAAAGAGTTGTTTCTACTGGGACTGGAAATCAGTGAGGTGAGCATGATATATTCTTGGATTTAATTTCATTTATTTACAGAAAATATGCACAAAATCCTGTTTTCCTTGAACACATGGAAACAAACATCAGACAGTTTTGTTGCTCACAAATCCCCAAGTCTATAACTCCAGCAAATTCTATGCCCAAGAAATCATGTCCCTCTGCTTCCTCCCAGTGTCATATGAGGGTCCTTCTTCTGGTTTTCTTTGCCTTCAGTACAAAATCCTAGCCCCTCTGTAACCAGGAAAGCCTCTCTGTTGGCACAACCTAGTTTTGACCTACCGTGTGGCCTAATGATTCTGGTGATAGTCCCTACATGATTTCACTACATAAGGGGGCTTAATTGGTCCTTCTTCTGAGCCTGAAGTCTTTGCTTGCCACAGTCATTGGCTTTAATGAGGTCTGTGAATGTCTGTAGATCTAAGATGCACCAGCTGGCAGCTATCAGTCTCATCAGCATATCAAAGAATATGGCTGGTAATAAAATAACCTGTACTTAAGGTGTTGCTCAGATGTAAGGTGACCAGACAGCAAGTGTAAAAAAAATCAGTACAGAGGGTGGGGAGTAATAGGAGCCTATATAAGTAAAGGTCCCAAATATTAGGATTGTCCCTATAAAATCAAGACATCTGGTCCCCCTGCTTAGATGTCAGTTGTAATAAAATTTTATTTTGGATCAGAGTAAGAATAAATAAAATAAATGAAACAGGCCTATGAAAGGGATTTCTTTTGAGCTCATTAAAAAGTAAAGCTTTTATGTTCACCAGTAGCTGTGCTTTCAAATGAAAATCATAGACCAGGAATCCCAAACTCAAATCACCACAAGGGCCACATGAGGACTAGTACATTGGCCTGAGGACCACATCACTGACACCTTTTCATGCAAAGATACAAAAGCCCCATCTGCCACTGTCCCCACCCCCATTCCATTCCTTTCATGAGGCCCTGCTCCTGCCATGCCTCTTCCTACCCCTTCCGCACCCCCTTCCAAAGCCTTCCCCAAAGTCCCCGCCCGAAATCAGTCCCCTCCTTGCCCCTATTCCAACCCCTTCAACAAATCCCCACCCTGGTCTCACTTCTTCTCCGCCTCCTCCAGGGCCAGCCCACAACATTTGGGCACCTGAGGCAGGGAGCTCAAATTTGCCCCCCATACTTCCTCGCTTGGGCCAAAACTTTGAAAGATCTCAATTCTGCCTTCTTCCTGTTCTTCTCATTTCATGGTACTGCTCTGCTACCTACCCCAATAAAGGAGAACTAACAACTTTAAAATGCCTTATTCAAAAATTGTAACTAACACTTAACTTTCAAACACTTGAACAGCAAATGTAACTTTTCTTGTCTGCATAGTGAACACTGGCATTTTTATCTGTTTGAGTAATCAAAGTGGTGCTTTCTCTTGCAAAGAATTGAACTGCTACCTGAAGGTCCACAGTCTGGACCAGCTCATGCTCTATTGAGATGACATCTTGCTTGGAACATTTATTTCAAACAGAATGTCAAGCCACAACACTAAGCCACACAGACATTTGAAGTTATGTATGTTTCTGGTGATTCCATTTCCCTCTGCTACTGTTCTCTCATGAACAGTTCCTGTCATAGCATTATCCTCCATAATGGCAACTGTGGCATCATCTATCTTACTGATCTGGTGTTTGATAGGCTTTATCGAATCCACTCAACTTTCCCATTGTGTGGCACTCAGTGATTTCAGTGTCAGAGAGGATGTTCTGTAGAATGATCATTTCTACATGAGTAGGCTTGTTTTGCCTTATGGTGCCCAGCTTGGCAGCCCTTACCACCTATGGTGAATGGCACTGAGACACCAAAAGGAGGACAATAAGTGCATGGGCTTACACGGTCCCCTCCCCTATGTGGATGGGGTAAAAGAAGAGACAATTGTTGCTACCTTGCTGACAGCCTGAAGTCTTCCCCATCTGCTCAATTGTGTTTTTGGCTAAACCTCACAGGTGCTGACTTTCCAAACTGCCAGGAGTGCTCGACCCCTGGCTATGCCCCATGCTCTGCCCCACTCCACCCCCTTCCCCCAGTCCCCACTCTGCCCTGCCTCTTTCTGCCCCCCATTTCCCCTCTTCTCGCCCAGTTCTCCCCTTCCCCTGAGTGCACCACAGCCATGAAACAGCTGATTGTGCTGGATAGGAATCGCAGGGAGGGTGGGGAAGGTGCTGATCCACTGGTTGGGGGGAGACACTGGGCAGTGTGGGCAAGCTGATAGAGAGCTGCTGACTTTTCCCCCATAGGTGCTCCAGATCAGGAGCACCCACAGAGCTGGCACCTAGGCTTAGCTGGGTTTGTGCAAGAATTCTTTCAGAACCTAAAGTTCATCCAGAATTGTGGCCTGAATGCTCAAGGTGGTTTGATTACCATATTTGGAATCAGGAAGCAAGATGCTACATCACACAAGATTCATTGCACAGGATTAATTTATTTTAAGGATGTTAGCTTATTAGGTTAAAACAAATATTAGCTAACTCATTAAAGGGATCTAAATACACTTCACACCTTTTAAATTATTGTAAATGTCTGCTGTTTTTCTATGAGCAAGGCTATTGCTGTGTAGCACTTAAACAACTACATCTAGCTACAATTCATAAACCCATCCAAACAATATTACTGAACAGAGAGGTTTTCTGTTTTACCTCCAACATTCATTGAATGACAAATCTGTGCAGAAATAACTTAATGCTAGCAAACAGCACTTTAGAAAATTGCGATGGAATTTTTTTTTAAAGGTCACTGTTTTTCATTTCTCTAAAGCCCCATCACATTTCACTACTAAATGTGATGGGGCTTTCAACTAAAAAATTGAATAGAAACTATGTTATAAGTATTCATTAATGAAGGGGAAATCATCCATTTATAGTTATTTCAATTATTTCTTTATGCAATATAATTGAGGTGTCTCCAGAAATTTCTAAAATTCTTTACATTGTTAGAACAGCCTTCATTCATGGAAGCTGGGGAAGTTTACAGAGAATAATTAATTTAACCTTACAATAATATTTTAAGGTGTGGAATCCTTATTATTCCCATTTTACCCATGAGTAAATAGAAGCAATAAATGTTAATTGACTTTTCCAAGGTAATCCAGTGAGTACATGACCTAGATGAGAACAGAAGCAATCCAAAGCCCATAGAAGTCAGTGGGAGCTCAGGAGGGAAAGGGAATAAAGTTGGCTTTAAAACACCTTGGTGTCCTCCAAATCCTGAACTGTTCCAGCAGCACATAAAGAGAGGCTGCTGGAGTTGCTAAAATCTCTGCAATGTAGCATACTGCAGCCTGACCCTTGACACACCCCATATGGAGGATTGTGTTCACAGGATCCGTGCCAGGGGAATCCTCCTGGGATGGACATAGAACGTGTAAAGCCCCTTTGCATTACTTTGAACCTTTTATGGGGTATAAAGGGGCAAGTGCAGGGATGAGGATCTCACCCTAGTGGCCTGGTCTTCACTGGGGGGGCGAGATCGACTGCAACTTCAGCTACGTGAATCACGTAGCTGAAGTCTGCATATCTGCAGCCGATTTACCTGCCATCCTCACGGCGGCGGCAGTCAGCAGCGCGCTCCCCCGTCAGCTCCAGCTTACGCCTCCAGTCAAGCTGGAGTTATGGAGTCAACGGGGGCAGCACTGGCGATCGATTTCTTGCATCTTGATGAGACGCGATAAATCAATCGCCATAAGATCGATCCCTCCCCGCTGTAGTGAAGACAAGCCCAGTGTCTCACTCATAGTTTACTATTATTTGTTTTTGGCTGGGGAAGTTTATAATACTATTTCAGTTGTTTTATTCATTATCCTAGAAAACCTTGAAAATAGGGCTTTAAAACCTAAGCATTGATACCTCCCTGTTATAGAAGAGTAGAAGCTGATATTAAGTAAGACTATTTTAAGTCCTATCAACAATGAAAGAAACTTACATTTTAATTTGTATGCAAACAGTTTGTGCTTTCATTCAAAATGAGAAAATATAAATTAAAATTATTTCCATGTTTCCTTAGTCATTTATTGCTAAAATAGAGTACCGTATCGATAAATGTCAACTTAGCCTTAATTATGGAGCCATAACTAGTGCTTCTGTAATATGCGTATATATACTAATTACAGGACTATTTGATAAAATTTGCCTTCTATTGTCCAGTAAAAATATTTGCAATCATTCTAAGTCTCAGATGCCAAAAAGCAGGTCCTCTCCCGTTCTCCAGGCTTCCTTAGAATCTGCTACATAGTGGAATATGCAATAACCTGAAGCATCCAGAAACCAATTAAATGTCTACAATTTCCAAAATATAAGGGGAGGAACCTTTCTCTTCTTCCCCTGGGAAATGCTGTTTGTAATAGTAGGTATAAACTTCTAATCTAATGAACAGTCCTGTGTACCGTGATGTTCTCAACAAAACTTTCGTGGGACTGAAAACTATTAGACTTACACCGGAGCTATCAAACCTGATACAGTTAAGGTATCTAATGAACAGTGCTGTGCACCATGATGTTCTCAACAAAACTTTCAAGGGACTGAAAACTATTAGACTTACACCGGAGCTATCAAACCTGATACAGTCAAGGTAATGTGCCCATCTCTAGTAAAAATAAATCTTCCTTTTGGTGATGCTCACACAGAATGTTAGTTTTAAAAGAAGTACACCCTGAATTCAGAAACTCAAACTGTACAGTTGAGGTACAGAATTGTAAGCAATTTCACAGCTAAGTTCTCCTCTCTGCTTGAAGTGGGTGTCAGACTGAGCAGAGTTATTGCCCAGATATAGTCACAAGAAGGTGTCCAGACAGTGAGTAGAGAACCTAGTGACACATGCTATCAGGAGCAATCTATAAAACCACAAAAGATACAGCTGGTGAAAGTAAAGGGAAAACTGATCTAAGTTGGTAACACAAGAAAGGGATCTATTTACTTCCCGTTCAATAGGGACCTAGAAGGAAGAAGTATCCATACATTTCTTTCCAGTATCGCTTTCCAGTGCCTTACTGTTACTAAGGGATAATAAAACCATACAATGTCACCAGCAAGTGGAGGCAGATGGTAGGATTTGCTAGAGTTTCAATACCTATGCACTTGTGTGTGTTGGTTTTACTTTTAAAGTTGAAGGAGAGCATCAGGAAATGCTAGAAAGCAAGTCTGCTGCGGCAGCATAGTATATGGCTTAAGGCAGAGGTGGGCAAACTATGGCCTGCGGGCTACATCGGGCCTGCAGGACTGTCCTGCCTGGCCCTGAGCTCCTGCCCAGGGAGGCTCCCTACAACCCCTCCCCTGCTGTCCCCACTCCCTCACGCCACCAGTGCTCTGGCCCACTGCTCCTGCTGGGTAGCATAATGGTGGGGCTGCACGCTCCTGCCGCTCTGAGCGGCATGGTAAGGGAGTAGGGGGCAGGACGGTCAGGGGAGAGGGGATTGGATAAGGGGCAGGGAGTCCCATGGGGGCAGTTAGGGGATAGGAGTATGGATAGGGTTTGTGGCAGTCAGGGGATAGGGAGTGGGGAGATAGATAGGGGGTGGAGTCCCGGGGGGCAATTAATGATGAGGGTCCCAGGAGGGGACAGTTGGGGACAAGGAGCGGGGGGGTTTGATTGGTTGGTTGTCTGAGGGGGGCCCGTCAGGGTGCGGACTGTGGGAGGGGGTGTATAGGGGGCGAGGGCCAGGCTGTTGGGAAGGCACAGCCTTCCCTGCCTGGCCCTCCATATAGTTTCACAACCCCAGTGTGGCCCTCGGGCCAAAACGTTTGTCCATGCCTGGCTTAAGGGAATTGTTAGAGGCATTCTCTTGGGAGTTGTGATTACTAGTTTAGGGTTATTAAAATAAACTTTTATAGTGAGTTCAAAAAAACAAAAACTAAAAAGAATAATTCTGCCTTCTTGTATCATGCATGCTATTATTATGCTGATACATTTTCATGAATATCAAGTTCTAATGCTCATTTAGCTGAAATATCAGGTATATGACGATATTAAAAGCAACTTGAAATATCTTATAAAATCTTTGTTACAGATTCAGGAAACATGGAAGGAAGAAGCCTATAGAGATTATGGTATTTTTCACTACTGTTTTACCATTTTGTGATTATAGTATTGCTAGTTCTTGTGCTTTTTGCTAGACTGGAGATATCGGAGTTTCTTAAAAAATGGTTTTCATGACTTTTTTTTCCTGATTTAATCCTTCAAAATCAAAGTTTGCTTTTACCCCAAATTACCACTATCTCTCATGATTGTCAATCGGACTGGTACCACATGTTGCCATCAGCAGCATGACTGCCATTTTGCCATAGCTTTTGCAGGTGAATATCTGTCCCCGCTGCCCAAGAAAAAAAAGATGGATGTCCTCTATCTTTGTTTCCAATGGGGCTGAAAATGATAGCCCCTGTGGAATCCTGTGGGTGATAGACATAAGAATGTAAAGGTGCTTTGAATAAGACTGGGGCAGTAACTAGGGGAGGAAAAACATGAGGAGTTAGAGGAAGTGGGGGAGCAGGGCAAACTGAAATGGGGCTTGTCATAAGTGTAAAGTAGCCTAGAATTAGTGTTTACCTGTAAGGGGTTAAGCTAAAGGTAACCTAAGAGGTGGACAACTGACCAATAAGAAATTCCTCAGGAGACAAAGAATTTTAAGTTTCAGTTTCTCTCTGGGTCTCTCTCTGTTCACCTCGGCTATGGGATGAACACAGCTATGTCTTTTTCTATAACTATAAAATTCTATTAAGTACTCTAGTTAGTAAGTTTACCTTTTTTTATCACTTAAAGGGTTTTTAGTAGTAAGTGTTGGCTGGGTGATTCTTAATATTGTAAGCTTCAGCAAAAATATCAACTGTGAAAAAAAATTGCCTCAGGGAAAAGGTTTGGGTTCTAAATCCTTTTGTTAATTATGGTAAATGCTGTTCTATTAATGGTTATAAGAAATTTATTCCTTTCTTTTCTTCTTTTATTAAAATCTTTCTTTTAAAAAGCTAATTGCTTGTTTTCCATTGTGTAAAATCCTGGTTTTAAATCGGGCACGTCTTGCAAAATCAGGCGAGGTTTGGGTTTTTTATTCTCTCAAGCTTTCCAGAAAAAAAAAAGTTTGGGGGGTTAGTGGAAAGGGAAAAAAGGGTCCCAAACCACCCTAAACCTAGTTTGGTGGTGGCAGCATACCAGGTCCAAATACAAAAAAATTTGTGTTCTAAAAAAAAACATTTTAACCCAAGCTGGTAAAATAAGCTTAGGGGGGTTATTTCTTTTTCCATGCGGGTCCCCACATCTGTACCCTAAAGTTCAGAGTGAGGTGGCAATCCTAACAGGGCTGAAGGGGAATGTGAAGGGAAATAGGCAGAGTGCAAGCAAATGTGAGCAAGAAGCTGATTTGAATAGGTTGAAAGACAATATGAAGAACAGGAAGACACCTAGAGGAAGTTCAGGGAGATATGAAGAACAGGAGGTAACTGAAGGGGTCCATGGAAATATGATGTGTCACAGAGGGAGACTGTGGTGTGTAGGAGATTGTAAGGACAAAAGGAGGGAAATATAGTGGCAAATGAATGTAGGAGTAAGTGTGGGACTTCAAACAGGGAAAAGGAGTGAAAATATGAGTAGGACAGACATTTGCCCTGTCCATCTAGGAAGGCAGATTGAGAAGCATTAAATCTGCAGTTCCCCACATCCATCAAAAGAGATAGGAAAGGGTAAGCAGAGACTCTTCCAAGTAACAAACAGAATTAACTACTGTATATTTATCAATGAATTGTGAAGTGGAGATGATTATATAGAGTTCAAGTAGTTCCAAAGTGATTGTGTCAACAGTTTTATTTGTAACAAACACTTTTGGCACCACACTCGCAATAAAGCACATTAATAATTGTGGTAAAGATACTCCTCACCAGTGTGCATTCACTTGAACAGGCCTGGATGTCTGGGTGAAGTCTGCATGCATTGCACATGGCCGTCATCTTGGCCATCATTTTTAACTGATTTGAGATTCTTTGAGCATTTCTGATACTTAATGATCCAAACAAAGCTTTTATAGCTACTAAAGAGCCAAAATGACTCTCCTCTCAAGTAAAATGTCCAAAGTCAAGATTGATTGGAAGCCTATATTTAGCCACTAGTTCAAATCTGGTGCTTTAAACTACAGTAGACTCTTGATTATCCAGGATGACAGGGAAAAAATTAATCCTGGTTAATAAAATCCCAGATAATCACCATTCATAGGAAATATGGGGAGAGGAGGGGTTGGTTCACCAGCCACCTGCACTGGTGGGAAGGGGTGTTGGTGCACTGGCTGTCCTGTGCCCTTGTGGGCTTTTTTGCTTTCGTGCTTGGGGTGGCAACAAAACCAGAGCCGGCCCTGTGAGTTACGCGTATTTTTTTAACATCCTGGTTAATCCACAACCTGGTTAACCCAATCCTGGATAATCGAGAGTCTACTGTATGCAATTATATTTCAATAATATTCTTTCTCTTTGAAATGTAACATTGAATTGTGGAAAATTTCACATGAAAGTATACCTAATATATGGTCATGGTGCATTGGTATTTACATTATTATACAGCTTCTGTTTGTTTTTTAACTTGTTCCTGAAGTGACTTAAAGAGAAAAAAAAACAGTAGTATTCTTCAGATGGCTTTTCTAGTTGCACTATTTCCTGAATAAATGAACAAATAATGAACATATGTTTCAACCATCATTTTGTGATGTTGCATGATGAACATGAGACTTGCATCTACTTGTCATATAATTCAGAGAGCATTAGGACGTGTTTACATATCTTTCCTATCTGATGCACATATTGTAGGTATATAGCATATGAACTTAAGTAATATTTTGAACACAGTAGTCTCAGATCTTCAAAATATCCTTCTAAAATTTTGCATCTGAAACCATAATAGAAAATTTAATTCCAATCTGCAGACTCTTCGTACAGATATCTACAGACTCTTCATACAGATTAGGAAGGTTTTTAGAATGCACGAGAGCAGCGGGAGTGGGGAAGGAGAAGGAAAGATGGTTTAAAATATTTTCTAAAATTATATTTCTTATTAAAATGTTTTTGGTGCTGGAAAGAGAAATGAGGAGTCAAAAAGGTTACAAATCCAATCATATAATGACTCACTTATATTGATGTTTCTGTCTGTGATTGTTGATCAAGATGCTGTTTTGTTTTAATTAAAAGATGTTTGTAATATCAGTGCTAGATTTGATTAAACAGAAGACTTATCTTAAATATTTTATTTCAAAATATTTTACTTAAAGATATATATTACAATGAAATATCTTCAAAATGACTTACATTTGAAATATCTAAGTTATTTAAAATAGTTCAACTTTCTTACATTTACATATGTATAAGTGAGGAAAGCAGAAACTTTAGAAGCTTATATGCTATTTTCTGAAGGGGTGATGGTCATGATTTATTCATAAGTCAACACTTTTGTTCTTATACAACATATTCCTGTGGTGTTCAGTTTTGATTACCTTTCCGGTCAGAAGACATATGGTATCAGAAACAGGAATGCTTCAGAGAAAGGTAATGAAAATGGAGGAAACATTTTCATATGAGGAGAAATGTAAACTGCTGTGAAAGGAGAAGAGCAAGAGGAGACACAAAGTAATGAATAACATAGAAGAGGCCAGACGGGCATTCCTATTTTACCTTTTTTCCCCAATACAAGGAAAAAAATAACATTTAGAGAAACTTTTAAAGGGCAGCAATTTAAAATGGATAAAAATAGAACACATGCAGCAGGCAGATAGTTTAGTAATAGTCTAAAGCTTGTTATACTTTCATTTTGATAGGGCTAAATTGTACAGCCCTTGTATTAATGATCACTTAATTACATTAGAAGTCTCATTGGCATCTTGCCTTTTGAGGGTTCTAGTTCTATCGTTACATTCCCCAATATTTCCTTCTTAAAAGTCATGTGTGTTACTCAGGGCTTGATCCCTTCATCTTTTCCCACAAAAGCTACACTTAGCTCTTTAGAGGTTGAAACAACAATCCCAAAAAAGGGACATTTATGTATCTTCCTGAAAAGATTTGATTTTTTATTAAACCTACATCAGAATATGCCTTTCATCTAAATATTAGTACAGCTCTGGTCTCTAATCTTCCTGTTAGCAAAGTTCTGTAATTGCATTTCATTTTTCAGCAATATGTTCATGCTGTTTTTAACCACCACAAACAACATGGAAAAAATGCAACAGTAAATACTTGCAAGTCATGAACTATCAATCAGCATGGAAAGTACCATTAAAAAAAAAATCCAAACCTGAAATGGACAACTTTTAAAGGCATAGACATTTCGAATGTCTTCTGCTTCAGGAGAGTACAGGTTAAACGTAAATGCACGTGAACCATCTTTTTAGTAGTAAGTACAGATAACTTGTAAGTAGCTCAGACAACAACTTTGCCCAAGTAAGGAAACCTAATTAGGAATTTAAGAACCTGGAGTTAGTCTTTTTAATATTTAGGATGTTGACCCTACATGCCTAGCAGAGCCTGAAATAAATGGTAGGAACCCACACAGGAGACACAGAGCACTATAATGGTGTGCAATATACTCATGCCACATATCTTTGTCTAGGCACTGTGCTGCTGAGAAAATATGAAGGTTTGGCACTTAAGGAAAATGCTGATAATGTAATATTCATGTATAAAAGAATTTGTACTGCATCACAGTATATAAATTCCTTTATTTAGTATCTTAATCTTTGTAATCTCTTACCAGCATATGGAAAGATGTGGGAAAGTATGTAGTTAACATTTCTTAGTCGTCCAATGAAGGCCAGACACATATGCTATACAAATCATTTTCTGAGGGAACCAGTTTGGAGTTTCTCATGGGCAAAACTCAATGAGTCAGACGGGTATAAATATAGACGTATTCTTTTGGCCAGGGAAAGTTATTTCTAGGTCTTGGACATTTGAAAGCAAGATCCTGCGGGCAAATTTTTTAAAAAGGGGGTCATTTTCATTTCTACACTGGTGAGCAGTTCACATAGTGTAATTAAATGTGATTTTAATGAATACTAATTTAATATCTTTTTTTAAAAAAAACTTAGAAATATGAGCAACTTTTATAAATAACTGACAGATGAGACTGTATGAAAAGCTTAAGAAGCTGCCAGGCAGCATTGTGAAGAGCCCACAACTTGGCTTCTTTACAACATGTAAAAAAATATACAATTATTAACATTAAAGTATGTGTGGGGGGGGGGGCAAATCTAAAATTAAACTTATTCTCTAAAAATGTGAATCTTTAAATAGGTGATTTTGGAATCTCCCTCTCTAGTTGCATATGTTTGAAGTCAATTTAATGATCATAAAATGTGCAATATTCACGATACTAGTGAGACAGTGACATTTTCAGTCCTGTTCTGAACTCTCTAAGGCCAAAGAGGCAGAAAAGGTAAGGATTCCCTTTGACTCTGTGCCAGCATGGGATTCCCTTTACACAATGTGTAAAGAGCCTTTTGCCACCTCTCCCAACTCTCCCTGGTGTAGAAGGCATGTTGGTGCCATGCTAACAGGAGAAGGGGTCCTGTTTGTAACCCTGGTAAGCCATAGCTAGTATAATGGTTACCTGCTGGATGATGTCAACTGGTAAAAGATATAGTAGTTTTCAGATTACTCCAATTTATGCCAGGGCCAGAGTAGCCCCAAATAAGAGGCACTAAGATTCTGCATTGAATGCAGATTATGCAATCAAAGGATTGAGGCATGAATTCCTGTTTTTATCCACAGAATGAAAACAGCACATGGAATGGCAGCGCAAACTTCTCCGCACTTCTGAAGTTTTTACCAGGAAAATATGTTGCATGTTACCCATGTCTGGAATGAATACTTTTCCATAGTAAAATTAATGAAACTTTTGGGGATTCACAGATATTTGTGGCTGCCTGCATATACAAACATGGGAAATGGTACAAGTGAAGACCATATAAAAACAAGTAAATGAACCTGCCATGTTGGTTCACAAATCCTTTTGATTAGCTCTCGTTGGGGCTCATCGTGACTGGGAGTTCTGGTATCCATATCTTAATGGACATTTTGTGTCCTTTAAGAATGTACCAAAGTCCCAACTTATTTCATGTGTGGGATCCCACTTCACAGCTTTCACATGGCCCGAACTTCCAATTTTTGTTTATCAAAGTCAGATCTTGAAGGAGTAGAACCCCTCATATTATTGCCTGAGCCATCTAGTCTTCCTGTTGTTTTGATTCATTGTCTAAAGGTAGTTTTCCATTCTCTGCTGGGAAATACTAAAGAATTCTATCTCACTTGGAATAGTGAGTAATGCAGCCTGATTTCCCCTTCCTCCCATGCTTCACTTTGAATTTTCTTAAATATTCTCTTCAGATGATTTAATAATTCAATCCATCAATCTTTAGATAAGATGTGTGCTCACACCAATAAAACTGTTGGATGGAAAGGCAAATTAATCTTTGTTCTATGTCTCCTAGAAAGAGGCGTTTTTTGTTTAAAAGTAAATTCTATACTTTGAAAATTCTCCTGTGGAAATGATTTGTGAGCAGTCATCATAATGCGATACCTTCCCCATCATCATGAGTTTGCTTGTATAATGGTTAGAAATATTACTTAAGGTACAGGCATTATCAATTTTGTTTAAATCCACGGTATTCTGCCTGAAGGTGAACTATTTTTTTTTTTCAGATAGGAGCAGCAAGGGAAGAAAAAGTACTGACCCTTTTAATGTCCTGATTTCCAGTCCCTAAAACAAAGGGGTGCTGTTTTTCACACCATGGTTCCATACCATGCTTCTCAGTACTGCTTGGATACAGGCAATTTAGCATGTGGCTTGATGTTTGATAGGTGGAGATGGCAGCAATTTAGACAAGGAGCTTGGAGGGAGAAACAGGAACTGGAGCAGGGGGAACCTAGATGAGGAGACTGGGCTTTCCTGATCAGGAAGACAGCAACTTGGATCAGGAGCTGCAGGGGCATGATCAGAATTGAATAAGGAGCTGGGAGGGGGAGAAATGGGACTGACACAGAAACAGGCTGGAAGGAACACAGCACAAGGGGTCAGGCTTGGAGAAAACTGGGGAAGAAGGGTCTGTGTACCCACTAGAGAAAAGTTGCTCAAGATCGGCCCTAGGTGTTTTGCCATCCAGGGTGGAAAATGTTTTTGGTGTGTGCGTCCCCAAGCCAGCCAGCCAAGTGCAAAAACGAAAATAAATAAAACTCTATCCAGGTGATGTGGGACCCCTGCAGATTCTGGTTTAGTGCCCCTAGCAGATGACAGCCAGGGTGACTGCCTGGATTGACTGCTCCATGGATAACTGTACACTGTCCTCTGGACCCTGCTATTGAACCCAGGAGTTTCAGCATTCCTCTGCTGTCAACAAATATGTGAAACCTACTGGCTAAGTATGTGTCACATCCTGATCCAGTGGCTGGTCCACATGGCAGGTGTAGGTTGTCATCCTCTATCAGTTATGCAGTTAGATAAAATGGCAGTGATATATGCTACAGATCTAAAGATTCCAGCCCTGCTGTTGACCCATGTAGGAGCCACATGACAAAATTTCTGTTTGATTTTTTTTTCCACAGTTAGTATATTTGCGTATAAGTCCCTAGGTTAAAAAAAAAAGTTAAGGTTTCAAAATCAAGCATTCAAGTTGGGAAATATCAGAATTAAGGTTGTTTGTACAGATAAGAAAAACTTATCTAACTCTAAAGGTAGGTAAGCTTTGGAACAGATTTCTGTGAGAGGTTGTAGAATCACCATCACTGGAGGTTTCTAAGAATAAATTGGACAAACACCAGTCAAAGATGGCATGCTAAGGTTGCTTAGTCCTGCTTCAATGCTAGGGGCTGGACGTGGTGACTTCTCAAGGTTTCTTTCAGCCTTGCATTTCTATGATGCTAATATTTTTCCCATCTTCTTCTAAGCAACAAAAAAAATATTTTGATGAGATTAAGAAAAAAGCCAACCATTTTGTTACACATTTATTGATGGCTTGAAATACTGAAAAATGATTTAATTACATTTGGGGAATTATGCAAATAAATCATAATTAAGTAGTCCATTTTTAATACTGTAAGTCTGAGAATTTTTATTTCTATACATTTTCTAAATCTGTTTTAGTTTAAACAGTAGTGAAAACTGAAGAGGAAGTGGCATACAGATGGCTATGCAAGAAGGACAGACCCTTAATGGATGGGGGTTGAGTCATGTCCCTTTTGAGAAAATTTGGAATAGATTTGTTCTGAGTGGGAAACAATCTTCCCATCCCACTGAACTTTTTGAGGTATCAAAAAAATCCCATCTTGAATCAGGAAGAAAAGTTGAAATTTTAAAAATTTTGAAAGTCAAGAATCTGAAGAAATAAACCAATGTTTCGTGTTTTGTGCATATCAAAATGTTCCAGTTTGACTTTAAACATTTATTATTTTTGCATTTTTCATATAACTATCTTAAGTCACTTTGAACTTTAAAGCTTGATTTTTCAAGTCTAAACAACATTTATGAATTGTTCTTGAACTTTTTTCCATTTTTTGGTGAAAATATTTGTGGAAACCAACCCTTTCCCCCAAAAGAAACTATCACATTTCTTGAACAGGTCTAGAAGAAATGCACTAAATTTTGAGGTTAAGTCCTCATTTTAAAAAATTAGGAAAAAAGTGAATGGGTATTAAAATATTTATGTAAATGATTAACCAAATTCTGTGCTCACATATTAATGAATAATTCCTAGCAAAAATGAATAGGTGTTCCACAGATATAACTCAAGGCAACATATGGTTCTATTTGTGTACAGATTTAAATAAAAGCATGTATACATACGGCATGATATATTAACAATTGATTTATCTTAGGTTGACAGTCTCTTGCTTTTAAAAAAGGAGGTGGAAAGAAAGGGTTAAGTTACAAAAAAAAGTTCCAAGGACTTAAACTTTGATATACTGATAATGATAAACTTCGAGATAATATTTTGGTTCAGGCCCAACTTTGGCAATAAAAGTCAGTAATTTTACTAAATTTTGCAGAAGCTTAGAGAAATTTTAAAATATTTTCTTGCTGCATACAAAAAAAATAGTTTAAAAAATATAAATGCTTGCAAAATAGTATTAATGGGAAGGAAGGAAAGGGAAACACTCTTTGATCTTAGGGTTTTCCAACACAGCACTGATGAAGTGTGCCAGAGGGGTTTGATTTGTAAAGCACACTAACTAATGAGCTGCACTCTAGCTGCCCCATGTGGATCCTGCTGTCTAAATCTCAGGGCTGTCCAAATTACATTTGGGGCTACTCTATTCCCCCAAGCAGGTCAAGACTGGAAGTGCAGAAAAGTGTCTTAAAACCATCATAGCCTTCACCCTCTGGGCCGTGGTTCTATAAGGTAGCTGTTAGAGGCATAGCGCAGAATCTCACTTGTTATTTTACAACATCTGTTACTGTTTTTTACCAAATTTCCACCCCCAAAAATCTACCTGGAATGAGATACAAATGCAACATTTCTGGAAGATCAGTTTAGGTTTAAGAAAGTTCGGTGTGGAGTTGACCTTGGTCTTGAAATAGTACAACCATTCCATCATAATTAATAGGTTCCTCACAAATATGTAAACCTATGTTTTCATTCATGAATTGTCTGTATTAGCAGATCATGATTTTTACAAATTGTTATGTTTTCAGTTCCACTTATTTCAGCCTATGGATTGTGTTGGTGGCAAGGATTTATTTGCGTGTTTGCGATTTATTATTTATTCTGTGTGAGGGGCCAATTAAGTCATTCGGCATTGTTTCAGCTCCCTATTGGACTTTGTAATCTTTATAAACAGAAGGATATCTGAACAAAATTGTTGAGGCTTTGTTTCTCACAGAGATGTACAGCCCCAGGGAATATAACATTTCTAATCTATCCTTGTCCATAAGAAAGCCACAAATTTGACTATGTACATGCGCTCCCTTCCTCGCTTCCCCACCCCCAATTTACCAGTATCTGAGTTCCATCCTGCTCTGAAGGAGCAAGGAAAATGAAACTAATGCATAGTTTTGTCTGGAGCCTTTAAGGAATATAATATATAAAAACCTATCTTACAATCTAATACATACTGTGTGTGTGTGTGTGTGTGTGTGTATAGAAGAAACCAGGAAAGAGTTACGTGTAGCTTTTTAACGTAGGTTACACCTAACTGTAGTTTCTATATTGTTAGTGTTCTTTTAAATCAGTTTCATAATACTATTTAACATAGCTTTTCATATATGCTGCCATATCAGTTTTGCTCATAGTAATAATGTTAATACAAAAAAATGTTGACTGTTCTGTCAATGAAATTGATGTATTTACATAAAAATCTGTAATATGGCAAACATCCATTTCCTATTTCATTTTTTCTTGTTACAGGCTAATTTTTTCTATCTGGTAACAGGTAATGGAAAAATGAAAGAGAAATTGTTTAGTATTTAGCCAGTTTATATATTATCTCTTCTTGGCTTCCCTTCCCTTCCCTTCCCTTCCCCCTTCCAGAGCAAACATCTGTCTCATTTTATGGTAAGTAAAATACATTCTGATTTTCTGTATCTTTTATTGGCACTTTATATTTGTCATTTCACACATTATGCACTGTAATAGTCTGTAATCTATTTATGAAAGATTGTGGACATTTGCAGCCAAATGTAATGCAGTCAAGCTTGGAGGGGGTGTTGTGCTTACTAGGATATGTCATCATACCCACAAGTACTCAAACTATAAAAAAAAATGCTTAATGTGTATTTCTAATGTTCTTTGTCCAGCAATCCTAATCTTCACTCCATATTTTTTGTTTGTTTAAGAAAACTGGCATTTTCCAGAGAGATAAGGGTGGAGGTAGTGCCTGAAAATGACATGTCATAGTCTTTGTCCATTGACGTTGGAAATAGATTTAGTCGATTTGTTCCCTTTTTTGCATCCAAGCATATTAAAGAAAGTTATCTATGATATTGTGGTGTTCTTGTGTTGGGCTGCAAAGTGACCCTAAGTAGACTTGGCAGAACTGAAAGTGATACTAAGCAGATCTGGCAAAAATAGATAGTCAAAGGTTGTGGCAAATGCCACTTATCACATGGTTCTGCAATTTATTGTATGGATATCACTACTGCATAAATAGTTTATAGGCATATGTGAACACAACTGATATCAAGTAAACTGGCATGTACAATTGTGTCAGCGTATTACTCCATGTACAGGGTATCTGCCTTTAGTGTTTACAATATACGGTTCCATATAGTTGCAGTAGAACAAAAGATATATTACAGCATTATTTAGCATATTTATGAAATTAGTATAATAGGCTACAATGTTGCTGTGTAACCAGGATATAGAAATGAATTAGATATGTGTCACATAATGATTGACGGTAGTGATTTATTACTAGTATTTTGAAGGAAAAAAATAGATCTGACCCTTCATATGATTTCATCCAAGCCAGCAAACATTTACTGTGGTCTGGGCATGCAGCAAACAGAAACACATTTCAAATTTTAGTATGTTGAGGATCATTAACTTGATTGTGTCAATTTGTTAAAGTGCCAAGTAATGATTTTACAGGTAATTAGACTTTAACAGGCAGAAACTAATTTATATCTTTCTTGTTTTTATGATGTGTGTAATGATAGATGTACTATCATACAAGCTGTTGTTTTTAGGTACACAACATCTCTTAATATCCTAAAGCAAATGAAATATTACATGTCAGGAACTGATCAGTGACTGTATAAAACACATTAGTGCCTTTTCTTCTTGTATCTGCTCTTAATCGAAGCTCATTTATCATGTCATAGAAAGATGGAATGTTTCAGGTTATTTTTGCTGCTCAGAGAAATGGCAGTGAACCTTTAAGGTCAAGAGGACAAGACAATAGCTTTAGGTTATTACAATTGTTTTTCTAATAGTTGAGGCTCAGGCTGCCCTAATGGATTGTGAGATTTGTTTTCCTGACTACCTGAGAACAGCAGCAAAACACCTACTTTCATTTGCAAGTAGCAGAGCCCTTACAGCTTTCATAACAATTATCACCACTTGTGTATCACTTACAATGCTGGGAAAACCAACTGAGGATTGGAGGTTGTATAAGAGAGCCTGAACCTCTTAAGGCTGGAAATAGTCCAGAAATCTTGCAAGTTTTCCGTAATTCCTGATCCTGGCTACACAGGAAATTCTGTCAGAAAAGATTTCCAAAGCAGGGAATGCCAAGTAATGTAACAACAGTTACGGTTTATTTTTGCTTTCGCAAAGTGCTAACTACACTCCTTTAAGCCTTCAAAAAAGTTTGCATTCAGTTGGTTCTGTATTTGTTCTGGTTATTGTTTACATCAGCTTGGTCATCCTGGACTTCAACACCTGTTTCAAATGCTCTGGGGAGCAGAAACTTTTCCCTCCCCAAAGAAGGATTTATTTTTTAAACTCAAGGTTAATTAAAGATGGTTCAGTGAGTCTGTCTGTTACTCAGCTGTGTTACCAGTTCTTTTCCGGAGGGCAGACAGGAAGTAAAGATTAAAGAGGATGATCCATGCGTTTTTCATTTACTTAAATAAAATCTGCTTTGTGTCATGTTAGTGGCTGACAGGGTTGCCTTCAATCAGCCCTGTTATCAGATGATTTGACTGCCAGTAACATCTCAAAGCTGTGGTCTAATGCAGCTTGTTGGCTGACACTTCCTGAGCATGGTGTTTACTTCAATAGATTCTTCCCTGTAATTATAGTGTCACTATCCAGGATGTTGTAGTTAAAGACTTGTTAAAATTTCCATTACAAACACTATTTTCAGGGATGTAAACTGAGTAACAACTTGTTTAAGGCCGAAAATTTGGCATGCAGTTCAAGAATGTGATCCTTGCATCTTCCAAGGAGGGCAGCATCATCTGAGCTGGGAGTTGTCCGGAGGGGCTCAGGTATGCCATTGGTGGAGCCTTTGTCCTGCTAGACCGAACCCTCTCCGATTCCTGAATCAGCAGCTGATTGCTGGCACCTCCTAGAGGCAAGTGTCCTATGCAGTTACTCATTCACTAGGGTTCTAGCTCCCTGGTAAACCCAAATGGAAATGGATGTAGGTGGAAGGCATCCTCTAAAGAGACTGGGGAAAGGGTCTGAGGCTCCTAACATCAGATACATTCAAGAGACAACCCGTTTTCCTCAGCCCCTCAACCCACATGCATGAGAGTAGGGCGTTTGGGGTCCTAGCAATGAGCTTGAGACAGATCTAGAGGGTGAGGGGCTGATGGTAGCTCTCCCCAAATACACGGACATGTTTGCAGAAGGAATGATGATGTACAAGTTATAGTTTGATAATTCCCAGGGGAGCTAAGTTAATAAACTGGTGGCCTAATTAAACCACATCTTTCACATTTTGTGTTTCTTCCTGCATATGTGGGACCATTTCAGGCAATTGTTTGAACTACTGGCATCACTCATGCTGCAAAATAGATAGCACTCTCTTCCTCACATATTTTCAGACACCCTAAGACCATATCTTTGTCCAAAGGAATCTGAAAAAGTTTAGGTTCAAAAACACAAGTGATTTTAGGTGGGTTTGGACATCAGTTTGGGGTTTTTTTTGTTTTGCATTAAGAAAATCATACAGAGCTTTTGAAAGAAATATTCAGATGCAGGTTTCTATTTACTTCTGTACTACGGTGTGCCAGCAGTTTATTATATGGGCCTGATCCTTCTAGCCTTGTCCCCAATACTGACTCAGAACAGACTGGTACATTGTTCTTATGTTTCTTAGGTATCTCCATCAGTTTAAGCAGAATTTATACCACAGCCAAAGCTAGTTTTCTAGCCCTTATGGTTGCCAAGGATGATAAACTGAAGCCCAGTCTACCCACAAAATTGCACCGGCTTAATTAAAGGTGTATTTTTAACTGATTTGGTTAAACATTGTGTGGACGCTCTTAAATCAACTGAAATATGGCTTACATTCATTTAGCTTAGTCCAATTATTAACCAACTAAAGCTAAACTATGACATTTTTAAGCAGATTTAGGGGTGCCTATGTAGGGCTTTAAATTAAGTGATTTATAAACCAAATAGTGATGGAATTAAACATTTGTTAATGTTAGACATCCTTAAGTGTTTTACTAGATTGGAGGCCTTAAGTAATGTGGTGTCTCTAGATACATGAAGGATGATAAGAATATTTCCTTTGAAAATGCATTATTTCATCTGATTACTACTTGGCCTTACTAGTAAACAGGAGGTAAACTATGATCTCCAATTCATTTCACAGAGGGAAAAGGTTACTCATTATGTGAATACATTTTAAGTGATTGTCTCATGGCTTAAATTTGCAGATGTGAGCGCTTAAAGTTGCATGCCTAAATCCTTATGCAGTTCTGATCCTTCAAAGACTATGTGCACATGAAGTTAAGCGTGTGCATAAAGCATTTCAGGCTTGGGGCCGATGGGACCAAAATAAACTGCAGGATTTTGAAGTAGTCAGCACCCAACATGCCCATATAAATAAATGTTATAATTTAAAACAGATTAGTACAAAACTGAAACACTTAACCACATAATGTAATAAATTAGGTATTATCCTATTTTAAGCACCAACCAGCACTAAAAATCCAAACCAAACTGATTCCTGGATGAAAATTCAATTTAAATTGCCGGAGCGAGTTTGGTTACAGTACTTAGGTTGAAAGTGGAAGTCAATGGGAGCTATGTGTGTTAATCACATCAAATTAGGATACTTATTTTGGTTCATAAATATTTATTTAGGCACCTAAATTTGGAACTTAAGCCTCATGATTAATTGGACCAATATAGTTGCTCACTAGTCCATGAATCGTTGAATGCAGGTTATTTAATTACTCGCTATCCATAAAAGAATTGAGATTATATACAATTGTCATTAGGATTCTCCTAGAGGTATTTGTTTTGGGGTGCCTGAGGCATAAATTTCACACAGTATTTTTATACTTTGAGCCTACAAAGGAAAAAAAATTCCCCAAGTAAGCAAATTCATGTCAGTTTGGTAGTGTCCTCTCTGTGTGTCACCCAGGATGTTACCAAACCATAAATAATGTTATAGCATTACTTTGTGTGATCACAGTATGAGATTATATCTTTTTGTACCATTAGGTAGTACGGTAAAGGCTATGTAAATGTTATTGTTAAATCCAGGATGGAGTCATAAAATGGGATAGCCCAGTCACACTTTTCGTGTAGCTGTCAGGCAGTTTGATTTGAAATCAACTTTTCATGTTGCTGTCAGGTAGTCTGTTTTGCATAGATCAAATTACAATTCCCATAACTCAAGAAAAATGCAGTTTAATGTTGATCTGACTCAGAAGGATGCATTTAGGTCAATTTAAAAAATGCAGAATGACACATTTCAATTTCAGAAATGCTGAAATGTTTCATTTTGATTGAAAACATTGTTCTAATTTTTTTATTTAGAAAAAAACCTTACAATTTCCAGTGTGCAAAATTTTGACATCATGTTTTTGTTTTGGCACTAAATGAAATGTCAGAATTTCCTGTAAGACAGGAATTTTTCCTTCTGCTCAACTCTTTCCTATGTATCACATGCTTTTTACATGGTGTTAACAATTCTGCAGCCATGGCATCACAGAATTAGAACCTATACTGACTATATGCCAGGGCCTGGTTTATCCTTAATCTGCTTTAAAGATTCAACTCCAAGTTTTAGTTTTGTTAGTTCTCATAACAAAAGGTAAGCTAGCTATTCTTGCACTTTGCTTTTTCAAAGTAATGGAAAGGATTTCTAAAGAGTCCAAAATGCAGAAGGGTTCTCAAATTAAAGTTAGACTTCATGATGTTGCAAGTTTTGAGATGGTGACTATATGAGCAAAAGAAGCTGATTCATCCAGGAATACTGGATTTTTTTGTTTGTTTGTTATTACTGCTACCTTGATATTGTGCTCAAAATATATAATAGTATGGCAATTTCAACTGCCACTTTTGAAAGTTTGCTGTTCATCTGATGTTAATCACTGAGGGCTTTGATATCCATCAGCTGGCTGACCGTGTCAGAGCAAGTTGCTTCTGTAATTAAGTGTGTGGCAACCCATTGCTGTCATTGTAAACATGTTTTCTGAGATAAGACTAATTCTCAGTTGTGTGGTGCACATGTCCCTTCATCTTAAATTATAAAATTGTGTTTTGAAGTGAATGAAGTATTTTCAGTACACTGTTATTATTCTGTTCTAAATATTTTTATATCCTTAAAGGGATACTAATAGTATCTCACTGCATACTGAGGCTTATCTTAACTGTCAGGCATAATCCCTGCTTACTTCTTCTTTGATAGCAGCAGGACAACATTCCCTGGGTGACTTCTCTTGTCTTGTTAAATACACTTGTTTAACACACGCTCCTCTGTGCAGTTGTATATGTTATGATTTCACAAATTAGGAGAGTTAATCTAGAATGTAATGTACAAAAATTTGAAGGTCATGAACTACAGAAAATAGAATACATAAAATATCTTACGTTACTAGTACCTAGAAATATTAATAACAAAAATATTTATAAGCAAATCTAAGGCAGTACTTCACATAATGCACAATCGACCTCAAACACATTGCCGGGGGTGTTGTGAACACCAAAAGTATAACTAGGTTCTGAAAATAACAAGATAAATTCATGGAGGATAAGTCATTCAGCAGTCATTAACCAAGATGATCAGAAATGCACGGTGTCCCTAAGTCTCTGACTGCCAAAAACTGGAACTGGAAGACAGGGGATTGATCACTCAGTAATTGTCCTGTTCTGTTTACTCCTGTGAGGCTCCTGGCACTGGTTATTGTCAGAAGACCAGATACTGGGCTAGGTAGACCATTGGTCTGATTCAGTATGGTCATTCTTATGTACACAATTCAGCCTTTGAGCTATACAAAGCAACTCAATATTAAGGTTATATGACAGTTTCTACTAGAGGTCTGGTTTGAACCATTTTCACAGAAAAGCTCACTTCAGTCTGAGATTTAACACTGAGTTTTAACCGAAAACTAAGCATGTCTTTTTGTTTGTTTATTTTTGAAAGCTTGAGGCTATTCAGAGATATCACATTCCATCTCTGAGACTCAGAAAAATAAATGTTGTGGGGGGAGGGGTTGAATAGTTCTAATTTGGAGGGGAGGCCTCTTTTTATCCTTTTTATCCTAACAATCCTACTTGTTGCTCAAAAACTGCTTGAGATGAAAGCTTCAAAGTTATTTTTAACATTGGTCCTCATTAGGAAGTAATTATTCATATGCTTATTTTTTACCTTCTTTTGCAGTCCCTAAAATCTCAATGCTTAAAAAAACCCTCAGCATGTGCTTGACTTTAAGCACATTCTTAAACCCAACTGCTCTCTAGGCTTCAGGAACTCTCTGCCATGGGTTTTAAAACACAGTGTAGACATACCCTTCATGTTCTAGTTTATATAATTTCAGCCTTGCTAGCTCTTTGATAACCAATATAAGAGGAATGATGTAATGAATCTGTGTATTAGGTTTTGTCCACTCAGAGAAATTATATTGGTATAAGATAGCACATGAATTTAAAATTCTATAGTTATATCAGTATAATTCTCAAAGTGGGCTTGCTTATAAGAGCACCTTTTCCAGGTTAGCTTATGTTATTTTTGAAGCAGTTTAAGCTAAATCCAAAAATAGCCAATCTTACTCTAGAATACGTGTGTCCACACAGGGTATTTGATTAATATAATTATAGCATGTTTCCAGTTATATCAGTATAGTTAGTTTCCCTTGCTGCCAAACCTTTATCATAGCTGGGAGAATTTGCACTAATGACAAAAAATTGTTTTAACCACTTTTGGTAACACCTCTTTGTACAATATATGACTCTTCTAATGTTTTGTTTTGTTTTTTCCCAGCAAGATGCCTGGGATTTGTCCCATATTGTGTAATTTTATCCAATTGTGGTCTTTCTACTTAATTCAATGTGACTCTTTCTATTGATTTCAGAGGGCATTAGATTGGGCTCAGATTACAGAATATGTATATAAAGGAATGAAGTAATCCAGTTAAACTCCACTATCTTGTTTGCTTTTATTAGTGGTAGCTAATGACATGACTGAGCCTTAATGCAAAGAAATATTAATTATTAAAATCTAATGAAGGTGAATCCTTTTGCAAATTTCAGTCTGAGAACAAATCCTTTAAACTCTTATAATTCAGGAGCAGTTTCAAAATCATCAGAGAAAATGACAAAAAAATTAAGTTCTCGAGGGGGGAAACATCCTTTGATGGTCCATTGATGTAAAAGTCAAAATGGAGTGAAAATCAGTATCTATACTCATGAAGAGTCTGAGAACCAGAGGCCAATTCTGTTAAAGTAAATGTGAAAACTCCCACTAACTTCAAAGGTAGTTAATTCAGGCCACAATTTGAAGGGGCTTTTTATGTCTTCATTTGACCACAGAATTCATAAAACACTATAAATAATCTGGGGGAGGGGTTCAATAAAATGTTAATTTTAGTCAGGGCATAGTTCCAGGAAACTGCATGTGTATTCCCTCTTTATAGTTCACCAAGGGCACCCACTCTCAGGCTTCTGGCTCCCAAGCCATCAGTCACCTCTCCTAGGTGAAGACAGGCATCTCACCCTCTCCCAATCAGGGTATTTCCAGGCTACTGCCTACACTGTGAATTCCCCAGGAAGTCAGAGTGCCTCTGCAGACCTGCTTCATTTTCTCCTCAGAGGCTATAAATAATGTAATTGCCCAGGTTTCATGTTACTACACAGCTTTTTCCAAGCAAGCACATTTATTCTTAAGGTAAAACCATTGCAGAGAAAACATATTAAAAGCAATAGAAGAATGTGCCCACATGCTAAAAAACTTATCAGAGATCACCCTCCATCTCCATAAGGCCTCTGGTTATTTACTCCTTCCAACCTTTCCTTAAGGATTAGTGTCCTCCCTTTAGAAAGAAGGATGCTGTACATTTGCTAGATCAGAAAGATAGCCTTGAGTCCACTCAGGCTGTTTATCCAAAAGTTCTTTCTTTTGGCCTTTGGAGAATCCAGCTTGAACTAGTATCAGTGAGCCTCCCCAGGAGGTGGTTCCTGTCTAGGGGTATTATCTGAGTGAATTTGTCTCATCACCCATTGGAATTATAATCCAAATAAAGGAACTTTTTAATATATAATAAATCCGCACATTTCTTAGTTCCTGGAGGGTTGTGGTTACCCTCTCCCATGTAGTTCTGTGTAATCCCTGGCCGTGATATGTCAATTTAATACAGTAAGATTACCTGAATATATTGCAGGAAATTGCCAGCTCGGTCACACTGATGTCCTCTCTTGAACGTTTGTCTTTTGCATTAACAGTGGACTATTGTTGAATCATAACTCCACTCACTATGACAGATCTGACGTATTTTCTCCTTTAATATTCTTTTCTGCTAGTTACAAATTGTTGTGTGTTCTAGGAATGGTGGGATTCTTGGACCTTAGGAGAGGAGTCTGATTAAAATCTTTCTCTGACTGCATCATTCACTCATGACTCATTTCTAGCTCTGTCTTAATGCTGCGGCTTTGTAAATGTTCTTTATTTATTGGAGGAGGAAAATTGTCCAGATTCCTTTTCGAATAGATATTTCAGTAATTAGGTAATACTATAGATTTATTATGTTAGCGTTAGTTTGGTTGAATTGTCACTGAGCATCTTGATTTGATATAAAGTTTGATTTGCTAACCAATAAGGCCCTGTATTAGGAATCCATGGTGGTACTGCCCCCTGCATTTTAACATCTACTGTTAAGTTCATTCATTTAAACACTTGCAAACACTGTCATAGAAACATATTTTTTTCTTTCTGTAACATATTAGCATTAATATTGTATTGTGACAGCACCTGTTGACACAGATCATGTATCAAAGCCCTATTCTACTGCACAAGCCCAAAAAGATGATCCCTGAGCCTAAGGGCTTACTGTCTAAATCAAGTAAACATCTTTAGTTTTACTAATAAAACTTATAACTTTAGAATAAGTACCAAGTCTGTACTTTAGCTTATGCAATATAAATTCATAATAAATGTGTTTATCTTCCCTAATGTTCTCACAACATCCTCCTAGAGTTACAAACAACACATGTAGTGTAAAGATTGTAGAAAAAAAATATGTTTCTTGTGTGAAAGTAAGTTGCTGGATAACTGGCAGCGTTACTGACTGAAGTGTCTACAGAAAAAAATGTTCATGTTACCTATTTTAATGGGTTTTCTATTGTTTTACAGGATGTTTTATTGTAGATTATTGTAGTAGTCAGGGCCCTGTATATTCTGCAGTCATGCAGCTGCAAAAGTCCCTACTTGAAGCAAAATTGTGCTCCAAAATCTGAGCTCCGTGTTGAAGGGGGTGTTAGCTTGTACAGTCATAGAGATAACCTTGAAAATATGAGCCAGTGTTATAAGCTCATGATCTTGTGCCTTCTGCCTGATACTGACATCTTCCATTCATCTCAACTGAGGCTTGTGGACTTCATAATTCCACAGCTCTGGAACTTTGTATTTTCAATATTCTATTGAATTTGCCATTTTACTGCAATCAGGCACCAATATTTTGTTTGTCTCCCTGCCATCCTTTTCATATAGGAGTTACTTACAGCTGCCGCTAGCCTGCTAACTTTCCTCATAAGAGGAAGTTAAATGGATTACAGTGTGAGTTTCATGTATTGTTCCATGGAGCCAGGCAGCAGACCGAGAGGTAGCTACAGCTGGAATCCAGGAGCAAGGAGAGCCATCAGTAATGGCTGGTGGGCTAGGGCACCTGAAGAACATCATAGTCATTTCTCCATGTTTGGGGGATGGGGGATATGGGGAGAGATGATATTTCTAGAGCTGAGTAAAAATCAGAATTTCTCCCCTGTGGGGAACTCCAGTAGTTGAGTGCTTTATGTACATATATCCTAAATCAGAATAAAAGTTGAAATATCAGAATTTCTCACTGAATAAAATAGTCTGAAAAAATTGATTCAGAAATGGCAAAATGTTTCATTTGTTTGGATCAAAGATGTCTAAAACATTGATGTTCCCAAATGTAAATGTCTATTGTCAGTTTATTAAACTGACTGAAAATGTTACATTTGTTACTGGGTGAGAAGTAGATAAAGTGAATGCTTTGATGGCTACATATTAATTAGGTATGCATTTATGGGGCTAGGTGTGAAAATGTGGAATATTCCTCCGTCCTGTGTTGTACACCCTTTTAATTCCTCAACTTTAGGTTGCCTTAAAAAAAAAAAAAGAAACAAACTACATTGTATGTTACTTATTACTTCAGATCAGGTTAATAGGCAAACAACATAGCTAAAGACTCTGGTTGTTGGCTGGATTGCCTTTCTCAGTTTCAGATTTTCTTATATCTGGGTTTATCTCCTTCAACTCCCTTCAAGTAATGGTGGGTTTTAGGTGACTAACACCCTTAGGTTAATTTGAAACTTCCACCCTAGACTTTTTACACTATAATTTTGTAAGTTAAATCTTGTATCTCAGAACTCTATGTCTGTATATTGCATACATAAAACACACACACACCGGCAGAACTTAAATATTACTATTTTAATTTTATCATAAGTTTATAACACCAAAACATTGGACAATCACTTTTTCTCACCCATTGGAATTATAATCCAAATAAAGGAACTTTTTAATATATATTAAATCCATAGTTCTGAAGACACCACTTCTCTCATTAATGTCTGTCTTTCACACAGCTTGGTCATGCTTCCATTGATTTGATTGAGTGCGGGGTTGCTTCCATAATGTCCTGTGGAGATTTTTTATTACTTTTTTTCAAAACTTAAATTAATTGAGAAGCATTTCTATGTTTTGGATTTCACACATCTACCATTAGTTACCCTGCCTACATGTCTGACAGTTTTAAAAAAAATAATTAGGACTGGATGACTCAAGGAATTGGTAAGGGGATTCAAAAGATTTTGCCTACAAACTAGATGGACTCTGAAAGTTGAGTGGTGGTTGAACCATGTTGAAATGTGTGAACACACCTGTACAACACCTTCAAAGGACGAGACTGGGGGCTTAAATACATAGCTTTGTTAGATTCTAAAAATCACATACTCAGCAGAGATATTGGTTTTATGATTCATTACAACAGTCTATAACCTCCTAACCTTACTTAGTCCTATGACTGCAGAGGTGCTAATTTCTCACTTCACCTTAAATGGTTTCCTGCAACATTTCCCCATTTGCTAAACAATCTGTCCCACCTTGTCTTTAGCTGTGACACTTTGATTACATTTGCCAGACCTGAAGAGCTCTGTGTAGCTTGAAAGCTTGTCTCTTTCACCAACATAAGTTGGTCCAATAAAAGATATTCCCTCACTGATCTTGTCTTTTGCAAAGTTCAACCATTTTGACTTTTTTTTCAGTGTTCAGCAATTTTCCTATGTTGTAACGGGGAATCTTCAAGAAACTGCTATGTCTTTCAAAAGGTACATATTTTTAAGGGTGTATACAATAGATAAAAAGTTTCAGTCTTATCGTAACTGGAATTTTTTACCCCTTTCTCTGTATTTGGTGGCCTATTGTATCTGAAATGGCCTTGTTGACTTTACATCCCCGATACCAACATGATTGGCACTCTTGTTAACAGCTTAAGGACGTGAAGCTATTGTTAAATCAGTCAGTTGTTCAATCTGACTGAACTAAAATTTTGACAGCAAAATCTTCAGCTGGTGTAAATGTGTGTAAATTTTAGTCAATGGAGCTGCACAAATGTATGCTCACTCGAGGTCTTGCCATTTGATATATGAGCAGTAAATCCAATTATTTTGAGCTAATTTACACATCCAATTCTTAATCCTGAAGAGAGCACTAAGGGTACGTCTATACTACCCCCTGGATCAGTGGGTAGTGTTTGATGTATTGGGGATCAATTTATCGCATCTCATATAGACGTGATAAGTTGATCCCCGAATGCGCTTCCCGTCAACTCCAGAACTACATCTCCGCAAGAGGAGGAAGCTGAGTCGATAGGGGGGCGGCAGCGATCAGCTCACCACCGAGAGGACGGCCAGGTAAGTCAAACTAAGATACTTCAATTTCAGCTACAGTATTTGTGAAGCTAAAGTTGTGAATCTTAGGTCGATCCCCACAGTGTAGTCCAGCCCTAACTGACTGGTTTTGCAGGTAGAGACCTGAGACCCCACTATACCTGACACTGTAGAAATACAACCTGGGGCACTGTATCTGCGGTGAAAACTGTTTTTGTAAGGTTTGTCCTGTTTTATCACAACTTCTTGTCTCATTGCTGATGGATGGGGATTGCAGAATGGCAGGCAGACATCCTGCCATCCAGATGACTTCTGGAGGAGGGTAGAAATGGAAGAATGTTGGTTTACAGGGAAGCAGTGGAGGAAACAGCAGGCCAGATGCAGAGGTGACAGGAGCAAGTAAGAGTAGTAGCAGAGGCTGGGCACTTATGGATGAATGGTTCAAAATGTTACAAGAAGCATGTATCAATTTCCTGCCCTCAGAGGAGGCTAGGATTGGCGGTTGGGTGGGTGGGTGTGAGAGCGCAACTTCTCTAATTACCAGCTAACTGTGGTGTGCGCACTGAAAAAAATAGAATGCTGGGGAAGAAAGATGCAAGCAAGAGATGGCAGCTGAGGATTTTTTTGGCAGTGGAGAGAGTGGTGGTAGAAGATAGTGGCTTCTGCAGAGCCTGCTTTAGAAGTTTAATTCTGCAGCTATTTCCACAGCTATGAAATTGCAGAATTCACAGAGCTCTGAGATTCAGAAAAGATACATCTGCCAATGAGTGCAACAGATTTTATCCATAATAAAAATGTAAAGTAAAAAAAACACAATATCCAACCTAGTTCTAAAGAAGCCAATGCTTAGTTGGTACATGAAACCATGTAAATCTGCACACAACAGCAACAACTATACTGACCAAGAAACAAAAATTAGCACATTCTACTTGTGCTCATTAGATCTCAAAGTAAGTGAGGAAACATTGTGCTGGAATAGTTCTCTGAAGTGACACCAATTACCTTATAGCAGTATGGTCTTTCTTTTATAAGCACACACACATCCTAACATTGATGTAAAGGTAAAATGCACTCAGTGTATTAGAGGTGTAACCATTCTGACTGTCAGTGACTTGAGTTGTGAGGGTGATCTGGCCTAGTGGTTGGATCAAGAGTTCAGCCTACCCATTAGCACTGAATCCAGAAGGGGCAGGTCCAGGACCGAAGCCAAGGGTCATAACCAGGAGTCAAGAAAACAAAACTTGAGCCAAAGGGTTAACCAGACTTGCACCCAAAAGGTGGAATCGAGGATCTGAACTGGGAATCACAGACTCAGGAAGGAGCTGTGGGTTAGTGCAGCATCAGGAACTGGCTAGGACTGGGGCAGGAGCTAGGCTACAAACTGTAGAAGCAGGGACAGACAAAGCACAGCTGCATGCTATGAAGGCTTTGAGCAGCCACTGACTGCACTGCAGCTGCTACTGAGCTTAAGTATCAGCTTGCTGACTCTTTCTGCCAGTCAGGTAGTTAAATGAGACAGCTTCTGTCTGGGTCAGTTGTGCTCATTGGGTTGTCAGGAAATGGAGTCTTCTGCAGGTTAAGCCCCTGACTGACACTGAGGATATGGAAGTGGAGGTTAGTAGAGAATTTGGAGCAGTGTGAGCATAAAACATTTGTAATCTGAAGACATACGTTATTTAGTCATGCTGTAGTCTGTTACAATATGTAGAAAGAATACATTGTAAAATCCTTATTTGATACAGGGATAGTATGCATTATTATTTTTATAATCCATAATGTGACAATAAAATTATATGATACAAAATAGAACAGAAGATCAAGGAAAGATTGGGCAGAATAGGTACTGGTGGCAGTGTGAAAGAAAATACCATTATTCCAGACAGAGCCATGCTTGTGAATGATGCTACAGAACCCTGCTCATTCCCCCCCACCGCCTTTTTAAAGTCATCCAAATACTTTGTGAGAGTGACTCATCCAAAAAATTTCTGTAAAGCATTGGGTACACCTGTCTTGTGTAGTTTTTTGCTATGATAAAAGCAATCACTCTTTTCTATCTGAGTAATTCATTAAACCAAAGCACGTTAAAACTATTAAACCAAACATTCACTAAAAAGCCCTCAAAATTAGTTTAAAAATTGAGTAATTTGACCCATGCTGTGATGACACTGTTTGCTTGTATTACTTTCAAATTATGCCCAGTATCACAGCAGAACCTTCATTAACTGCCCTATATAAATTGGCTGCTAAAGAATGCCCTATGTTTCAATTAAATTTTAATGGAAAAGAACAGTTTTATTATCTCTCTAGTCTATAAGAGATAGTGGTATATAAGTATTATGCATAAAATATGTCTCACAATCATTTTTGTTGGTAGATTAGTTTGCAATGATTTATCTTTGTGAAAGTCTGATAATTGGTTAGAATGTAGATTTACAGAAGATTAGTTATTTTTAAAAGTACTTTTACCACAAAGTACTGCATAGTACTTTTAATGAACATTATCAGCTAGCTAGATTCAACTGCCAATGACTTGAGTGGGAGTTGGAACAGGTCTGTAATGGAATGGGTATCATCAAAACGAATGGAAATGACACTGGTGAATGACAGCAGCAAAAAGTGCCTTTGTATTAGATGATATAGTGTACTGGAAGATGTACAACCCAACCCTTCTAACAGCTCATTTCATAAGCTACAGTAACTAAAAACCAACCTTTCTGATTTGCTTGACAATGTCCTGATTTTTTTTAAACTACATTTCCTCCTGCAAATATAGACTAGCATTTCTGAAATTCTAATTTGTTCTGTATTAATTTATGGAGCATGAGCATCCTACGCTCCTGTTAGAGGAGCGTATTCTTGCTTAGAGATCAGAATTATTTATATTGTTTTATAAAAAGATGGTTTACTCCTGTCTCCAAAACTAAACTTTCAGAATACTAAACTACCTTATAAATTATATCAGTAAATAATACAATATTATGGCCAACCTGGAGACCCAAAAATCAATCAAATGAAAATGAATTTAGTGTCTTACTTGGAGGCAAAATTAAAAATGAATTGTTGCCCTGACTCTGAGCTCTGAGAACTTATGCAAACAAAAATATGATGTTATCTTTCTGTTGGCTATTATAGGAGTATTTTAACAAACAATTTTAAACTATTTCTATCTTTCCTAAAAGTATAAATTGATCAGGACACATAGAAAAATGTAAAAGAACAGCAGGAATGGATTTTAAGTGATAGCTGACAATTTTATTAATTTTTAACTCTAATGGGCCTGGAAGAACTCAGTGTAATAATTTATCACTTTCCCCAGATTTTTCGGTTTCTAGGACACTCTCAGGTCAGACTTGGCCCAAACCTTAGTTTGTGTAATGACCAACTTTACAAATAATGTTTTCCTGATTTTAAAAATATAGTTGAAAATGTTTGTTTAAAACAAACTGGGCACCATCTGTCCAGGAATTAGGTTTCATGTCACTTAGAGTAATTGGAATTCCAAGGGATAATTTGGTCATTTGGAATCACATACAGTAAATGTTTGTATTTTCCCGCTGTGGGAATGGATATATTTTTGTCTACTGTTAATGACAGAGTCAGAACTCAGAGGAGGTGTGGGGAGACAGCGAAGCATAAGTGTTGGCACCTCCTTTTGGCTGAAGTCCAGTGCAGGTATTCATGGATGGAATACAGTTACTAGATAAAATTTCTTGGAAAAGGATGTGAAGGAAAGCATCCCTTAAGGGAGCTGAGTAAGGAGATTTTGGGGCTCCTATGTCTGGTACAGCAGGAAACAACCTTCTCTCCCCACAATAAATATTTGTGTAGCCCTATTTATTGTCTCTGTAATAAATGTGTACGTTTATGTTACACAAACAGTTATTGCAGACGTGAGCAAACTATGGCCTGTGGGATTGCCACCTCTGTGGCACTGGGGGGCTAAGACAGGCTCCCTGCCTGCCATGGCCATGTGTCGCTCCCAGAAGTAGCTGACACCCCGTCCCTATGGCCCTGGCCGTGGGGGTGGGGGAGGCTCCGTGTGCTGCCCTCACCAGCAGGCACGACCCCCCGCTGCTCCCATTGGCTGGGAATGGGGAACTGCGACCAATGAGGCTTTGAAATAGGTACCTGCAGGCAAGGGCAGCACACAGAACCCTCTGCCCTCCTCCCACAGGTGCTGCAGGGACATGGTACCGGCCACTTCCAGGAGCAGCATGTGGCCAGGGCAGGCAGGGAGCATGTCTTAGCCCCGCTGCATACTGCTGCTTCCCTGGAGCCACTCAGGGTAAGCAGTGTCAGGCCAGAGTCCACACTGTGAACCCCTCCTGTACCCCAACCCCCCTGTCCTGCACCCCTGCTGCACCCACATCCCTCCTGCACCCCAATTCCCTTCTTTGAGCCCCTGCTACACCCTTCCTGCACTTCAACTCCCTCCCGAGTCACTGAGCCCACACCACACCCCTCCTGTACACCAACCCTCTGCCCTGAGCCCCCTCAGACATGGTGCACCCCTCTTGCACTCCAACCCCTTGTCCTGAGCCCCTTTCTGCACCCTTTTCCCCCTCCCACAACCCCAACCCCCCACCCCAGCCCTAAATTCATGGCCTTGCATGCAACTTCCCCACCCAGATGTGGCCAAAAAGTTTGCCCACACCTAAGCTATTGATTCAAAGGACAGCAGTAAAATGCAGTAAAATCTGTGTTATCTGGCACTTTACTAACCAGAAAGCTTTATAAACTAGCATTTCTGATCTTCACTGAAAGTCCAATTTATAGTCCAGTTGGCATGGGGCTGGCAGACTCCCTACCTGGCTCTGCATGGTTCCCCAGAAGCGGCAACATGTCCCTGCTGCTCCTAGGTGGAAGAATGCTCACAAGAGGTTTGGAGTGTGGGACGGAGTCTGTAGTGCAGGCTCTGTGAGGGAGCTTGTATGTATGAGGGGGCTCACGGCAGGAGTTTGGGCACAGGAGGGGATTTGGGGTGTTGGAAGCAAGCAGCCCTCACCTCGGGTGGCTCCTCACCAATGGTGACAGGTCCCTTCTGCTCCTAGGTGGAGGTGCGTCTAGGTGGCGCTGCCTCTGCCCCATCCCGAGAGCTGGTTCTGCAGCTCCCATTGGCCAAAATTCCTTCCCTCTTAACTAACCAGAATTTTTTTACTTACCAGCTCCCTCCTTTCCGGATAACAAAGATTTTACTGTATCAGCAAGATTAATCCTGATTAATTAATAAGCTCCTGAGATCATAATATAATGAACTAATCAATACATTCAGAATCCAAAAGGTGTCTTGTTTTAGGCCCACTAACTCATAACTGTAAGTTAAATAATTTAACAAGCTGTAATCCTTACCATTTTCATTCTCTCTCTCCCTGTGCTTGTCTGACTCTGCTGTACATCTCAGCTGATTAAAGATAAAGAGTATAGTGGACAAAAGGAAATATTAATTGAAGGGCTGGTTCAGAGTTGCATTCCACATACCTCAGCTCTAAGCGAAAACAGTAAATTCGATCCAAAGATACCCTTGAAAGAGTAACCATAAAATACAAGGCCAGCTATCAAGACTTATAAAATATTGTTTATATATTATAGAAATATAATTACACTGCTATTAAACATAGTTATAGTCCATCATAACCCCCATTTACACACACATCCCTTTTGCAGTTGCCCATAACTTTCTCAAACATTTTTCTTGGGAATGAAATTTTCTCCTCTTGGTCTTAAGACCAAAGGTAGATTTGTTTTGAAAATTTGAGCTCAAACTATTCAACTGATGGAATTATGCAAGCATGCACAAAAACACGTTTCTCACATGTTCCAATTGACGTTTGCACTTAAATTGCACACAGTTGGCAATACATAATTAAAATAAATTAAGTTTATGTTTTATTTCTTATTCTGGAAAGAAAAACAATCTAAGCTGGAAAAAAAATGGTTTCATTGTATAGTTAGGGAGGTCTTATATTGGAATAGCTATGCATATGTCCATGTACATTAGAACATTTTTCATTTAGTTTTTCATGATGCTCTTATATTTAAGGGTCTGATCAATTACCATTACAGATAATGAAAATTATCCTATTGATTTCAGTAGGAATTGAATCAAGTTCTAAGTAGTGAGTGAGCCATATTGTGTGACCTTCTTGAAATCTCCACCCCTGGTATTTCAGTGATATTTTACAGCTCAGTTTTAGAAGACTGAGTTATAATCATCATCATCCTTATGCCCTCCACCCCTCTCAGGGTATGGGCTGCCAACAATAGATTGCCAGAGTTATAATGGCATGTCCTAAAACCTGTGGCCCCAAACCTCCTGTTATTGAGAAGAAATGTCTAACAATACCATAACACTGATAGACAGAATTGATTATAGTGGAGGAGGTGAGAAGGAGGCAAGGGAAAATATAGAGCATCTAACCGAATTAGATACAAAATACCAACGTAATGGAAATTAACTCCTTCATCTTGAAAGAGATTTGGGGGAGGTGTGTGTGTGGGAGGAGGAGGGAGATGAATAAGAAAATCTCAGATAAAAGAAGAATGTTTGCTCATTAAGAGAAACACAGAAGCTGTTAACACAAGTCTTGAGGCTACTATTCCCTGCTTGGAAGCGAGGTTTTATGAACCATTGGCAAGAAATAGACTATAAGAAATTATCACCTTAAAGGTCTGCAGATCCTTGAACAATGGGCTAGTTGACTTCAAGAACAAAGGTCCTGAATTTGTGGGATTAAGATGAACCAAATGTCAGATCTAATTGAATCCATTTCTCTGGACATTCTCTACCATCCTTTGAGAGCTCAAAAGAGTCCTCTCAGGCACAACATTCCCAAGGAGAGCATGATAATCTTGGAGGAAGAAGAGCAGTAAATAAGAGGAATACATCTCTACTATCAAACCCTCTTCATGAGTGGCCAATAAAACTCAGCCTCCAACATCCCCAATGGCACTGACTGCCTCCAGTGCCAAATGCTATGAGTTTTGATGTACTCTGATCAAGTGAGATGAAATGAAGATCAAAACTCCTCATTCTCTAATGTTGTCATATTTCAATTGAACTGTATATAAACCATATAAGTAGCTTCTATCAACTGCTACTTCCTCCAGTGCCATAGTTATTTTACATGCTGAATTTTGATTGGTTTAGGAAGAAAGGATTACTGTGCAATTGAAATTCCCTGACAACACACAATCTGAGGACTAATGTCCTTTTAGCTCCTCAATTTAGTATCTGGATTTGTCTCTCAAGATTTGTATCCATAGGAACTAATATGTAAACTATTAAGCACAAATTCAGAGGCTGAATTCAAAAAACCCTCTATTTAAACCTCTGTTTAATACATTACTCAACTATGCTTGAAAAAATTGGTAACTTTAGATACAGCAGACCACCTTAATCAATAAACTGAGTTAATTTTGATTTCAAATTATATCTTTACACACAAAATGACTTATTTGATCTAACTTAACTTCCAGAAAATGTCAATATTTTAAAATAGACTGTAGCTCATTGGTTAACTAAGGAGTATTCTGATAATATAAATATGTGCTGCTGAGATTTTTAGTTGTGTTTTAACATGCCGTAAACAGTTATTAGGTGGCAATAAATAATTGTTTGGAGTATTGGAGCACAATATTTTAAGAATATAAATTACAAACTGTCATTGAATTTAAAACGTTTTCTAATGATAAAGAGAAAGTTAGACTCTTCTGGGGCTTCCTGGTGCCTTCTCCCATTTGTATTATTTACTCAGGCCACAGCTGTTGTCATAATGGAGATTTTTACACTTCTGGCACTGAAGCTAATTTCATTTAGTTATCAAGAGCAATAATAATTATACAGACTCATGGTAGAGCCTCCATTGTTTTGGATATTTGGAACCTTCTGTTAAACTTGAGGTTGAATATTTTAGCAGTGGGAGAGCTGATTCTGAATATTAAAATCTTTGCCTTATTGAAGGCATCGCAAATATATTTTTTTCAAAATTAAATATCTGTACATTTTTAATTGTAGTTAAACATGTGACAGATATAGTATAGAGATTAAATGTTGATTTTAATTGACTTAAATTTTTCACTGTTTTACAAAAGAGTTTGAAATGTAGGTCCTATCCTACAGCTATCACTCAATCTTAATCAAGCAAATCTCCCAGTGACTTCAATGAGAATTTTGCCTCACTAATTACAGCAGGGTCTGGACCTTAAATTACATATCTAGCCATAAGCAGAATAATTTAGATTTCATTTTTAGCACAAGATCACTTTTCAATAGAAACAAATCTTGAACCTAAATATAAAATGGTAACACAAGCGATCCACAAAAGAAATGCACTTGAAACAATAACTTCTTTGCCAGAATTAAAACTAGAAGAATTCTTGTTTTGGGAAACCTATTTCTATTGAACTCTATATCCCAATAAGCCCTTATTTCCAGATTTTTTATGTTTAAGCATTTTTGACAGTTATTTATATTCAATGACACTTGTTAAAATATATATATGCATAATATGGTAATTATCTGACTAAGCACTTAGTTGGTCTCAATCACAGTATTCGAGCACGTCAACTATTTAAAAATAGAGATAACAGCAGCACTCTTTCTCCATTTCTCCATTCCTAGCCTGAAGGAAAAATGTATTGATTACCTCCAAAGGTTTTTTGTTTACCTTTGTGTTTGTGAGTGAGTGTATTGTGTGTCTGTGACTCTAAGGAGAAGTTACTGAGTGAAAACTAAGTATGCACTTTGGTTCAGAATTTAGTTTCACAGGAAACTTATCTCTGTCTTACTCATTAACATCCTCCTATTGGTTTACACTTATATTCCTCCTGTGGAAAGCAATTGATGTTAAGATACAGAGGTGATTTTTGGATCAGACAAGCAGTATGGTTGCCCCGGTTGTCCTGAGCCATCATATTACCATAACCCTCAGCTATTTTTTGTTCAGTGTTTTTTTTTTTTTTTTGCTCATCTGCTTCTGTGTGGTGGTGGGGCAATGAAAACATTTTTCACCATAGCCAGGAAAATGCTTAGGGCCATTCCATTATGGTCATGGAAGAAAGGCCAAAATTTCAAACATCTAGGTACACTTTGATTATGGACTGAAGAAAGAGATGTTGAATTGAATTGTGTTAGAGAGCAAGCACTAGAGGTAGTGTGTTCAAAATGACCTGTAGTGTTAAGCTAATAGAGTCCTCTGTTTTGTACCAGTTGGAGCTTTTTCTCAGTGTCTGTGACTTCTTTCCTGTATATGAGTTGTAATGATTAAGTCTGGATGTCACAAGCATGTGAATCACTATAGATGGATCTGTATCCAATAGGATGTTATGCAGTTTTCTGTCAGTCTCAGGTGAAAGTGGGTGCTTCTTGGTACCATGGCTATTTGGCCATCTAGTAGCATGGAGAAGTTTAAAAATCATGCAAGGCAGCAGACAGACAGACATAAAATCAAAGGGCAGATGTCTCCTCTTTAACCAGTAATATTGAGGGTAAGTGCTTCATAGCATCATCACATTAGTCTTGCTTGGATTCAGTGTTGTGCTAAATTTTGTGCTAACCAAGGAAAGAGCTGAAAATTGATGGTATTTTCTTTTGATAAAAAGGAGATGTACAGCTGAGTGTTCAAAGGAGTATTGCTTACACTTCCAGTCTATTTTTTTTTTTTTGCCAAATTATCAACTGCTTCAGATCTGTTAACAGTCTGAGAGGAAGAACCCTAAGTCACTTCTGTTTATCTCACTGTTTCTTGAATTGAGACATGTTTATTTGATAACGAATATTATCGAATGCTGCAGAGCTATAGGGGATCATGAATATGGATATACTTTGCTTATGTAAAGGGAGGATATCATTCACTGCAGCAACAAGTACTGTATCATGTCCTGGCCTGAAGCAGCCTGATTTTGAGGGGTTCAAGATACTGACAGGTGATATTAGAGCCTCTTCTTTTGTCTCTCTTGAAGATTTAAGGTAGCCTTGTCATAGCCGCTTTGTAACTTCAACCCAAATTGGAAGTCTGAGTGTAGAGGTCTGCACCAGTTGATTTTGTTGCAGGGTTGGGGCCATGGCATGGTGGGAATGGCATTTCCACTCTTTTTATGGGGTCTTTTGAAAGGAATCTCTAATACTAAACACAGAAATGAAATGAAATGAAACTTCTCATGATATCGTTAGTCGTCCACTTCCAGTCTTGGATGGAACTAGGAAGTCCAGAACCACATACTTAATTTTTTTAACTGAACTTTTTTCTAGCATGAAAAGGCATATATTCAGCTCAGCATTATTCAGCTAGTCTTAGCCTTGGTCTACACTGGGTCAGGGCATCCACCTAAGATACAAAACTTCAACTACAGGAATAGCATAGCTAAACTCAATGTATTTAGATTAACTTACTGTGGCATCTCCACGGCACTGAGTCAACTGCTACTGCTCCCCCATTGATTCCGCCTCCTCCTCTCATGGCGGTTGAGTACTGGAGTTGATGGGAGAGCGCTCGGGGATCGATTTATCGTGTCTAGACTAGACACGATAAATCGACCCCCTGATATATCGATCCCTACCTGCCGAATCAGCGGGTACCGTAGACATACCCTTAGTCTGAAAAAGAGGCAAAGGCTTATTCTGATTAGGCACGTAGCAATTTAACACAAATAAACATTCTCTTTTTTTAGTAAACTATGCATCTCAAGACATTTCAGTGTTTGAAACTTAGATATGTTTCCTAAATCTAGCCATATTTTCTTTCTTATGTACCTAAACCATGGCAAAACAACCAATCATTTAAAAACAAAAACTACAAATTGGTTCAACAGAATAGCATTGGAAATAGTGACAATGAAGGCTATACAAACAAGTTGAGTGTTGAATTAATACTTAAAAATACTAGGTTCATACCGTTTTATTTTAAAGTGGAAATCTTGAACAGGTTTAATATGCTATGCAAACTTGGTAATTGAGGATGGGATGAGGGAGGAACAAATCAAAGCTGAGGTGGAATGCGGGGAAGCAAACTAAAAAAAATCAAACAATAAAAACAAATAAAAGCAAGCAAAATAAAATGCTAGATTATGGACAAAGCACTTAGAAAGTCCAAATGCATTATTATCATTGCATTGTATGAAAGAGAGAGAGAGACACATATTTTAGTAAATGTTGTATTTATTAGCTTATTCCACCATCTAGTGGACAGCTGAAAATGATAGTGTTGAGTTGGTTTCAGTATCTTGCGCAATGCTTACTGAAAACTTACAAAAGGCTGATTTTTCTAGAAGCTTTAAGCTTTTCATATGATCTTTGCCTAACATAGATGTCTGTGTTTCTGGTCTGTGCTGCTCATTTTAAGAACAGATTTAAAGCCTTATTTTGTGCCTTGTTACATCCATTTAACACAATGATGGATCTGGCCCGCTGGATTGCCCACCCCCGTGGTGCCATGGGCCCCACACTGCGCCCAGAAGTGGCAGGCACCACATCCCTGTGGCCTTGGGGTCGAGGGGCAGAGGACTCTGTGCACTGCCCTTGCCAGTGGGTACCGCCCCCCGCAGCTCCCACTGGCTGGGAACTGCGGCCAATGGGAGCTTCGGGTGAAGTACCTCGAGGAGTAACAAGGGCAGCACGCAGAGTCCTGTGCACTTCCTCCCCCAGGGGCTGCAGGGACATGGTTCTGGCTGTTTCCTGGAGTGGTGCAGGGCCACCCTGCACTTCTCCTGTACCCCAACCCTTGACCTGAGCCTCCTGCTTCACCCTGCACCCCAACCCCTGCTGCTCCCACACCCCTCCTGCATCTCTCACCCCAACTTCCTGCCCTGAGCCTCTTGCTTCACCCTGCACTCCAACCTCTGCCCTGAGCCCCCAGCTGCACCTTACACCCCTTCCTGCACCCAAATCCCCTTTCCTGAGTCCCATCATGCACCCTGCATGCCTCCTCTGCCCCAATTCCTTGCCTTGAGCCCCTTCCTGCACACCAGACCCCCCACACACACACCTCGCACTCCCTCCTGCACCCCAGTGCCCTGCCCTGGCCCTGCATACAATTTCCCCTCCCAGACATGGCCCTCAGGCCAAAACGTTTGCCCACCCCTGATTTAACACAATAGAATTACACTACTGTAAAACCAGAAGATTAGTGTATGGGGGAATGGTAGGGTAGAAGGGGAGAATGGGATGGAGAAGTAATTTTTTCCCTTATACAAGGGAACTTAGGGAAGTTTTGACGTTGCTTGAAGTCCTTGTGCTCCTAAGTCAGTTAGGAGATTTTGAAAATCCCCTTATGCACTTAAATATGGACTTTGACGCCTAATTATAGGCTCCTGTTTTTGAAAAATTTGGTCATAATAATTTGGACCATTTCTTTAGATCTCATCCCTATTTTTAAAAAGTACTAGGAATAGACACAAGTTTCATTTATGAAACCTGCTTTTTTATTTGAGGTGAATGCAAATCAAAATCCACCTGAGAGGATGCTTTCCTTCTTTCTCCCCACATACACCAATAAAAGTAGGAGAAAAGGTTAAATGTGTCAGTAGCACTTCGTGAAAATCAGTTGTAGTAATAACTGCCACATAAACATCAGAGTACTGTAAATGCATATGTTCAGCAATGACTATATGCCTGAGTTTATATATCTATTTATATTGTACCACTATGTCTGTCCAAAAAAGCCCATTCAGTTAGTCAGTAATCTATTAAAAATTGAGGTCTTTATTACTTTGTTTAGTTTTCTTGAGTGGCAAAAGCACAAATATTCACAAGGTTTCTTGTTCCCCTACCTAGGTTCTATACTTCAGTCTGTGTCCTAGAAACTTCCACAATAATAGCAGTGCACAAGTCTGTTATCACTGTGGTAGTCTCCTATAGCCATTTCTACAGTGATGACTTCAAGGGGGCACAGTGGTAGTGGACAATTAATTTTTGTCTACCCTTTTTCTTTTCATAGTTTGATACTGTAACTGAATGTCAAGCGAAAATTGCAGTTCTTGTCCCTAAGACATATCTATCTTCAAAATAATGTAGATAAGCATCAGAATATGTGGTGCTTATCCAGATTGAACACCCTGAATCTCTTGAGAGTTGCATATCACTAATTAAAATTTGGAGATGCATGTGCCTATAATTAGCAGGGGGTTTATTACTACAGTGCTCCAATATACTTCCCTACTATAGACAGACTTGTGGATTTCAGAGCCCAGAGGAAAACTCTTAAGCAATGTCATATAGGTTTCTTTTCCCCCTACGGCCTCCTGCAGTTTTTTTCTAAGGGGGAGGAGATGTTCTTCTGCCATGTGACTAAATGACTAATAGGCATTGCTACAATCATATGTCTCACTAGAAGCTCATCCCATTGTGAATCTCCAGTAACCGTGCCCAATCCCGTAACAGTTCTGCAATTTGATAATGGAAAGTCAAACTCTGCTTCCTCCCACCCCCCACCACAGTAGTACGAATACTGGGAGGCTTTGTCTGGCCTTTGGGAAGAAAAGGAGTTGTGGATCATCCAAGGGTTCCCTTCCTCCTTTGGGTTTAGAGTATAGGGCAGGAAGCATGACCCCTGAGCCAAAAGCTGACCAGAAGGAGATCAGGTGGGGCATCAGATCATGTGCACCTTTGGGAGGGGAGGTGTTTACAAATTCTGCCCCCTTTTGGCCAATGTTAGGGAGTGAATTATTCACTACCTGAGAGCCTGACTGGGAGTATGGAGGGGTAGCCAAGTTAATTACTTAACATTTCCATGTGGAAGGTGTCCAGTGAAAATACTTGTTCCATTTGGGATTGGATTCCCTGATGCTCAGAATTAGCAATGGACTTAGGAGAAGACACCCCCTAAGAAAGCTGAGAGAAAGGGGTTGGGTAGAATTGTCAGGCATCCAGTTTTTGACTTCAGCGCCCGGAGGAAAAGGGACCCTGACTGCTCTGGTCAGCACTGATGACTGGGCTATTAAAAGTCTGTTTGGGGGCGCAATGGAGGCCCAGCGCTAAGGCAGGCTGCCTGCCTGCCCAGGTTCCACATGGCTCCCAAAAGTGGACAAGACGTACTTGTGGTCCTTAGGCGCACGGGTGGCCAGGGAGGCTCCTTGTGCTGCGCCTTCCTGAGTTCTGGCTCCGCAGCTCCCATTGACCAGGAACTGCGATAAATGGGAGCTGCAGGGGCGGTGCCTGCATGCATGAATGCAGTCTGCAGAGCGACCCTGGCTGCCCATATGACTAAGGACTTCAGGGACCTGGTGACTGCTTCATGGGAGCCACAGTAACTGCTTCTAGGACCCCACATCATTAACCCCCTCCCACTTCCAAAGCCCCTACCCCAGCACGGAGTCTTCTCCTGCACCCAATCTTTCTTCCAGAGCCCCACACCCTCCCACCCCAACCCTCTGCCCAGCCCTGAACCCCCACTCCTGTATCCCAAACTCTTCAGCCCCACCCCAGAGCCCACATTCCCAGTCAGAGCCCTTACTCTCAACCCCCTGACCCAGCCCGGTGCCTCTTCCTGCACCTCAACCCCCTCTTCCCCGGCACCACCCCAGAGCCTGTACCTCAGCAGGAGCACTCACCCCCTTTCCCCAGCATCCAACCCCCTGCCCCAACCCGGTGAAAGTGAGCGACGGAGGGAGAAGGGATGGTACAAGTAGGGGACAGGGCCTTGGAGGAGGGGAGAGGCAGGGATGTTCAGTTTTGTGCAATTAGAAAGTTCCCAGCCCTAAGGTTGGGGCACCTAAAACTGGTACAATCAGAGGACAATGCTCTTTTCCCAGCCCCTTATCTTTCATCTAACAGGATGGCAGCTGGACAGGTTTGGAGCAGTGGAGGGGCTGGTGACAGCCCTGTCCAAATATGTGGAAATGATTTAAGGAAAGATAATGACCCGCACTGCAAAATTTATTACCATATATTTCCCAAATAAAGTAATATAGTTGCAAAGTAATTAAACTACATCCTTTGCATCTTGTCTTCCTTCCTGTGTGGCCAAGATAATAGGCTGACACTGAGCCAGGTCTATAGCTAGGTTATGCCTCATAATTCGAATTGCTGTTCATGTGTCATTCCAGTGGTTCTGCACATGCATCAGTGTGACAGGTGCTCTTTATGTCCATGTTGCTGGAATTGGGTCAGAGGTTGGTGGATAATTTGTGCTTGGAAGATGAGAAAGCATGGTGATGGGAAGGGACATGTCATGTGGTTATTGCCCAACAGTTCATCAATTTTGTGCAATAAAATCCAGTATTTTCAAAGGCACATAGCCTCCTGCCCCATGTACAGTAATTTTCTGTAACACGTTCCACTCACAACTGCGTGTTGAAAGCAGTGTTCCTGAATTCTGTATGTCCCCTTTGCCAAAAAGAAATGCATCAACTGATTTGAAATTGATCTGTAGATTTAACCTAAGCATATTTTTTTAAAAAAAGGTCACCAACTGTTACAACTTTGTCATTATGTCAAAAATAAACAATTAAGATCTTATCACTATTTTTCAATATACTCACTAATGAATCTTGACCAGCAAGTCAAATGAATGGCTGATCTGGATGGATGGATGGAAGGAAGAATGGCATATAATTGAAGATGAGTAATAATGTTTTTTCAATAACAATATTAACTTTCAAACTGGTTTAGCAAAACTTAAAAGTGCTTAAACAGCTAAACTAAAATGTTAAGTATGAAGCTGGTTGAATAGGATGAAGCTAAAGATTATCAAATTTCGGCAGTCATTCAGAAAGTCAGCTGGATCTGGTTTTGATGTTACTGGTTGAATGCTTAGGAGCAAGCTAACTTGTACGAGGAAATCAAGGGTATCAGAATTGTTCTAGGGATATGAAGGCTATGTTTCCCAGGATAGTGCTCACTCATAGAGAGAAAGTAATGAATATCCTTTTATGAAATGCCAGTAAATAATGCACACAAGTTCATTGGACAGTTCCACACTCCTAAAAGTTTGAGCTCTTTGCATTCATGTATTAATAATTCACTTTTGCATGTTCATGTTTCAAAGTATACCTTTTGCTTATCTTTCCCCATGCAAAATTGCTAACAGAAATGGTACAGCACTGGGTTTCTGCCATGTGGAAAAGGAGCAGGTTGAGTCATGTGGTGCGGCTTCTGCCCTCACAACCCTTCAAGAGAAAGTGGGTAAAGCAGTAGCAACTTGTCTTCAGCATGGTTCCCCACTAGCTGAATCTTGTGGCTATGGTACTCTGGGGATAGAATGCTTTAGGCAAATGTGCACCACTGCACTGCAGGGAGTTCAGCTGGGCCAAAGGGAGGGACAGTTTACTGGGTAAAGACAAGTTATTGATGTGATTAGGCTAGTGTAACTGCAGTATCTTGTAAACACAGGCACACATGCAGTGCAATGTACTTTTATTTGCAGAGTTCCAACCGTCTGTTCATACACTAGATTAACTTTCAGCAGTAGGGGACTCGGATTACAGCACGGTGCAAGCACATTTTATGCTGGGATTGTAGGCCTGAATTTCTCATGTGTGTCAAACAGCTGACAATGTCTCTGTTTCTGAGTGTAGTTTTAGGATGGGTTAGCTAGGTGGGAAAATAATCAGACACTTGTAAAATTTATTCTTTATCTTTTTCTTATACACAATATGCATTATTCATAGATGTTAATGAGTGATTCTAAATACAAGTTCAAGCCAACATTTAATATACTGTTAAAACTGTATGTCTAGAAAGCTAAAAGTATTGGTTAAAACTTAATCAGTTTGAGAGGTAAGGCTTTCTAAAGCATATTGTTACAGACCGCATAGTATGAGGAAGTTTCCTTGCCAAGGAAACAATGACTATAAAGAATCCTGCAAATGGTTTGGACCATGTTGTGTGTTTATTTAGAAATACAATTGATAAGAAATATATCTCTAATCACTACCAAGTATAACAAGATATTTGTTTGGTCTTTAAAGAATAAGATCCATTTAGTTAATTCTTAAGAAGCCCATGTAAAATTAAAATCTCTTACCATGAAACTTACAAAAGTGATTTATGATTAAATGGCTACAAGAGAGACAAGGTGGGTGAGAATATCTTTTATTGGACCAACTTCTGTTGGTGAGAGAGACAAGCTTTCGAGCCATACAACACTACAAGGCATTTGTGACTGGCTAAGAGTCAGTGGAGCAGAGACAGCTTAACATAGAAAGTACTTAGAACTCAAGGGATGGGAATAGCTTAATACTAATGTACAAGTATCTACAGCTGTCTTGTCTTACTGTTTCATTACCATCAACATTAATAGGGATGAACCAAGAAAAGGAGACAAATTACTTTAAGTTGCTGCATAATTAACTAAATTACTAAACAAGTACAGAATGTGGACAGTGGAAGGGACATAAGGAGATTTTATAGATAGACTCTATCCTAATTTTAGTAAGGATATTTCTGTAGAAGAACAAGGTACTGCCAAAGAAATAGTAAACTGGGATATAACATGGAATCGTGCAAAGATGGCCAAGGACTACACACAGGGATCCCCAAGGGAAACAGCCTTTGGATGTAGGTTGCTGACTAGAGATTAACCAGTGCATGCTGAATACTTGCCATGCTATGATGTGTTTTACAAACTGATATGGCCAGACATGCCTTACAAAAACTGGTATATAAAATGTTTACATGACAATGTAAGAACTTTGTTTAGGCTTCTGAGCAACAGTGTATAATCACAAAAATGTCTCAAAGGAGATGCATCTTTTTTCCCTTGGATGGGGAGAAGAACCCAAATGTGTACTTTTTTTTTTTTTTTTTTTTTTTTTTTTTTTTTTTTTTTTTAGATGTTTCAAATCTTCTACAGGAGCCTGGATCACCCCCACATTAACTTTACCAAGAAAGGGAACCTAGATAAATAGATGTGTATTCAGCATTTTGCTCAGTGAAGCTAACGTACCCTGACAAAAATTGCTAAGAGAAGAACTGGTATCCTCTGAGAGCACCTATTAATTCATTCCTCTGAATTTCAAAATCCAGAAAGAGAATAGGAATACAGCTGTCACAACACCTGAAATTAATGACTACTTGAGATAGATTGAAAGCTATTTTAATAATACTTTTCTATTAAAAATAGCTTTCGATCTATCTCAGACAGCCATTCATTGAAATTGTGAATGTGACCTACAGAATACACCTTACATAGATTTACTTTACCCAAGAGATGACTTGGTTGCTTTCAACTGAATGCTTCTCAGGAAGTACATACCTGAATTAATACTAATAAAATAACTGTATAATGCATATCTTTAACAAGGTTAATTTTACCTATTTAAAAATAATGCTAACTTTAAAAGTAGTTGAGGTTGTGGGGGCTAGATATACGAGGCAGTTAATGTAATAAGTTTTATTGGTAAGACGAAATTATGCTTACCTATAGCAAAATATAGTTGAGAGAAATCTAAGATATCAACTTAGATAAAAAGAGAAGGGAGCATTCAATTGGTTTATACAGTAAATCCTTCTGCCACTATCTGAATATTTGGTTAAAGTGACATAAAGAATCTACAGTACTGGTGAAATTCCAAGGAAACTAATATTGTATTACATTATCATTTGTATAATTAAATGTGGGGGGAAAGAATAAAAAACTTGGCCTTGAGAATCTCTTTAACATGTGTGTGTTATTAAGGGATTGCATTAAATTACATCTTTAATAATTAAGTAACTTTAACTTTAGAATTGCTTCAACTGTCAAGGACACTCCCATAAAATAACTGGCACATATGCTTGACTGACTAAACTAAGACAGACTCCGTTTCCTACCTCACAGTTGGAAATAGACTTTTATCTGGAGGTATCCTTCAGAAGAATACATTTCAAAGATTCAATGGTCTATAAAAGAGAGGGGTACATAATCCCAAATCATCTGCCTTTCACCTAAGAAGACAAAGACACCAGGCCTTTGACTTCGGGAGATAGTTGACAGAGCTCCTGGGACAGATTTTATCTTGATGAAAATATGGTGAGGATTTTACCCTGAACCAAGTCTAGCTTCTTAAGTTTTAGGTATTAGAGGGCTTTTTATATTTATTCTTTTGTAGACATTTCTGACTTTAATCCTTGTACGTACTTAAAAAAATCTATCTCTTTGGAATTATATAAACTTGTTTTATTTTTAATCTACACCAATACAGTACTGCTTTTCAAGTGAACTCTTTTGTAACTCCAGTTAAAGTAACAAACTGTTGGATATTGACTCTTTAAAGGAGCAATTCATCTGGACATTCCTCTGATTTTTCCAGGACAGGGTTGGACATTACAGAACACACATTTATTGGGAAATTCAGGGTTGCGAGGAGAGTGGAGTCACCTTACCGGTTGTTAAACAAGGCTGGTGGAGCCGAAAGAAAGTCTGTGATAGTACCGGTAGGCTCCTGGATTGAAAGCATGGGACCAGGAATGCCCAATATAGACCATAGAAAATGAATTTCCCTTTTCCTAATTACAGTTTGAATTCTGTCCTCTGGGGTAGGCATTATGCTATATTTGTGACACTCCATTCCAGATGCTGGGAAAGCAGAATGCCTTTCTGAGTGGTGATGTGACCCACTACATCTGCTGCAAAAGTTTGGAAACCCAATGTTTTATCTTGAGACTTGTTCTGTAAGGACTTCAGGCCGCTATGTCTTTAGTGTAACTGTGTGAGCTAGATAAATCACCTAGCAAAAAAAATGTGGGCAAAGATCACTGACTGCATGTGTGTTGAGCTCTCATTATGTAGGCTTTGGAAAGGAAAACTTGGACCTGGAAGTGAGGTGGGGAAAATAGCCACAGAATTAAGAGATGAATTTAAAAGCAAGAGGCAGACAAACCATGATTTAGTTGTAATTTTTTCACTTGAAAACATTATAGTTATAATGCAACCTGTAGAATTATTGTAATCAGTTGTATTGTTTAAATAATTTTCATTATAACTGCAACTTGTTTCATTTCCTTTTAATGACTAGTATTTCAAGATACAGAGTTGCCATAATTGTTCGTTAGAGAAATTGCTCCTATATTTTTCTGCTAAAAAGAGCTTAAAATGCCATTATAGAAGAACTGAAGGGCATGTTCTGGATAGGGAACACAGAATGAATAAATGACTCTCAAAAACTTGGATGATCAAACATATTTTTATTACATCTAAGACATATATAGTATAATTTATCAGAACTGAACATAAATTCCTTTGACGCAAAACGATTCTGTTTAATGAAAATAAGCTACCCATGGATGGAATCCGCCACTGAATGCTCTGTCAACCTCCTGCATTCCAAGAATAGTTGGTGACAATAAATATGGAAAAAAAGTAAAGAACTTTCTACTCAATTTTACACATCATTTACTGTACCTCCATGAATTCCCCTATTAAATGGACATTTTTCAATGTCACATGCAACATTAGGAGGAAAAGTTATTTTATAGGTTACCTGAGCTGGTCAAAGTGAGCCACTTATCAATATTGGATGGATAGACATACAGACTAACGAATACACAGGTACACCAATACGGCTTTTTCAGTATTGTTCATTCCTATTTTTTTCAAATTGATTTTTCTCCTTTATGGGAAGTTATTTTTAGATCACTTTCACTCATGCTATTGGTTGTATATAAATCTACAAAATATGCTAATATATGCAGCAACAAAATACGTGTTGCTATATGCTGCTTCATAAAGTAAGAAATAGACTTGATTGTAGAAATAGGTTTGATTGTACTTCCATTAACAGAATTTTCTCAGTTTATCTTAAGTAAGAGAAGGATCAGGCCCAGTGTTGGTTGCATGGTGTAGTAATAGTGAATTAGCATGGAAAATCAGTGCTTCACAAAGTTTGGTAATAAATTCCACAGAGTTTCTGATTTGATAAACTAAATGTTCTATTATGGCCATTGGGTCTTGATTTAATTGACAAACTGCAGTAACCAAAATTCTCCCCAGATATCAAAATTCTCCCCATCTGCTAGCACTGGTAGTATTAAGGAGCTATTCTATTTCCATTAATACAACTAGACAGATGAATGCTGTCAGAATGTAGGAGGAAAGACAAAAACAATTACAGCTTTATTTTTTTCCCATTTTATAGAGCTATCACTAAGGCATTATGGTATCTCCATTTGGGAGAAGGGATAACCTGTGAGTAAGACACTGGATAGGGCTTTAGATCTAAGGTAAAATTTTCAGAAGTGCCAAAGTGACTTAGGAGTCTGTCACTTTTGAAAATGGGACTTGGGCTCCAAGTAAGTCATTTAGGCATTTCTGAAAATTTATCTTTTACTTCCTCCTACTACCTGTTTTTAAACAGGTCAGAATTTGGCCCTAATGACCACATTTTCAGAAAAAAAAAATCTAAATTGCACTCCCAGAACTTGCATGTGCACCTGTTTTCCAAAAAAAGAAAAGGAATTTTCAGTGATCATATGATGTGTTTGTGCACAATTATCTGTTTACTGTTTCAGATGTCAAACTGTGTGTATGTATGTTAATATTTTGAACAGTTTCAGAGGCTCCTATGAAAAGCTTAGCACTTAGATTTCAAGCCAGCTTCAGTATTGGCCTCTGCCTGTACATTTTATGGGAAAGCAAACCTCATATATGTATCTCTGTACATATATTATGATTTTGTTCTACAGTCTTGTGGCACTGAACTCAGAGGACAAATAATTTATCCCCTAAGTCTTTTTATCACACTTGTCACTAGTATCTCAGTAAAATGACACTTTTTTTCATTAACCATTTATCTTTACTCTGAGAAAAATGGTGGTGTAAATTTATCTGGGCACCAGAGTTTATTTTTTGATTCTCTCTGGTTTCCAAGAAATGTATTGTCAAAGCCAGGCAGGTCATGGGTGTTCAGACCTAGTAGTCATAAACAGAGTTTGCAGTCACAAGACAGAAGTAAGGTGGCTCAGGACATCTGGAGGTCAGAACTCAAATCAGATGCCAAGAGTCCTGCCAGGTCAGGATGCTAGGAAATTAAGCCGGGGCAAGAAGCACAAGGCACACAGTCCAAAACAAGGTGGAGCCCAGTTCTGACAGCTTCCTGTTCCTGCTGCTGGCTTAAGTAGGACCAATAGGCCAATCAGCTACTCTGGGACTCAGCCAATAGGACAGCATGGGGAAAGCCTCAAACTAGAGCTGGACTTCATGGATCCCAGGTAAGTAAGCATTAGCAGGCTGCCAGATGGAGGGTTGAAATGTGACTGTTCCTACAAACCCTTCAAATGTGAGATCAGTGGGTCATAACATCTATCCTGGAAATTGTTCGGATTAGTTATATCATCTTGGCAAAGTAAACTTTCACAACAGGAGTGCTGTTTTTAATTTAGAAAAATGAGTTAATTTAGATTTTGCTGAGATTTGGCTTCCTCGCTATGATTTTCATTTAATCAATATCTGTTTCATATAAATGTATTTGCATATTTATAGTACCTATTATTGGGCTAATTCATAGTGTACTAATATAGTTTTTGGCATACTATTATGAAATCTCATTTTTTTAGGATCATTGGGAAATATTGTTGACAGAAATTGAATTATTTTATCCATAAAATAAATGGAGTTCTCTAAAATACATACGATAATTCTTAATGCATGCTAATACACTGTTGTTTGAAACTGGAATATTTCTCTCTGATAATTTTTCAAGGAACAGAACTAAGTTCTGTTCATAAATGGAATGGCAAGCAAGTTTAGGTTAAACATTTGAGAGTGCTAATGACAGAAGTAGAATGCAAAACTTGAACCTTGTACTTCAGTTTCAATGGGTCTGCTGTAAGTGGTTGCAGAATCAGGCCCCTATTGGTCAAGTATTGTATTGTTTCTCAAACTGTTCTTAGCAGCTTGAGACATAAGCTTAGTTAAACACTGTAATTTGCAGACTTGCATAATTCTTTTTTACATGCCAGAACTCTCACTGAAAATATAAAATTGAAGTATTTTAAAAACAAAATCACCAATCTACTAGAATTTTTTTGAAGTGGTCAACAAGCATGATGACTTGGGGGACTCAGAGGATGTTGTGTACTTAGATTTTCAGAAAGCTTTTGACAAGGTCCCTCACCAAAGGCTCTTAAGCAAAGTAGTTGCCATGGGGTAAGAGGGAAGGTCCTCTCATGGATTAGTAACTGATTAAAAGATAGGGACCAAAAGGTAGAAATAAATGGTCAGCTCTCAGATGGAGAGAGGTAAATGCTGGGGGTCTGTACTGGGACCAGTCCTATTCAGCATATTCATAAATGATCTGGAAAAAGGGGTGAACAGTGAGGTGGCAAAATTTACAGATGAAAAAAACTACTCAAGATATTTCAGTCCAAAACAGACTGAAGAGTTATGAAGGAATCTCACAAAACTGGGTAACTGGGCAACAAAATGGCAGATGAAATTCAGTGTGGATAAATAGAAAGTAATGCACAGAGGAAAATGTAATCCCAGCTATATGTATAAATGATGGGGTTTAAATTAGCTGTTACTAATCAAGAAAGAGATCTTGGAGTCATTGTGGATAGTTTATTTGACTCCTGCTGCACACTGAGTGGATATTTTCAGAGAACTAACAGTGTTGGGAATCATTAAGAAAGGGATCGATAATACGAGAAAATATCCTATTGCCTCTATTTAAATCCATGACACCCACATCTTAAATAATGTGTGCATATGCGGTTGCCCCATATATATATATATATATATAATATAAAAATAAGGTATTGGAAAAGGTTCAGAAAAGGGCAACAAAAATGTTTAAGGGTATGGAACAGCTTCCATATAAGGAGAGTTTAATAAGTTAGGACTTTTCATCTTAGAAAAGAGTCAGCTAAGGAGGGGTCTGACAGAGGTCTATAAAATCATGACTGGTATGGAGAAAGTAAATAAAGAGGTGGTGTTTGCTCTTTCTCATAACACAAGAATTAGGGGTCACCAAATGAAATTAATAGGCAGCAGGTTTAAAACGAACAAAAGGAAGTATTTCTTCACACAATGCATAGACAGCTTGTGAAACTCTTTGCCAGAGAATGTTGTGAAGGCCAAGACTATAACTGGGTTCAAAAAAGAACAAGAGAAATTCATGGAGAAAAGGTCCATCAATGGCTATTAGCCAGGATGGTAAGGGATGGTGTCCCTAGCCTGTTTACCAGAAGCTGGGAATGGGCGACAGGGCATGGATCACTTGATGATTACCTGTTCTGTTCATTCCCTCTAGGGCACCTGGCATTGGCAACTGTCAGAAGACAGGATAGTGGGATAGGTGGACCTTTGGCCTGACCCAGTATGGCCATTCTTATGCTCTTAAAGTGGAGGAAGCAAGCTTATATAAAAAATTTCACAGCTATGTGATATCACTAAACTCTATATCAGCAATGTTATGAGAAATTTGTTATGGGCAATTAATCTTGTGAAAGTTCTAGAACTTTCATAAGACTGGCAGGAGTCTTATGAAATGGTGAAATGTCTGGTGAAATGATTTTACAAAGCACAACTTTTGGGTTGTTCTTCCATCCTTATTACCATGTATGTATACTACAGTAGGTGAAACCAAGAATATAGTTTACCTTGAATTTAATGACATATAAAGGTGTTACATGCTAGAGTGCAACTACTTTCTTGTAAGCATCACTGGACTTAAACTAATCATTTTGGCTATTGATTTCTGGGTCACAAGTGTAGTATAAGAAAATGTGTCTTGATGTTTTGCCTGTCTTAGTAGGATGATCATGTGCAATAGTGTCAGCTAAATTAAAAGTGTGTGTGTGTTTCATTTTAAATGTAGATAGGTGCTGCCTCATGCAGAATTAGCAAACATTGCAGAGAATTTCCTATCATTTGTATAAAGATCAGTCTTTCATACCTTATTGGAATGAAAGGTGCCATAATATTCCCAATAGCTAGTTTATCACTTCCTAAATTTGCAAATTTCTTTATTTTTCTTGAAGTGACAGTGTCTTGTGGCACCTTAAAGACTAACTAAAGTATTGGATCATAAGGTTTCGTGGGCTAATACCCACTTCATTGGATGCAGGAAGTGGGTATTAGCCCATAAAAGCTTATACTTCAATACTTTAGTTAGTCTTTAAGGTGCCACAGGACTCTGTCACTTCTGCAATTCCAGATTAACACGGCTACCTCTCTGATTCTATATTTTTCTTGTTCAGGTTTGTTGTAATTTTAAGCTTAACTTTGAATTTTCTGGATTTTGCTAATTGTTTAAAAATGTGAATACTCTTGAAAAGTAAAAGAGACAAAAATACTTGTGTTTGCCTGCATCTTAAACTTTATCATATTGAGAAAAATACAGTAGTCTAACGTGTATTCCAATTTTTTTAAAAAATTATTTAAGTTTGAAAGTGTGTTTCAACTGCTAAAAAGTTAAAGTAATTGGATGAGGAGCTTATTCCATATTCCAAGTCTGTATGTATGTTTTCAAAGAGGAACGAGACTGGGAAATCCATTCACTTATGAGGATTTCTTTTTTTTTTTTTTTTTTGCTTAAGAGCCAAGAAGCATTTGGCAAACTAATATTCTGGATATTAGATTCTGGAATTATACTTGCATTTCTGTAAAATATATGGAGTGTAGTGACCAATGTAGTATGACATTCAGCTAATGTAATTTTGAAGGCCAGTGGACTGAAAACCTTGTAGGGAGATCTGGGGAGGGGGAATATTTTAAAATGTTATATTTGGTTCAATTTAGTCTATTCCTAAAGCAAAAATAAATTACTTCCCAGAAGTATTTTTATGGGGTCCAAGGATGATTATCTAGGATCTAGAGCAGGGATCGTAAACCTTTGGCACATGGTCCCTCCACTGTAAGCCCCCTGGCGGGCCAGGCAAGTTTATTTACCTGCCGCATCTGCAGATTCGGCCGATCACAGTTCCCAATGGCCAAGGTTAGCCGCTCCAGGCCAATGGGGGCTGCAGGAAGCCATGGCCAGCACATCCCTCAGCCCACGCTGCTTCCCGCAGTCCCCATCGGCCTGAAGCGACAAATCGCAGCCGGTAGGAGCCGCGATTGCCTGAACCTGTGGACAAGTCAGGTAAACAAACTATCCTTCCCTGCCAGGGGACTTACTCTGGTGGGCCACATGACAAAGGTTGCCGATCCCTGATCTACAAAGAGGTGAATTCCATAAAAGGCAATTAATTCATTGTATGCCTTCTTTCTTTATGGTAGAATAATTTCCATAAGGGGGTTGAGACCACCTCCAGAACATCAGGTAATAGAGAGTGCTGCATTTGGGCCCTGGCAGGTGTTCTGTCCTGCAATCACTTCCCCTGCTGATGGAGTGATGCAGCTTCCTGACTAGTGATTGACAGCAACAAACCAACCTATCTTCCTTGGCATGTTAGTTTACTTGTCTTTTTACGAAGGTTTTTTATTGGGGGGCCTGTTTCCTATCATTTCTGTCACTCCAGTGCTGAGTGAGTCCACCTCCATCCACTCTGTATCCTTCTCCATCACCTTTTTTCTCTCTTCCCCTCCATTGCTCCCTCTCTGCAGCACCATCTACTCTCTTCTTTCATTAATCTAAGAAAGAAAAACCTACAATGCTGCTGTAATTATCCCACTTCCGCACAAAACAAAATTCAGTGAGAGGCCCAAAATTAGTTTTCCAGGAACATTTTGAAATGTCAGTTTCTGCTCATAAATGTTTACAGACTAATGAAGAAGGTGATTGAGGACATGTTTAAGTCGCAGTGTGATTTAGAATGAATTTTCGGAAACCAATCTTCACTATTCACCTAGCACTAATTGCCACTATCACATAATATACTTAAAGCTCTTAAAATGAAAGGCTTGTGAAGTCCAGTTGAAAGATTTCTCTCATGTGGCACCTATTCAGTACTTGTTTTTCCATTCTGTATTTGCAGAAGACTTTAAACGCCAAGATTTTTGGCTGACAAATCTACCCCCAAAAGGTGCTGGTTTTACTGAATAATTGTTTTACATTTCATAACAACTTACACTCTTGTAGCTATGTTGGTGCGTAGAGTGGTCTCTCATTCAGTATCACTAACAGCAGAATTCTTAATTGGTTCCTAGTGTACAGTTGAACTGATGGACTGAAACAGGAATTTCAAAGCATGGTCATTTCTGTGACTTTACAAAAATCTGCCATGTCTACTAGGAAAGCATTAGTTGAGCTAGTCAAATCTTGACTACATTGTAATTTATGCCAATAGAAGGTCTGCATTAGCATCAGTGAACTACTGCTAAGTGCTAAGGTCAGTTGTGCATTTCATACTTCAGCTGCAGAGGAAGAATTTTATTGCTTTTCATAGTCATGCTGCAGTGAAAAGGGTTCTTTACGATGCCACAGACAATTAATTGAGGTACATTACCTAGAAACTAAAAAGGTCACACATGGAACATAATCGACACCTCATAACCTCTATAACTGATTACAGAAATGCAAATGAGTACGTCTCATATTCCTCTGAGTAGCATAACTCTTCTCCAGCCTTGAATTATCTCTCCATTTTCTTACACAATTTATATTTTAAAATGCTTAATTTACCTTTTTCAAGTAATATCAGTCTAAGTTAAAAAATTGTACATCCCTATTCATAAAAAGCCTATTAAGTTGCAATTATGTCTTTGTGTAATGTGCACAGAGAAAGAAACAGAACATATATTATAAATAAAACACTTTTTAATGCTTCAATAATCCCCTTCAAGGCCACATGTAATACCTGTGGCATAAGAACTCAAAAAACAATGGACATGGAGGGAAACTTGGGACTAGAATTTTAGGTAATGAAGAACAAACAGTGGAATTAGCACCTTTTATCTGCAACTCTCCCCTCTCCCGAACATATCAAGAATAGGGGTAGATTAACTAACGGATAAGATAATGAAAGATGGGGATCTGAGTTCAGCCTATTCTATTTAATGCAACATCAAACGTTGGATCCCATTGACTTTAGGAAGAATTGTATATTGTCATTTTTAGTAGATCTACTCAATGATATTGCACTGTCATATCAAGGTGTCACTGTAGGATTCCTGAATTGTCACACGATATTGCTGTATAATTTTACTATATGTAACTCTGTGACATGCTGACCCATCACTGTGACTAGCATTCATTGGAAAAATTCTGGTTCTTTGGTGGCCCACCTTGTGGACTGCTGGCGAACTGAAAGCTTGGAAAGCTGCATCTTCCAGACTTGCAACTGTTTGGCAGTCCAGACTCCCAGAGTCTGTACACCATTCCTAAGAATGGAAAATTTGGGGGCTTGTTCGGAATCAGAATGAAACCAAATTTTGAAATATTAAAATGCTCTGGGAAATATAATTACTTTTCTCTTCCCTGCTTTAATTGTAACTAACACTTAGTGCATGCATGTGGCACAGTGTTTAAAGATGTCCTTATATGTAATGGATTTCCATTTAAATTTCTGTGCATACAGAGCTCCATTTTCCTTTTAAGTAGGCACAAATGTATATATCCTCTAATGCAAAGAAATTATAGCCATGAGTAATTAAGTATGTTGTTATAAGTGTAAAGTTACCTAAAATTCCTGTTTATCTGCAAGGGGTTAAGCTAAGAAGGGGACACCTGATTAAATGAACCAATAGGAAACGAAAATGCTTTCAAAGTTGCAGGGAGGGAAAGGGTTTTAGTTTTCTTTGTTCTGTTTGCTTCGGCTATGGGATGAACCACACCTATTTATTTTTTTACTCTACCTATCTATAACATTTTAACCAGCAATAACGAGTCAAGTTTAGCAGTAAGTCTTATGCTTGGCTTATATCACTTAAAATTTTTTTGGTTTATGGAAATTATTGTTGTGGTTCTTTATAACTTTTAAGATATCAGCAGAGAGAGAAAGTCCCCTGTGACTTAAATGGATACAGCTTACTTGTGCCGGAACAGGTATTTGTAACTGGGCCTGTTAAGGGGTGGGGTGGCACCTCGGGCTAAAAGGGTCAGGAAGAGACCCAGTGGGTCTGAACTAGCTGAGAGAAAAAGAAAGCGAGAAAGCTAAGATGCTGCAGGAAGCAAGACTTCCAGAGTCCATTGGGATGGTAGGTAGCAAGAGCCTAAAATGTAAAGAGTAAGCTGAGGAACTTTATAGAAGTTTAGACACTAAACTAAAAGAGACTGTGGGTATGGCAGTGAGCCCTTAGCAAACTGAGGAGAAACCCCGCCCTGTGACAACGTCTTAATAAAAAACTGAAAGAAACTATTTGGATAAAGAATAACTGAGAAAAGATCTGCCATAGCAGCTAATTAACAATTTCTCAAGATTCAGATGTATGTGCAGGTCAAAACATCAGACTACAGTTCAATGGTGGAAGAAAAATTTAATTAAAGTTATGAAAAAGAATTTGAGTTAGTATAAAAAATGCTGGGACAGTAATTGGAAAATGGAATCCTTACCGGCATTGACTGCAAAGGAAGTAAAATTTGGCATGCATTAAATGAAATGTTACTATACAAGTAATTTCTCACTCAAAATAAGTCTGTCTCAGTCCATTTAATTTTGCTTCATTAGTTCCTCCCCTTTCTCCTTTCATTCATCCTCCTCTCACAGTCATACACACAGTTATTTGCTGCTTCTCTCCTCCTCTTATAGAGATGAGTTTCTTTTGGTGCTTAAAGAAATTAAGTCTAATGTATCCCATTTGCCTAACCCATGTGTGGCGTAGAGATTATCTAGCAGGACTTTGTAAATATATAAAATCAATTATCTTCATTGTGGTATTACCTTATGGCAAATGGCAGAAGAGGCATCATGTGAAGATTGATCAGTACTGCTCTATAGCTGTTACAGGTGTTTTGTCAAGTTTATTTTATTTCCATTTGGTCATCGTGTCTCAGTCTGTAGTTTTGTGTGCAGCCTAACTAATCTGTGGTTTTGATGTTAGCCATATTTTTTGATCTTAGTTCTTAATTACTAGTACTGGTGTGGTATACACTGTACCGAGCCCCCCATACTTATGCCTGATCAACTCAAGTGTGGTTTGACTGTATGTCAATAAATGAACCTGAGTGATGAGACTGGAGTCAAATGAGTTCTTGGGGAATTGAGTGGAAGACTTCTCAAACAAAATACATTTTATGTACATGTACAAATAACTTCCAGCTCATTCTCAGACAGAAATTAGGTTTAATATGGAGTTAAGTTTGAGAGTACACATCAGTACATTAGAATACATTAGAGAAGATATCCTCAAAACAAGCATTATGAACCCAACAAATTTAGTCAATTTTAAACTGACTAAAGTGTTTTGATTTGGGTTGAATCAATGTGAAACTAAATATTTTGTAGAAAATCAATGTTTTTGACAACATTTTCTTGTGGAAAATTTTGATTTTGTGGAAATGGAGTTTTTCTAACAAAATATTACTATGGAAAATTTCCAATCAGTTTCAATTCACACTCTACTCCTAATACAAACTGTAAAATTTTCTGGTACATTTAGTGTTCCAACAGTTTTCTGCAGATATTGGGATATCATTGCTCTGCCCTACACCAACTGCCTTTGGGTTAGGAGTGAGATTTTGGTGACCTTTCCCCCGGAAATCAACAACATTTGATAGAATGAATGCATCACTGAGGTGCTATTTTCTTTGCCTAATACTAGGGGCAGTGATGCTTTAGAGAGTCATCCTCAAGTAGCAGTTGAGGAGTGCCATGTTAGGTATTCTGACACAAGGCATAGCCCCTTCTCTGATGCAGTCCTCACACATTAGAAAATGGAATGCTAACCTGGCTAAAATTTACCTTCAGGCCTCAAAGAAACTATTCCCTTCTTGTAACCCTGTGGTGGCACAGCCCAGCATCTGTGTTTCAGTGGCAAACAGATTTAATTAGCATTACTTTTTGCAGACTTTAATTTGGATAAATCCAATTATATCCTGGTAATAAGACTACTAAATTTTAATGTCTTTAATGAGTGGCAAAATACACTCAAAAACAAAGTGAACAACTCTCTCTGCCCCAAAGGTCTTTATAGATTAATACAGTTAATTGGTTATTGCAAGAAATCAGACCAGATGTGCAAAAAACTATTGGTTTTAATAACTTTTTCCTAAGCAGGCCCCAAGCAGAGTTTGGTAGTGTAAGTAAGGAGTAAGAGTGACCAGTGTATTATACAGTGTCTTTCCTCAAAAAACAACGAGGAGTGCTTGTGGCACCTTAGAGACAAACAAATTTATTTGGGCATACGCTTTTGTTGACTAAAACCCACTTTATCAGATGCAAGGAGTGGAAAATATAGTAGTGTACAGAACACATGAAAAGTTAGGGGTCGCCTTACCAATTCAAATGAGACAATTCATTTGAGTGTCTTTCCTACAGCTGGTTGATGAGTGCAAAGCAGCAGAGTTAGTTACTTGTGGGGAAATTCTACAGGACTACACACCCACAGAAAACACACCTCACTGCAGAATTCCTGTGCTTCCCTGCTGAAAATGCCAGGGAAGCTGCGCCGGGGGAATGATGGGGCAAGGATGACTATCACCATTGGTGCAGTTTAGTGGGGGGGAATTACACCCCCAAACAGAGACTGGCTATGGGGGACACACAGGGTTACATGCCACTACCGTCCCTCATTTCTGCAAGTGGTGACTGTGGGAACTGCTTCCACATCACTCAGAGAGAGGGAAAAAGAGTTAGTGTCCAAGCTCTAACCCCATTTTTGTACTCACACCCATGCCGCCCCAGGCTGGCTAGGTCTGGGGGTACTGTCAGAGGAGGAGCAGGGGAATGGATGGGAGTTTGTCCTGTGCACAGGTCGTCCAGAGGTCTGCTGCAAAATCTATAACTTGCTTCTGCTGTTGGGAGGGGTTTTAAGCCCTGGAGTCTTTTGGGGGTGTCCACTTTAGAGACTCCATGCTTGATATACCAGTCCAGTCCAGTTTTTTGTGGCTTTTTTAGCTTTCCCCAAAACAACCAGCTCCTGGGTTGCAAAGGCAGACTGAGTCTTACTGGGTGGCCAATCATTGCAAATGTGTAATTTTAGTTTGCAACTTGTTTTGCTTTTTTTTTTTTTGCTTTTGTTTTAATTTTTTACAGTCACACTGGGGCTGACAAGCAATTTTTTGGTGCTTGGCATTCAGAGCAAGGCAGACTGTGTCGATTTTTGACCTTGAACACAGAGCAGCTTTTTATTATTATTATTTTTAGGCCAAGCTGAATTTTTAAACTAACCCGTTCCTTTCCCAACTTGGCCTCCTGAGACCTGTAAAGGAACCTTTCATTCCACTTTTATATTTTAACCCTTTCCTGAAAACTTTGCGATGCCTGCAACAGTGTTAGCAACATACAATACTAATTTGCTTCCTCAAGGGACTTCAGGGAGGGAGCCATTGGGGTGTGACACTGTGCAACAGTGAGTTGCAGCAGTGGAGCTGGAGAAGGGAGAGCTTAGGGGAAGAGGGGTGAAAGGTTGAGGGAAGAAAAGGGTTTGAATAGGGCAGGTGGAGGGAAATGTGGGAGTGAGAGGAGGGGGATGAGGCAGTGAGGGAGGGAATGAGATGAGGAAGAAAAGGGAATAGAGAAATCACAGGGGGAAGCGGGAGCCTGGCATGAGGCATCCCCTGGGTAGCAGCTGGGGCTCCCTCATTAAGCAGGTCCATTGATCCCTCCCTGACAAGCCCTACAATGCCCTCCCACGAGCTTCCCACACCTAGACTCCCAAGCCCACTTAGCCCCAACCAGCTGCACCTAAACCCCCACCCTAATGAGCCCCAACCAGCTGCACCTGAACCCCCACCCTAATGAGCCTCAACCAGCTGCACCTGAACCCCCACCCTAATGAGCCCCAACCAGCTGCACTTGGATTCCCATTCTGAGCCCCCCCCACACACACACACAGACCCCCCTGCTGAGCTCTAAGCATCTTCACCAGGATACCCTTCCATGTCCCATTGCCCCGCACCCCCAACGAGTCCCTGTGCATCCAGATGTCCCACTGAGTCACCTGCACCCAAATTGCCACCCACAAAAGCCTCTCAACCCACACCTAGATCCCCACCATGCTAAGCCCCTCAACACTTGGATCCTGATGGACTGAGACTGCCCACCTATAGCTGGTGTCCTGGTGCAGAGGGGTCTGGGGTGTTTCTGGGACAGACCCGGTGCTTGCACGGTGTCAGGGTTGGGAGCAGCCTCACTGCCAAGTCCTTTTACCTGGGGAGATTGGGACTTCAGGGTGATCTTCCATCTCAGTGCAACCAGGGACCAGTGCTTACCCACTGCCATCCTGGAGCCACATTTATTTATTGACTAATGTAATTTGCAGAATTTTGCAGAATTCCCTCAGGAGTAGTTAGTGCTGCCTGATAAAGATAGGAACAGAACAGAAACTGAGGGGCATGGGAAGTAACCGCACAGAATCAAGACATGGGTGCCTCTAGGATCAAACTTTGGCCAAGATCTGCTCTTTTTGTTTTGCTCCATGGTCCCATTTATAGGCCAAATTGCTTTTAAAAAAATGGACAGTCACAATCTGAAAGGGTGATATAGGTAGTAAATGAGCTTTTCAAAATATGATGGTTTTGCTTTTTATTTTCTTTGGTTTCTGTCTGACACACATCATATTCAGGGTTTGTTTTTGTTAATTACATTTGGAGTTCATTTGATACTGAAACTAAATAATCAAATGTGTCATGTTTTCCTAAATTTATGTGAAACTCGGGCATAATGGCATAGTTTGCATGTTTTCGATGTAAACCCACATACAAAGTCAGTCCAAGTTGAACTCTCAGACTGAAGAACACAGCCTGTGCTACACAAAGTTACCATACCGACTGTTTACATCTTGGATTGGATTAAACAATTAAAGAACAAATGGTTGAAAATATTACACTACTTCTGCCAGTTACCTTATATAAGATGGTTAGCAATCCCTACCACTGCATAATCATTATTCAGATTAATAGTTCCATCGAAACTACAGCACCACTTACACAAGTAACAATCGCTGATTTGGGCACTGTGGTAGTTGTGCTAAATGGCCAAAATCCTCCCTTGTGTGTGTCATGTTGTCTTCAAGTCTGTAGGGAAATTAGTACATTTGTGGCAGAACTTTGGCCTCAGCATCCCATTGAATCCTGGTGCTATCACATCTAGATATTTTAGAGTCTCAATAATTGCACAGAAATGAAGTAAACTCACTTATGGTTTACTACTTAATTATAGCATAAAAATTGTGTGGACATATATTGTCTAGTTGTGGTGGACACTGATTTTTAGGAAAAATGCATAATCTACATAATGGAATAGATGCCAGTCAGATGTTTTGTTTAAAAAAGCAGCTGTTATATGAAAGTGAGTTAAAGGTTTTTATGAAATCGGGCAAATTTAAAAAATATGATCTGTATATAAAGTGAGCAAAGTGCAGTATTATACGACAAATTTATAAACTGCTAAATAAAATAGTGGAAGTATTGACCCAAACTTAACTATAACCTTGGGAAAGTAACAAGTTTTAATATTGTAGACAGCAGGTATTTTTACAGATTTTCTAATTAGCTCTTAAGACTCCCATCATGGACTTGACATCTAGTAGCACATAGCAAGGCATTTAAAAAAAATCTTCCAGAAAGAGGTTTTTATCCTCTATTTTTGGAAAGCTACATTTGGTAGTTACCTCACCTTGATAATATTGCATCACATCCTATCTTTTCAGTCATATTCAAGTAAGTGCAGGGCTTGATGCTGAAGCAAAGTCCCAAACCTGCACCTGGGGAATAGCAGTTTAAAAGAATTGAAATTGAAAGAATACAAGATTTTGTTATTGGCTGATTTTCACTCTTAATTTATTCAGTAGTTTTCTGTGGAAGCATTTTCAATAGCAACCCTATAGGTTAGACTAACTTAGTTAGTAGTACTCTCAATGCCAACAAATTATGGTTTTGTAGGTATTCATTGAAAGGGCTTGATTCTACAAGGAAACTTGAACTTGGCAGGATCATATCCTTAGAAGTGTCTTCTTTCAAATGAGGAATGTAAAAGGCCTTATTAATACATTAATATATGAATAGGAAATAAGAAGATCCCCGATCAACCTTTTCTCTTTCCATAAATGATTCTCAAGCCCAAAGCCGGATGTGAGCAATTGCTGAGCATACAGTGGCTTCCTCAAATGCTTACATATTCACATCAGTATTATTTTGGAAAGTACTTTGGGATGTTCTGGACATATAGTTGGGTGCAATAAAAGAGAGATGGGCTTGCTGACAAATCATTTTGAGGGGAAAGTACTACATCAAAACAAGTGAACTATAAAGATATTTCAAGGACATATTCCCCAGGAAGCATAAAAAGTTCTGAATAAATCATGTGTGGATATAAACCTTGCAAGATCATGACTATTATCTAATCAAGTCCCCAAAACTGTTTTTGAAATAACTGTTGCACAAGTTTTCTTTCATCTCTAGATACAATATGTGTATGACAAGATTTCAGTATAGCAGAACTCACATATCTGCTTCTTGAGGGATGAACACACCTGACAATCCTGGGAGAATTTTAAGTACTTTAGGATGACAAGATACTGGAGAAAAATGAAATTGACTGTGAACAAAACACTACATATACTTTGCCTGCTAGCTTCATTGTATTTGTTAAGCGAGGTTCTCAAAGGCTGAGCTTGATGTACAGAACAAAGAGTTAGGCCCTTCGAGGTATCAAATGCTGAATGAACTATAAGATGCTGCTATACTATAATTATGAATGTTTGAATATAAAATTCAGTAACCTGCATATCTCAGATTAATAGAATTAGTATGACTTTTATTTCCTGGTTTGGAAGTAAAGTAGCTGTACTAGCAAAAAGCCATAGGTTTGTGCTGTTTTTAGTGTGGAATATCATTTGTTCTAAAGGAAAAGGAATGATTCTGAGTTGTCTCATATCGCTGTTGCTTTCTGCTTTCCTTCATGATTATCATTCTTTGTTAGGGTAGTAAATAATCAAATAAGACTGTTTTTAAATTTAATTTAACAGATGAAATGTATTTTGAAAGCCCCTCCTCAACTTCTTTTTGAGTCAATCTCCCTAGCTGCTTCTTCGTTCTTTCTCTTTACTTTCTGGGTCAGTTCCTGGCCCAACCTCTCCAATCTTTCCCTATTCCAACAAAACGTTGTTAATGATGTATATACAATGTAGGCTTGGGGAGAGAGAAGCCATGATCATTTACATTTATTTTTTAATAATTTTTTAATAAATAATTTTAAATAATAATAATGGTTACCAAACTGTTGTAGTATACCCTCTTTCACAAAAGGAACTGGTTAATAAAGCAAAACTCTGTCCAATCATGTTTATATGGAGAAATTTTTTGCCGAGTCTGAATGTGAATAATGCTACTTTCTATCAGCAATGCCTCAGGCAGTACATACCATTTCCAGTTACAATCAAGAGTTGTTCAGCAGCTAGGTAAAAGTGGTTTTTCTCATCTAGAAGATTTGATTTCATCTATTTTGATATCTACTGATGGAATTCTATTTTGAATGTCCAGAGCTTCTACTATTTCTCCTGGGACTGATTGTTGGCATCTCATCTTTCAAATTTTTACTGGAAAGGAATGCCAAACAGCACTTGTAGATATATTAAAAGTTAGAAGTGGAAGGATGAGAGAGTCGGAGAGTCAGGGCATCTGGGTTTCAGGAGTTGGTACATAGCATTGGGTGAGTTAGAGGAACAAACCTTTGAGGATTGAGAGTCTATAATAGCTGGGGTAGTGTAGCCAAAGGTAGGAAAAATGAGGCTTTCAGGTTTTGGAGAAAATTAGGGGAGAGGTTAAAGGAGTTACAGGTGGAGCTATCTATTCACTGGGCAGTCTGATAAAGGACTCCTGGAGGAAGGAAGGAGTGGGCAGGAGAAATGATTACAAGTTTAATATGCTATTTAGTATTTAAACTATCACAAAAAGTTTATGTACAGAGAGAAGCCATGCTGTAGCTTTCATGCTGTTTATTGTTTCTTCTGGGATCTAGGGAATTCTAGGTTCTCAGTTTCTCTGGGTCTAGTCTCAGAAAAAGAGAATCTCATGGGAAAGGCCTTCAACTGGGGAAAAAGAGTTTCTTTTCTCTCTCATACACACGTTTATTGGTTGGTTGGTTGGTTATTTATAGTACACTGTCCTTCCCACCTTAACAGTTCCCTTTTCACCTAGAAACATCAATTGATTTTGAATGAATAAGCACTCTAGAAACAGAAGATATTGTACCATTTTCATACAGTTACTTAAAATGGTCCTTTTTTTGAAAGATGTCGGTTTACATTATACTTTAATGAATGCAGTGGCTTCTTTTTCACCATCTGTAAAAATTCAGTACCTCTTAGTTTCTTAAGTTATATTAAAATGAGTGAAATATTGATTCTTTTGATGTTGAATTAAAAGGGAAATCTTGTGTTTTCAAACAGATTTCCTTCAGAAATCAAGTGCTTATGGTGATATTTTTGCTTGCATGCCAGTTATGCTTGACGCAGGTGTGAGTTTTCAGTATCTTCTGAAAATACAAATGTGGGCTGTGCCATAGAAATCTGGTAGTGTATGACAAGGTGTAGTGGGGCAGCTGCCCCACTCCGTGAGAGAAAGGAGCTAAAACAGGCCAGAGAGGCTTCACAGACTAGCAGACAATTAGCAAAGGCCTGTGGAGATCCACTCAGGGCCGGGCTGGGCCCTATATAAACACTGCCTAGTTAAGGAGAAGTGAGTCTCTCCCTGATTTGCAAGGGAGAAGGACTGGCTCCTGAGGTAAGGAAATAAGCACCTTGGACAGAAAAATGCTGGGCAGGCTTGGGGGAGCAGAGGAGAGCTCCAGTCCATTACCTGCCAGACTGCGGTCCCTGACTAGAAGGGCTGAGCAGGTGGGGCCCAGGGAAGATAGTTTGACGAGGGGAGAGAAGGAGGGCAGAGAGGCTGCTGCTAGAGGGTCCATGAGTCGGGACCCAGAGTAGCGGGTGGACCTGGGTGCCCCCTTCTCCCTTGTACTGCACCTGGCCATGGAGGAGTGGTCGAGACAGACTGCAACATGTCCTGATGAGAGCAGCTTTGGGTTGTGGTTGGCCACTGAGGCAGGTGCAAGTTAAAGGAATGTTGTTACCTCCCCTCTCCCCACGCTCCGGAAGGGGGTGAGAATGAACTAGGGGGCACAGCTGGAGGCCAGTGTCCTGAAGCGGATGCCGCTGAGTGGGGAGCAACGTGGGTTCAAAACCAGCAGAGCTGACAACAGGTGAGATACCACGCACAGAAGGTGCTTCATGGCTGGCAAGAACTAATTCCCATACTGACCAGCGGGAGGCATCATGGTGGTGAGTCTCACTTAGTTACACAGGGCTTTTATATATTAGCTATTATTTTTAAACAGATCTAGGGAAAACATAGGTCATGTACTCCAAGCATAGAATTGTCTACATTTCAAGCACTGAAGTTAAGAACATAAGAATGGCCATACTGAGTCAGATCAATTGTCCATCTAGCCCATGGTCTTCCAACAGCAGCCAGTGCCACATGATTCAGAGGGAATGAACAGAACAGGTCAGTTTATCGAATGATCCATCTCGTTGTCCAATCCCAGTTTATAGATTTCTTAAGCAAAGCCAATAATGCTGTCCTTGAATAATACTTTTGCGTTATTAGTGTTGTATTAAAGCTGAATTAAATATTTGTATTCAGAGATGACCCTTCATAAAAAATAATATAACTATTGTCATCACTGAAAAAGTTTGTCCATTTGGACTCTGCTTTTTGAGAGGGAATGCATTCCTGCACAAGCAGCATTGTTTTATGTTAAAATACTTTCTGAACTTCACCAGCATTGGTGTTCAGTACTCAAATAGGCACTTCTGTTGTTGTTAATTAATGCTGTGAAGATACTCTTAGGCCTGGGCTACACTAGCGGGGGGGTTCGAACTAAGGTACTCAACTATTCGCGTAGAGGAACTTGAAGTACCTTAGCTCGACTTACTGCGTCTAGGCAAGATGCGATAAATCGATCCCCGATACATCAAACACTACTTGCCGATTTAGCAGGTAGTGTAGCACTAACCTAAGTGTCCGTATGAGCAAATCCTGCTTCTGAGCACCTAGAGTTACCTGATGTACCAGAGTCAGTATGGTAGTTTATGTAGGGATGAGAGAGCAGTATTTGGGTAGTCTATGCACAGCTATTCTCTAAAGGGTGTCTTTGCTAATTTGCTGTAAAATTTCAAAGCTTATGGTCATTTTTTGTACATTGTAAAGTTTAAATTTAATAAGCAGACTAAATGTAAGAAGTAAGACCGATTAATGAAGGACAGTGAGTTTCCTTTGCCTTGTTTTCAGAACTAGCCAAGTAGTCCAGAACAGCTTTCCCAGGTGAGGTTGTTTCCTGCAGGCATTGTGGTCATTAGAGGGAAGAACAAAGCATCCAAGTTGTCTGTTACATTTTAGGGTAAACTGTCCAGTAGATGTGAGCCTCTCTGGGTGTCCAAAACAATGAAACATAAGTAGTTACTGTGTTTTCTGTACATATGGTGTTGTGGGATCTGGAAGGAATGGAGATAGAGGGCAAACAAATTAACATGGCAGTATGGGAGAAGTTCAGATAACAAGAAGAATAGCTGCAACAAATATTCCATGAATGGGGCTTTGTGTTAATGCAAACGATTGGAGGATTGAAGTCAAACAGTTGCCATAATATAGATCTGATTAACCACTGAAAACTCCTCTCTCATCTACACTTGTCTGTTTATAATATGCTGAATGAATCATAATTTTTTTGGAAGTATTTGATTTGAATGAACAAATTACATTTGTTCAACTATCAACCAACAGTTTGTGTACTTGATATTCAGGATTGTTATACATTATGTCATTATCATCTTGTTCATTCTATTGATTTTTATTATGACTAGCCAACGTCCCTCTCTCCCCCTTTTGGGAAGAGTTCTTTTTATCCTTTCAGTTCACAATTTTTGTAAGCTTTATAGACCAGTAAAAGGAAAAACTCAAACACTAATTTGAGCTTTCTGAATGTATCATGAAATGTGTATAGAATCATCCATGTTTACTGTCACATTAAGACAAGTATGGGAAAATTAGGATGTTAGTATGAACTTCAGCAGAGCCTGGCATTGTGTCCAAAACTGTTTGTAAAAATTCAACAACATACCTATGCCAAATATAGAGAAATGGAGGAGGTGGCTTTGACAAGAAGGAAATAGACTATTATAAAATGGGGAAGATAGTTTGTCCATTTTTTACACTTTAAAGTAACTTATTACAATAGTATATTTTCCTGGTAAAATGAGATTTCATAAAAATCTTATCACATAGCACCATCTTCTGAGCAAACTTCATATTGCAAAATGGATGACTAAGCTAAAGATCATATAGTTAATATATTTTTACAGGCGTTTTAAACCTCAAACTGGATCGAATCCAAACATGATAAAGTTGCAGGATTTTAGTTTGGGCTCATCCTTAATATTTGTGACATACTGAGCTTAAATATCTATTATTCAGAAAACCTCTCGAATGTATATGTGAAAAGTAAGGTTTATTCTTCATTCATTCATTTGCTTTGTGATCAATGCAGTATATGAGCGCATTCTGAGAGCAGGGCAGAATTGAATCTTGTCTCTTGTATCCTTATTACTTTTTTCCTTCATGGTAAACAAAAAACATTTTATTTTTAAAAAAAGCATCCTAATTACACTTGTATAGAATGTTAGACTCATTGACAGCCACTGCAACATTTTATGAACTTCTGTCCCTTTCTGTTTTAACTCTCTGAGAATCAGTCACATTAATATTAGGGACCAGAAACAGACTGAACTGCTGCAGAAAGTCTTGTAGTCTGTTACCTGGCATTTCTTTAAAGCCCAAGCACAGGAAAGGGACCATGGTCAGTGAAAAAGCTTCTCAATTTGCTCAAGCCATTGTTGGCCATCTTAAAATGGATACAGATTGTCTCAGGGAACTAACAACTGAGAGAGAGTGTAGAAGGAAAACAAATGGGATCTATTGTGAGCATATTTAGTAACCAGGCTCAAAACCTGTAACCTGCTTATCCAATCCCATAGTCTTGAGTATGGTTGCACAGCGGGTGAGAATATGACCACTGAGGGAGAAATATCCCACTATTATCTTGGTGTATGAGTCTCAGACACTTACAATTTTGCTTGATACCAACAATATTTTAGAACAGAAGATAATATGACCGGAACAAAATGATTCTACCCATTCAGGTGTAAATAAAGACCTACAAGCATGACAGTGGCAGATAGCATTTTTAGATGCTGACAGCTACATGAGAGAACACAAAAGCAAAGCATTTTTTAACTCCTGTAAAAATCATTGCATGAGCTGAGTTCAAATATAAGCTAATGCTTTAGGTCAACAAACAGGCTCTTAGTTATTTGCTACGACTGGACAAACAGCAGAAAAATAGTTGTTCAATCAATTATTTGGATTTTGAAAGGATTAAATAATTTCTTCTTCAAATACTGTTCACCCAAGAAGTTTTGGCTGAACATCATAAAATTATTTGTTGAATAAAATATTTAATGAAAAGCAGCAAAATTCACTGGAGTATGGTATTCAGCCAGGTCTGTTTATACTATTTAACTTTCATCCATGTTTGTCAGAGCCTGAGATTGGGAAACCTCCCACAAAATGTCTTACAGGTCTAACCTTTTATTTAATCCAAACTTCTAATTTATCGGTAATACCTGAATGCAAGTAATCTTTGCTCCTTTGGTATTGTTCAAGTAATTAAGTGATGGAATTCCCCCTTATTTAAATTAGGTTGGACAAAACTTGAGATGATACAGTTAAGAACTATCTAGTGCATCTAGAATCTTATACCAAGCTCATCATTGTGGTATGTATGCAGTATAGGAGCATCTGATATAGTAGTGGCCTAGACCACACAAATGGTCGATTCAGTATCTAATTTCTATAATTCTAGAATATTTGGTACTGTTTAACTGAGCCTTTGGTTTAGAGGAGGTTCTTAAGCTACTGCTCCAGCCACATGACTGTTTTATTTTCACTCTTTAAAGTATAATTTAAAATCATTTTTCTTTTTGGATTATGAATGACTCTTTGTTAAACATTTTGTGATGCTGCATATTAAGGACATCACATATAATATCAAGTAGTGTATTGTATCTCATAGGAAGTAGAATTCCTAGAGTGAGGGAAGGGAGATTCAAATATCAAACTTCTCATGCATTTGCAGTGTGAAAATCTATGTAGCAGCAAAAATTGGCAATCACATATGCACGTTAGCCTCGATCGCTCCTGGACTCAGTTCCCTATCAGTAAAATATGGATATTCTTTCCCTTCTTCAGAGAGGTGCTATTTTTTGTTTGGCACACAATTATGGTGAAAGGCCCATGAGAAAATTTATAATTCTGTATTTAGTACAGGGCTTGGATGATGAGCAATAAATCAGGTATGAAGCTCACACATTGAAAGACAGGATAAAAAACAATATTGAACTAATGCCTCATTTAGCATCATCCATCATGGCACCTACGGAGCCAGAGGTTATGTGGAAACAACATAGTTTGTGATTACATAATAAAAGTCTGCACCATAATGCAGAGAGAAGGGGGGAAGAATTTAGATTACATGAGTCATTTATTGATTTCCTCTCCCAACCTAGTTCTAGCCTATTAATAAATAACATTCACACTACCTCTTTGCGAAAACATCTTTGCCCTTTTTAACAAGGCTGAAGTTAATGAACATCTGGAACGTTTTTCCTTTCTTAATATTACACTAGACAAAGCCTTTGAGACTATAAATGTAGTTGCAGACCTTCTAGTTACTAACACTCTGTTTTTAAGTCATGGTGAGTCTCAAGACACACTTCTATCAGGGCTCTACACACCCTATCTGTGTTACCCATTCTTTTCAACTTTCAGCAACTAATCATAAGGAGAAAAGAGAAGCAACAGATAAACCATCTGTGGTCAGCCAACTCAGAACATTCTGTAGAGAACTATCTGTTCTGTTTAGGTTCCTTTGCCAAGCCCATAGTGGGTATCTAAATGGTTATATTACACATACTATACACTGCATTTTATACAACATCCTTAATATGTATTATCACAAAATGTTTTACAAAGAGAGTCACTCTAAATCGAAAGAGAAAAGGGAATTTCAAGAGAAGTCTTATAGAGGAAAGAAACTCAGTGATTTGTACAAAGAAGGAGAGGCAGCACAAGTAGCAATCAATCCAGTGGCAAGAATTAGGATGAAGGAGGATAATGCAGTACTGGGTCAGAGAAGTAAGAGAAGATCACTTTCTCTAGAGCCTTACTTCAGAAATAGTTTGCAAATGGAATGGCAGGTACATGAATTGTATATGGTGCTGCCATATAATAGTTTCTAAATGATGAAAGCCAGTCATCACTTCTGCCATCATCATAGATTTCATCAGCTCATGGTTTTTTAATGGGAAATCTGAAGTGAAAAAAGCCTTATTGTAAGGGATACCTATGTTCTCCTCATTTTTACATTTTTCTCAGTTCCATCTTCTTTTTTCTGGATTTGGGATCTCCGTACAAGCTCTTTCCAATAGTCCCTAGAGCTTATGCTTTCCTTGATTATGGTCCTTCATTCTCCAGCATTTATCAAAAGGTGATTACTGTTCAATCTGTTCCATCTCTGTTTTTATATTTTTATAATTTTAATTATACTGTTTTAATATTGGAATCCAGGCTAGACCTCCCTGTCCTTTTTGATTGTCAAGACTTCTGGAGCTAGATTTACAGTAGACTCTTTCATCCCAGCACCCTAAAAATAAATTATCCTAAAAAATAAATCAGGATGCAAATGTAACCATGATTTCATTCTTAAACATTCATTTCAGTAGACTTAATCCTTCTTGTTTTTAAAGAGGTTAACATTTTCTTTATCTATAAGAGGCATTTTTAAAAATCAATTTTTATTGTTTACTGTCTGCACATGCTAGAGATCTGAAGGAGTAGGCCAGGGGAAATCGGATTCTGTTTGATTACAGTACACATCTGTGGCAGTAATATGTGACTTGGGAAGAGGGAAAATTCATGTTTCAATTTTAAAATTTTCTGGCAAGTGGCATTCATTTTGTTCCTTTGTATTGCTTTCATGTTATCAAGAAACAGAGCATGTTATATGTAGAGGCACTAATGTCAGCTCTCATAGTTAAGGTTATGTTAAGATTTTCAGTTAGAACAGGAATTCTGCTACTTTGGCAGAGGAACACAACATGTGCACTTTGAGAATTTTTTGATAATTTTCAAGAATTAATAATGGGTCTTATTAATTTTGTCCTGGTGAGTCTAACCTTGTTTAGTATTCCTTTTGCAAAAAAACTTTTTTCAAAATCAAATTTTAAAGATATATTTTAAACAAACTATTTCCCTTTACTTATACCATGTTTCTTTCTCCATTGTGCTGTTCGTCAGTGAATACAGACCAAATTTCCCCATTCCTTCCCACCCATCCAGGGCCAGCTCCAGGCATCAGCAGAGCAAGCACGTACCTGGGGCAGCCCTTGATAAGGGGCGGCATTCCATACATTGTTGGGGTGGCACAGTCCTGGCGGAAGCAGGTGGGGGGGTTTTGGCTCGGACAGTCTGGGCAGCAGCAGTCTGAGCATTTTGGGGTGGTTGTTTTTTTGCTTGGGGCAGCAAAAATGGTAGAGCTGGCCCTGTACCCATCCTCACCCGTATGCTCTTTTCTTTACAACCAATCTATTCCTTAGTCCCCACATTATGTTGTCCCAGTTTAAACTGAACTGGCAAGCAGGGCTTTCCTATGGGTAAACATGGGGAGAGCAAATCTTGGAGTCTGAGTGCCATCTGGCAAGATTTGAATAACCTTTGTGAAACTGGAATAATGACCTGGTAGGACTATAGCAGCTGGCATCTAATGCAGCTGTAGAATTAGAAAAATAATAAAATCTATGATTGGGATTTTGGTCAACAAACACTGTTAGAATAGAATGGAACTTGCCAGAATCCACTAGCTGCATTTAGTATTAAGAATAACAAATTAGAGTTTTCTCCTTTGGGAAAAAAATATACCTTTCCCTCTCCATGTCTGCATTGAGAGTTTCTTTAGGTATATGCCGATATTCTAATGTTTCTCCACTGTAGGACACACCAGTCTCTCTCTGTTCTTCTTCATCCTATCCAGTCCTTCCTTCACTTGAGAAAGGTCTACAGTTGTCACACTACAGTTTACTACATGTCAGATGTCCCCTCTTTCAACAGCATCTGGTCCAGGAAGCCATCTCATCAAACTCTTTCCCAGCTTCAAGTATATGTTTCGCAAGATCCATTTCAATGGCTTTGGCACACTGAAGTAGATTGCTTTGCATCTGCAAAATTGAAAGGTTTGCAAGTTGGATACTACATTTTTCCTCTCTTATTTATGCTGATTCAAAAGCAAAGTCAACCACGGGATGCGATGTGTTTCGACAATGGTAAAGCACCACAGGAAGAGTTATTTTCTTCTTATGCTACACTAGGAATTTCCTTAGAATAAGGACAAAAATGTTGTATCCCTAAAGTTTTGCTTCATGGAGAGCATCTGTGTAGTACCTTTTTCAACCCTGTTAACTGGCTTACCACAGTTAGTTTAATAAAAGCTATATCAGTATCACAATACCATCATATGTTAGTTTTTTTCTTTCTAAATATATAGTGTATTAGTAGCTGGAACAGAGGTATCTTGAAATGAGGAAGAATGAAAGAGTACACTTCTCAATGGTTATGTAATTTCCTAACAAAACTGGGAATTGGAGGAGGAGGGGAAAGAATATACAGAAAGGCTGAGGAATTTCTCTTGATAAATTCTTACTATGTTATTCCTGGGATTATGTCACCTGTGCACTTTGATTTTTCTCAGTGGCTTCCCCCATCTTCTACATTAAGCTTTTTTTTATTTCCATTTTCAAAGGTCTTTATAATTATCCTTATCTTCAACTCTGCCTTCATTTCCAGAAAAAAACATGGGCTTTGGCATTGACCCTATATTCCTGTATTCCCTCCTGCATTGACCCTATATTCCTGTATTCTTCCCCACTTATCTCTAAGGACTCTCTTAGATTCTCCAATTTTCAGCTTTGCACCTTCTTTCACCCCATTCTCTATTCTTGGAACATCTTCCCATTCCTTGTAGGGATCTTCCTCTCCCTCTAAAGCCCATTCATTTTGCTAAAAGTAGTGATTTCATCAGGGTTTCCCACCCTCCCAACTTGCACCTGAGCACTTGTTGTGTGTCCCGCATTTGACTTAGTTTTTAAATTGTGGAGAGAGTTTTTCCTTGTTTTTTTTAATAAAGCTTTGTAAATATAATGTAAAATAAATACTCCATGAATAGTAATAAAACATAAAATGTGGAAAAATACAGATGTCTCTTTCGTTGCTTCAATACTCACCAGATGATTAAGTAATGAATAACTCCAAAGTGATTTGGATTTGAAGTCTGTTCCAAACTGATATTAAGTGAGATTCCATGTATTTCATGGAGTCCACATGTGGCCCCTCTAAGTAAACTTATCAAATTGCAACCCTCAGCACTTTGCAAGTGAACCATCTGGGCTCTCTGTAGAAGGATTGGGAGCACTTGAGTCTTCCTGCATCCATAGAAGGAGGATTCTCCTGTGACTGCATTAGTATTGTAATAACCTTCTTAGAAGTCACACAGAATAGAGGGGTAAGGATGAGAAAAGGATTTGGACATTGTGGGAGGAAGAAGTAGATCTTGGTTTATTACCTGAACCTAATGCAGTACAGTTATGTCAATAGAGTGAGATTATCTCAAGAGAAGAGCAGGGTATACAGCACAGATCCCTGATGGAGAGCAGGGTCTAATGTGCTGAGAGAGAGATAAGATTTTCTATTTCTCTTAAAAATGTCCTTTCTCAGCTCTTCAGAGGAACACATGACCTATATTGATGCAGCATCACCAAGAAAGGTGAGAGACCTGCTATGAGCAATACTGGGTCATTTATATAAACTACTTTAGGAAGAAAATGGTTTGTCACTAGTACTGTTGGAAATACATGCAAGTTAGGAATCACACAATTGCTGAAATACTGTTTAAAATTGCATAGAGACTTTCTTAGCAGAGAAGGTAAAATTTATTTTAATTCAGCATGCCATACTATAAACATAATTTTTGTGAATTGATTTGAAAGTTTAAAAACATTTTATTGTTTTTATAAATAATCCCATGGTTGCTAAGTCTTAGAACTTTTCTACACAATATATATATAGAATAAAGCCTTTTAAAATAACATATTGCAGAGTTTTGAAAATGCAACGTTCCATCCCCAAAGTTGTCTACATATTCATAAAGCACATTTGTTACTATTTTACCCTGAATTTTTCTCATAATGAAATGATGAGTTTTAAAGGCTAACATAGACACTACCCAAATATCATGTTTTATGGTATAGAACTGTTTACATATATGATATGATAACATTCCCTAATGTATAATTCTACACAAAATTATTGAAAATGGAAAAAGAATCCTCCATATAAACTGGTACATGAAAGAGATGTAATGCATGCTGAATATTATGAGCTGTTTTTCAAGTGATCCTTTGATTCAGTGAAGTTTATCTTCATTCTTAACATTCTAGATGATTTCAGATAAAATGTAAACATGCCTATTTTAATGGTACATAATGTTACACAGTACACATGTTCCTTGACTACAGTATTTTATACTGTACATGTGAGGAAGCTGGCACTCTTCAGCTGAGGTCATAGATTGTCATATCAATATGATATACATTTTTCCATTACGTAAACTATATTTGATCAATGTAATTACACTAACATTTTACCAGTGATAAGTCTAATGCATGCTAATTATTCCAAGAAAAGCCACATTTCTTTAAAATATATTATCAGATATATTGTCAGATATTTATAGCGGGGGCAATAAACTGACTGTGTGATCAGGATACTAGTAATGCATATCAATACATTATCAAATTACCAATTTTTAGATACTGCACGTTACATTAGCAATCTTTTTCATAAATGAGATTTCATTTCAGTGGCAAGAATGATTTCTTCAGACTTGTTGGGCAGATATTTTTTTTTAATGTTAGAGAATTTAATTGGTTATATTGCTAAAAATGATTATTCTGTCATAGTGTTTAATAATGAAAAGTTAGCCCATATCACCTTTATTACTAGTGACTAGTTTTATAATTTTTTATAGAATCAGTTCTACAATTTTCTGATATAATTTGCTTCTTTATACTTTTAAAGAATCCACTAAATATTCTCATTTGTGAAATTAGATGTCATTAAATGTAAATTTACTTTAAAGGAACTTTTACTGTGATTTTCTGTTGCCAGTGTTAGTTCTCAAATTGCCTTTTGCACAGTTATCTATTGTTGAAGATTTACTTTATCAAGGATCTGCTTTTTACCTACTTAAATACAAATTTCTTGTTTTTAAACGTATAAACATTGCTGCTGATATGGACAAGAAAATGTATATTAAGTCTTATTCAGTGACATAAATCTATCACTTTAGCTGCTGTTGTATATTAACAACAGTTTTATAATAGACTTGAATCATTTAAACATATTGTATTACTGTGTATCAGGTGTAACAAAATATTGATACTTGCATATGATTCATGTTTTGCAAAAACCTGTCTGTGCAATGGAGATAAACTTCAGTTTTGTTCTCAAACCACATAATGGCTCAGATCTGAATCTTCCTCCAGTAGAGAACTGCGAGAATGTATGTAGTTAATAGTATGTTCTGGAACTTGTTTCTTCTCCTCCTGTCATATGATTTTTATGGAACTGTACTCAGGGTTTATATTACACCAGGGACATCCATCATGGCAATTTCACCACAACAACACAAGCTCCAGCTCTTCCAATATTGACAGGGACTTCCTAAAAAGAGGAAACACATTTCTGTGCTTAGTTAACTTTATGTAATCTGTCACTCACGGATTCAAAGGAAAGCAGTTTTTTTTCTAGTGTATGTAAAATAATTAAATATGTTTAAATAGAAATTGGCAAAAGAGTGATTTTCTTAAAAATGCAATGTTTACTGTTAGCAGAATTTTAATGAAAGCTGTGATGATTTCATGGCCATATGGGATTTTTCAGTTAGTGGAGAGAGAACTCAGTTTTTTGTGGTCCAAAAGCATGGGACATGCTAGCTACAATACAAAAAAAACCCCAAAAAACAATAGCTCTGACAACTATAAGTAATAGAAGGTGGTCTAGACCACTGGTTCTCAACCAGCGGTATGTGTACCCTTAGGGGTACACAGAAGTTTTCAAGGGGGTACATCTACTCCTCAGGATATTTGCCTAGTTTTACAACAGGCTCCATAAATTCAGTACAAACTCAAATTATTACTGAAAAATTGATTACTGTGACACTTTTGTATTTTTATGTCTGATTTTTGTAAGCAAGTAGTTTTTATGTGAGGTGAAGCTGGGGGGAAACAAGATCAATCAGACTTCTGAAAGGGGTACAGTAGTCTGGAAAAGTTGAAAGCCACTGGTCTATAAGTCATGAAGTTGAGCACATCTTAAAATACCTGCCAGTAGAGGGCAGTGGTGACAAATATTAATCAAGGCAATACTAAATCTATTCAAATTTCAGTATTTTGATCAACATGTAAAATTCCATAAAACGGGATGAATCTACATGAAACTTTAATTTTTAAGCAAAAAGAGAGAAGAATAGGAAGGTTCATAATAAAGTGAAAGTATTTGCTTTGACCTTTCACTTCTACGTTCACTGTGGTTGATACATTATATGAAAAGCAAATAAGCTTCATTGATTAAAGCTGCCTTTTTAGTTACGTTCCCAAATTTTTACCTTTTTCTTGAATGTTCCAAAATCTTGTAGATTATTACAATACATTAGCTATGCAACTTTATGCAATTCTATAGTACACAATATGTAGTGGTGCAATACAGCTAAATGGTAAATTGTAACTGCAATCAAATAACTGTATATTATCTACTTAAGGTGTTCTGCTCATCAGACTCTGAAAATGGCTGTGCATACTCTGTCTTGGGGAGGGGGAATTGTATTTAATATTTGATCAAATACATCTCAGTAATAGTCTTATGTTCAACAGATCATACACTGGCCTTGGCCCCTTTATACGTGTGACTAGAGCCCACTGTTGAGGAAATATTAGAAAAATATTGAACTTGTTTATACATTACAGAACATTTAAACAATCTCACTTGCTTTAAAAATCAGCTTTATCTAATCTGGGATCACAAATGCTAATAAACATTTATCATAATTGTATGCTCATTGCACAGCATCAAAGCAGAGCAGTCAATTTTGTCTGAGTGTTTTGTTTGTAGACTCCCAGACATTAACACGCTTGGATTTCTTTTAAGGTTAACATTATCTCTGAATTTTCTAGGTTCAGAATGTTTTGTTTTGAGATTATCAAATCCCTATAGTGTGTTACTGTAAATTATTAATGTACATTCTGTGTTAATTCTTTCTTAATATAGTTTTTTGGGGGGAATTAACTTGATGTCCCAATATGTTGCACTACCAATATTTTATACATACACAAAGTATTATACTGATTTTGTATGTCTGAATGTACAGCATATATACATTTTGTTTTTAATGTACTCACCTCTATTGTCCCTGTAATAATTAGTGTAGTGTCAAGTTTTTAATTTATTTATATGACATTACCTCTGTCCATTCATTATTTTGTGCATCATATGACTCCACAGTGTCCAGGTAACTGTGTCCATCATAGCCTCCTATTGCATATAATCTGTCCCCAAGAGGACAGACGCCAACAGCATCACGTGGTACACTTAAAGGTGCTACTGTTGTCCAGGTGTCAGTTTTAGGATCATATCTAGGATATTTTATGACAGTGATTAGAAAAATAATTGGTCACAGGTAAGAAAGATAATGATTATTGCCTTTTTAAACTCTAAACAACTCAGATAAGATTAACTATGGTACAGAAGAAAATGAACCAAATCATGGACAATTACAATTATCAGCAGAGCAAGACAGAAGAAAAATGGTTTAATATTTTATTTAGCCACTAGAGGACTCTTCAAGCACACACACACACAAAATCTTTTCTCATTTTACAGGATATAGTCACTGCCTGTCTATTCTCCTATTAGATACAATTATTTCATGCAGTATAATGTGAAGTGTGCAGCAATAATATTGTGACAGTAGCTTAATCAGATAAGTTGCTGCGTATTTCAATGTATTCTTTTTCACTTTTGCTCATAAAGCATGCAGCCACTATTTCAAACCACAGTTAACGTCTAAAGTAATCTTAATTGCAAACATGAAACATTTTTAATGTAGGTAATATTTATTTTGATTAAAATATTTATCTTTATAAAAGTCATCAACTCAAAATACATATAGTATATCTAACATGAGTTTTCAGTTTGATACTGCCTATACAATCACCTTGGGATACATGGGTATAAATCTCAATTCCCCTAGAGTTAAGTTACGCCAGATTTACATCACTATAACTGAAAGCAGAATTTAACCATTCTGTCTATCCCCTCTGGTGTTTCTCATGTTCACAAGTGTTTTCCTTGCTTTTCTCAAAGCACTGCACTGCAGGAGAGTCCCAACAGTTTTCTCTGTACATAATGCTAATTAAATGTAGAGACAAGTCACTGTTTAAGCAGGGTATGAGCATACTTTTATACTAGCTCATATTGTAAACTGAGATGGTGGTGGGGTAGCATTTTTTGAGACTGTACATCTGCTGGTAGCACCTCATGTGGAAATATGCTTAAATTAAGTTCATTTAAAAATCTTTGCATAAAAGGATTAATTTGAAAGTTTTTCTTCAATAAATGCATACAAACCCAGCAACTATCTTGTAATATCTTGTTGCTGTTCATACTTAGCTCATGGCTTTGAGGGTTTAAGTGGAACATAAATGGTGCATGGGCCTCGTGTTGGGTGTCTGGATAGGGATGAACCTCACTTTTGAAGAACAGTAATTTAGGGAGGGAATATGCCAAACGTGATCAACCTTAATGTGCTTCTGAAACCTCTTTGTAAAGGGATGAACGAGTCCTCCTGTAGACATGATAGTTTATACATGAAACCTAGGGGTTTGGTGAAAACACAAATTCGTTTTGATCTTCTAGACGTAATACATCAATAGAGCTGATAAAACCTTGCAGGATTCTGCTGCTGCTGAGTAAGGAAACCCAAACTTTCAGGTTATGTTTGATTTGTGTTCGATAGGACCCCCAGCCTCCAAAAAAACTATTTAAATTCAGTTATATTGCTTGGTTCTGCTTACTAAATAAATGTACAATCAAAATAATTCTGACATTTCATTATTCAGCTAAATGCATAAAATAGATTATGCAGCTAAATACATACATACATGGTCTGTAGCCATAGATTTTTTTAAAGCAACACCTACACCTAATAATGTGAATGCAGGGTAGAGCATCTCCCCTGACTGTGAATTTCCTTACTTCTGCCAGGTAAATCAGACCCTTAGCATTTTTAGAATTTTACTTTTGTAATCTGTTTTTCAAATGTAATATTCCAAGCTAAGGGATTTCCTTTGTTGTAATGTAAGTACATTTTGTTTCCAGAGATTTTTTAAAAAATAAATAAAAATCCTTACCTTTCCACACAATCTGAAAGTCTAGAACAGTGGTTGGAAGCAGGTGCATCATGACCTCCCACTGCATATAAAAATCCATTGTACGTTGCAGCACCCACACCTCCTCGCCTCTTAGACATTGCAGCACACATGCTCCATTTGTTAGTATGAGGATCAAAGCATTCCATGGATTTTAAACAGGAGCTTCCATCCCGTCCACCAACAGCATATAATCTATAATAATCCACATGAGGGTAAACCAGTGCTGTAAACCCATCATTCTGTCTTCACTCATTCATTTTAAAGGAGATCTCATTTATTTAGTCTCACTTAAAATGCTTTAAAATAATCTCTCAGATTGAAATTTGGAACTAACTATGCCTGGGTTCTATTTAATTAATGCTTTTTGGAGAACATGATTCTAATCTCAAAGGGAAAGAATGCTATCATATTTTTGCATGTCTCACTATTTTAAATAGTATAGAAAAGAAAAATAAGATTAAAGAGCCTTTTCACAAATGAGCTACTCACTAAACGTAATCTGAAGAGACAAAACAGGAAACAGGTAGTCTTAAAAAAATAATACTGTTTTCCCTACAGATGCTACAAATGTTTATTTTGGGATGGTTGACTTGGTTAAAGAAGGCATTGTTAAACAATGTTGTTATTCCATTTATAATTGAAAACTTTCATCAACTGAATCTTATATCAGTTAAATTATTTGACACTTTGTTCCTTGTGTCTGAAAGACCTCAAGGTAGATTTCAGCAGGTACCTGTTATATTATCCTTTCTTTTAAACTTGTGTGAAGCTACTGGAGGGCAGAATGACATAGTTTATACTGTCTTGCCATTAGTATTGAGATGACATTTTCCTTTCAACAGCATGGTGTCTTTTGTTTTTTCCAGTTCCTGACTAACATTAGGACCTGAATTAAAATGACCTGACTGAAGTTCAATCCAGGTAAGACACAAATGATGCTGACTGGTTGGCAGCAGAGAGAATATGATGAGGCTAGTGCTTGCTCTATCACTAAGGATATTTTTCAGCCTTTTGTCAATAACGTGTATAAATCCTGGGTCCCTTCTGGATTTCCCACTGTTACTTGGGGGTTGCTCCCAAGCAGCTGCAGTGACTTAATAGTGATTAGTGTGAGAATTTTATTTCAGATATGAACCTTATCTGTTACCATGCCTCTTTCGGTTCCAGATTAGACTTGTACAATTGCTACTTGCAGATTGCTCAGACATTATATCTGGTGCAGAAGGGAGTGGTGTATTTAATGGTAGCTGAATGGGGAAAATTGAATGTGTGCTTGAAAGACTGCATGAGAGTCCTATTCACTTTTAGATGTAGTCCTTCAAGGTCACATTGATTTTTCAAACCTTTCATGATGTTTATCCTACACACCAGAGAAATCATCATCTATCTCCATGAAAACCACCTTTACAGGTGAAATCAGATGATAGTCTCACGAGAGCTTGTCAGGAAATGTTTGTTCAAACCAAACTTCTTACTCTCAGCACCTAAATTTTAATGCTTGTATGCTCATGGCAGTTTCTTTCACTCTGCACACTCTTCATAGGTTGGACCCTATGAAGCTCGAGTTTTTGAATTCAGGGCAGTGGATAAAGCTCACCTCCTTCCACAGTTGTTTGGCTGAGGAGGTATATATCTGAATTATCTTTTTTTTTTCTTAATGTAAGAATATATACGCAGGCGCAATGTTATGGGCATGTGTTTAAAATTGAATACAAGATGTACCTCTCCCTTTCTCTGAGGGAGAAAGACCAAATACCACTACAAACTGGTATTGTTCCTAGGTGTTTCCTTGGGAAAAACACACTGTATACTGAAAGTCAAAATGTTTTCTGGTGTGGTTAATAATTGATGGTCAAATAATCTAATTTCATTACTACTGCTTTAAAATAAATAGATCCTGAGGAAACAAGGGAGAAAGTGCTTAAAAGTCTACATGGAACCTTTTGCCAAGTTGGAGGTCAGTAGTAGGAGCTAAATGAATCACAGTTGATCTCATCATATCCCTTGTTGTGCAGTAGATTACCTCACAAAACTAACAGACATAATTTAGGTCAGGTTGGAGCCAGGCAGCCTGTTTCAGGAGTGCTTGAGGCTTGAGACAGCATGGGGCTGGATTTCCTCTTCAGCAAAGGGATTTCCTGAGTATCAATGTAGAAGACACTAAGAGAATTTTCTTGTAAAATTTATACTAAGGATGTCTGCAAGGTATTTCCTCTGTGATAAAATGGGCTTGAATAGCTAGTTCTGCTTCTCTAAATGTTCTGAGTAAACATATACATTAAACTCCTTTTTTTTTTCTCAAGGTCATTTGCCAGGTTCATTCTGCCATTGCATATTTTGGGTTATTTGCTTGAATTTGAAAGCTATATAAATGGATTTGGCAGAATGGGATGCAGAGGCGTGTGAGCCAGGAGACTTCTCATGCTCATCCATGTCCCACACAACATCACAGAGCCTTCCATAGAATCAAACCCCCGCCTCCAAAAGCAGCTGGGCCATTTCACCTGGTTTTCCAATTTCCTTCCTGGCTGGTGCATGGGGAATGGAGGATAAAATTGATCCTACCATATACCAATTCAGGAATGGCTCCACCAAATGCTGAAATGCTACATCCCCTTATTAAATTGTAAAATAGAAGAAAATAAAGTCTGGCTCATTACACAATACTGGGAGAAGGGGCAATTTTTCCACCAGAGATGCATGGATAGAATGTCTACTTTTGTGCAAAGTTCCTGGGGATCTGTAATGTCTCTGAAACATATACTGAACATCCATTTTAAATTCTCATCTGAAAGACCCAAGCACAATAAATTGCCTGGAACTCAGTTTGTCTAGATCAGATGGAAGAAAAACTATATAAACCCAGACAAGATTAAAAACTATGACTCTGGGGAGATAAATTATTTCAAACCTGATGATTAAAACTTTTCCTTCCTTCTCTCTGTATTGAGTATATTTTCCCTTTGTTTCTTGTTCTATTCTTGATTTTGGACTTGCTGGTGAAAGGGATGGTGGGGTTTAAGTTTACAAGAGTTATTTACTTTGTGGGCAAGTATTGCTTTCAGCTTGTGGCTCCTCCAAGACATTGTATCAGCACTCTACTGCTGATTTTAGAGGGTAGAAGTAAAATGAAAAGATTTCTTAAAAAGTTAATAGATCAAAAGACCAAAATCTAAAATTCTGAAATGACTGGTATTATTTCAAGTTAGCATAACTATGAATAGCTAAAATACCATAAAGATACAATTTATGAAGGGAAAATTTGAAAGGATATTTACCACAATAATTTTCTGAGCTTGTGCAGTCTGGGATGATAGGTTTTTCTGCCATTATACAATCTTAAATTTTCTTCGGAGAAGAAGTTATTAAATATTGGAAGTAAATTGTGTCACACACGTTGCTGAGCAAAAGTAAGTAAACAACCCTCCAATCCACCCTCAGTCCTTCAGCTTGTCTGTTTACATACTTGCTATTTAATGCTGCAACCCCCACTGTGCTTCTAGGAGTTGACATGCTAGCAACATAATTCCATTGCCGTGCCTGGGGGTCCCATCTTTCCACTGTATTAAGATAACTCCATCCATCATGACCGCCAACAGCATACATTGGTCCTTCAAGCATTGCTACGCCTTTGAAAAATAGAATTAGGGACAAAATTAGATAGGTCTGTCATCAGAACATTTCAGTAACTAATATTCATTGCCTGCTATAGTTAAGGCTTTTCATTTCTCTAAAATATCTTTGCAGAAAAATCACGTCATATAAATCTATATAAAATCTGCATGACACAGAGCAGAATGAAAGTCACATACACTGAATGCTAATACAGTATTTCTGTTGGGAAAACACTGATTTTTTCACTCAAAGATAAACAGGGAAGCAGTTTTAACATGGACACTCCCTGCTCCAGGGTTTGGCTGTTTTCCATTTGTACTGAACCCTTCAGGTTAGTAGTAGTAGTAGTAGTATTTATTAATATGTTTAGAAGTTGCACATAAGCTCATTGATGCTATGCATTTAGTTACAGGAACAAGTTCATTCAGCTATTACGGAGCCTTTGAGTTTTCTCATTCCGTTTTAGGGATGGATGGTCCTTCATATTGTTTAGTGTGCTTTGTATCATGTTTAGATTTGGTTTGTTTCATTTGAATCTGGATGCCTGAAATTAGACTTCTAAATCCATATTTACAGGCCTAAATATAAATGGCCTGATTTTCAAAGACACAAAATCTGATCGAAGCTAACAGGAGCTATAGGTTCAAGACAGCTTTGAAAATCAGGCTGATTTAGGAACCTAACTTTAAACATTCGGGATTCAAAGTTATAGCCTATATATTCGGTGAATCCTGCCCCATTGAAGTCAATAGTAAAACTCCCATTGATTTAACTGTGGCTAAGATTTCACCAGTTTTATGTAGTGTGTGTGTGTGTGTATATATATATATGTGTGTGTATGTATGTATGTATGTGTATATATATATATATATATATAATATATATATATATATAATATATATATATATAGCTCTTTCTTGTCTTGTCAAAGTAAATAGTTGCAAAGCTGACAGACCTGAAAGAGCTCTAAGCTGTGATGTCAGTACAGAGTACTTGGTGGAAAGGTAATACATGCCATTAAACCTGGGGTGCTTAAATGGTTATGAACCTAATCTCATAAGTCATTTGACTTTTTCAGTTATTATTCTTATTGCATTTACTGTAATGATTATCTTCATGAATAGCTCAAAGATTTTCATGAAATACTTGTTCTGAAAATTGTGTCCCTCTCAATTCCCATGCTACAATTTATTCCAAAGAAGGATTTTCAGCCTTTTAAAATCCCGCTTATATTGCCCACCCAGCCTTAAATTTGTCCTTGTTTTTCTTGTCCTGTTGTGGGAACGCACAATTGTAAGTTTACTGTTGATTTCACATTGTTATTAAAGATGTACTGAGGGATATAGTCCCAGAGCACATTAAGTTGTATAAGCTTTCTCTCAATGGGATAATTGGTAAAGTAGAAGAATACTTTTTCTAAATAGAGTTGAAAGGACACATTTATTGGGTTTTGTAAAGTGTATTGATTATAGGATGTAGGTGTTTGTAAATATATTAGTCTTTGCACACTTATATTTAATTAAATATATTTACCAGCATTATAAGTCCTTATTTTCAGACATGTTGAGGACTCCCAATGCTAATTGAAGTCAATGGCATCTGCAAGGTGCATTGTGTATTGCAAATAGATCCCTTAGATCATCAATGGGATTTTAGAATTTCCTACTAATTTGTTACTTTTACCTTTGTATATATTTTGCAAATGTTCAGAGAAGAATTCACATTGAAAGGTCAGTATAAGTTTGTTAGGATAATAACAAGGAAGGATTTTATAGCAGTGGGAAAGTAGCTGGATTTGAAAAATATCCTGTATAAACATTGCTTTGTATTGGTAAATATTAAAAAAAAATATGGCAACAGTTAGCATTTACATTTATCAGTAGTAATGTGGGAATGTGGTGCAATATATATTGTACAGTAACTCTAACTCTTACCTAAGCCATGTCTGTGAGTTGACATAGGAGGCATTATAGTCCAAACTTTGGTAGCTGGATTGAAACATTCAACTGTATTAGAGGTTTTCAGGCCATCTCTTCCTCCCACAATATAAAGCTTGTTGTCAATTACTGCTACTCCAAACTGCAATCGTCTACCATTCATGGTACCAATTTGTATCCAACTGTTTGTCCTAAGGTCATATTTTTCAATTGTAGTGGTACCTGTTAAAAGCATAATTATCAAAACTTTAAACTACATCCTTAGTGTCCTTAGTGTTTAACATTCAGTTATTTCTGTTCCAACACCCTCTGCACCTTCAACCCATCCCCCTTCACGGATACTATTACTAAATTTGAAGGCCTTGACAATTCTGTGCATTGAGATAGCTGCATTAAATGCATTGGTATAGCATCGTCAGGCTTATAAAAGTAAATCAAACACTAGAGGATGCAGAATTAGATGTAAACAAATGTTTTGGCTATAGTTAATTTTGTGAAGTTGTTAAATTTATGACTCATATAAGTACTGTGAAGTTTTCTTCTCTTCACTTCCTTATGAGTATGGTACCTTGAGACATTGTGGTGCCTAGCAATATACGTACTTAAATTGTTGCAACCAAAAGAAAAATTTCAGATTTCATACTTAAATACCTGCCTTTAATATATTTATGAATGTATTTGAGTCCTGCATGTTCATCCAAAACAGCATTTATGATATACTTTTTACTTTATTAAAAACCAACAAAGTAAAATTGCGTGCTTGCAGACTGCTGGTTACCACCAATTCCAGCCATGTCCTGGCCTTGAAATAATCTCAGATCTACAATAATACATAATCTGTATTTTCACTTTTTCTCTTTACATTGCTGTGTTTTTTGTAATGCTTTTAGTGAATGTTTCCTTTCTACCTCTATTATTAGGATCCTGACTCCATGCCACTCAGAATTTATACTTTTCAATGCAATGGCTCCTGTCAGTCATTCAGTAGCTGCTGTTGCTTCCGTAAGTGCTGATTTAACACATCAGGGAGGCCACTACCCAATAACTAAGTTAGGCAGGAGGAAATTGTTAATCATACCTATGAGTCCAAACATACCACCCAATCATGCTAGAAGGTTTCATTTATGTGGTCCTCAAGGCAACCATATGGAAAAAGCAAATTGATTTTCTGCCTGTCCCCTAATGTGAATAAGTTCTACTAATTTTGATAGCAGTGAAGGCAAGTACCACAAGACCTATAATTAGCAATTAAAGTATGGTTTATGGCACCAACACAACAGCAGGAAGAAGCTGGAAAGAAGGTTTAGAATTTTCTGAATAGTACAGTACTCTCACAAATCCAGTCAGGAGTGACTCCACCACTATGCTTGTTAAGTATATTGAAATAACCAGAACAATGTCTTTATGTTCTCTTTTTATCTCCTTCTGGTGGCTGTTGCATGCTTTTCAAAATCCAATGACTCTTGAAATTAATCTGACTAATCCCTACTGCTCTAAATCCCTACTGCTCTAACACCGTGGAAAGCATCACTGCCTACCAGACTCTGTTTGGAAATACTGATCCAAATATACTGGAGGAATAGTGGAGCAATGGAACTAAAGAGATCAAAAAGTTTAATATAACATTTTAAAATGGTTTGTGTGTTTAAATTTTGGCTCTCCCACCCCCGTTACCCTTCTGATCTTTTCCACTTTCCTTGTTTTAAACATTCTTCCTCTTCCCTATTCTCTCCTTTTATTCTGAATTTGTACATCCCTTCCACTACCTCCTTTACTGTTCCTTTCATTTTATTTGCCTATTTATTACTCATTGTTTTGATCCCTTCCCTTTTGTTCTGCTCTCCTAATAGGTGAACTGTTCCAAAGTCCTCCAGTCTGATTATTTCAAAAGATTTAAAGAAAATTCAACCCACTAATTTTAAAAGTAGGTGAAATCACATTAACTGTGTGCAATGTATCTGGTCATACCAGCTGCAATTTTCAGAAGTGCCTACAGGAGTTAGGCATCCAGCACCCATTTAAATTCAATGGGATTTTTTTTTTTTTTTTTTTTTTTTGGACAGGGTGCGGGATTGGGACTGGGGTTGGATTTTTTTGTTTGTTTGTTTTCCTCACAAAAGTTCATTATTCGTAGAGGTGATAATTTACTCCCATTCTGCATGTTGTCCTAGTGAACAGTAGTTACGTGTTGATTTTATCTTACAAATCCAATGCAGGCTCAAAATGTGAGTCAGAGCTGTCATGGGAAAGTGAGGAAGTGAGGAAATACTGATTTCCTAAGCATAAAAAGGTGAAAGTTCAAACAAATGGACTCTTTCCAAGACAATGAGTCAAAAGAGTCACTGATGGGAAGTACATATGTTCATTTAAAATGTCCTTTCTTTTTATAGTCCTTGCTTGGAAAACAAATTGGAATTTTCTTTCTTTTGATGGGGAAAAACCTAGTTTATCTTTTAAGCTCTCAGTTCTTGGTAGCAGATGATTTGCACACTTCATTAATGCTTAACACTGTTCACCAAAATACAGATATCTCTCCAGCCATTACAATATAATTTTATTTGATGAAACTGACTTCAGGAAAGAGCCTCGGTTTCTTTCATTTATCTAGTGATAGGTGCCATCATGTGTGTTTAACATTTAAAAGATTGTAGAGTTGTAATTATTTTGGAGTCTTCAGGAAACACAAATCAATCATGATAACCATTTTTCTTGCTCTTTCATAACACTAGCTGTAATGGATAGTTGATGTTTAGGAAGTGAGCTGTAATTTTTAAAGGAACTCAGTACATGTGATGCTTTTAAAACCTAAAAGTGGAATGGGCAACTGTCTTGAAATGCTATTAATATTCATTGCATGCAGCAAAATATAGTAAAGGAGCAAATCACTAGTTTTGAAACTAATTATAACATCCTGTCTTGCTTCTTATTTTCTGAAGAGTGGGAGCTCTGTGACGTAACCCTGTGACATTCTGGAATAATTGTATTTCCAGGCTCATGCACGGTAGGTCTGAGGGTAAGGTTCCTGCAGAACATTAATTAGCATGTTCCCTAATGTATGAACTATTCCATTTTTAAGGTGACATACATAAAAGTATTACAGTCCATATGAACTTGTACTTCTGGGCTCTTTTTAGTAGTTTGAAAAGGCTTACTCACAGAATGCTATTGAATGACATTTCTATGTATAATTCTTAGTAAATCATTTAAAAAATAGAATGTGGACTGTGGAAAGAAACTAAGCGATATTTCCCTGGTGTTTTTGATTGACTGAACATGACTTCAGGTGTGGGAATGTGCTCACCACACTGTATGCTTTGAGTTCTTGTACAGGTGATAGGAAGAAAAGGGTTTGTTGTATCTTGAAGGGATCCTTACTGCCAGATTGGCTGAGTCAGGATGGATTTTCCACCCGTTCCCTACAACAGGTTTGGAACCCAGTAGGGTGGGTCCCGAGGGTTAGGTTGTAATATTCCGACTAAATGAGTAAAATCTGTGGCATATGTCCAGTGGAGGTCCTTGTTATGGAAAAGCAATAGTTATTGGATAACATAGATTGGACAAGAATCTAAAGGAAATCAGCCCTTATGGGAGCTGAGGAAGGGAAATTCATGGCACCTACATCTGTTACACGAGGGAACCAACTTCCTTCCTCCTCTGCCCTGCTTAATCCTCTTATAAGGGGAAGGCAGTGAAGTCCCAACAATGGCATGGCTAGGACCTGGCTGGGAGTTATGTAGAAATGATTGAGCCAATGATGATGATCTGCACTATACAATTTATTTATGGGTATTCCCAGATATTTGAGGTGAATAAAGTTGTGGCATAATTAAACCACCATTTATTCTCTCATGTTTTTCTTCAGCCATAGCCAGTTAGCCTCAAAACGTAGAACACAGCTGTAACAATTAGCCTTCAGTGACAAGCTGTAAGTATTTTCTTTGTAGTACTAAAAATGTTGTTTTGTTGCAAGAGTGAAAAACCCAAGAATCTGTTGAAAGGTTCTCTTATTTTAAAGATGGGATTAGCTTTGTTTAGAAGTGGTAACAAATTATACTTTAAAAATGGTCCAATAATATTGAGGGGTTTTTTACTTTTCTATATTTTCCCTCACTTTTCAGGATTTGGATGAGGCTGGAGCTTGAAGTTCCAAAACAATATACAAAAGATTGTTTCACAGTGTTTCCAAACCAGCCACATGTAGGAAATACTGTAATTTTCTTCTCACCTTTTTTTCAGAAAAATTCTGCTATAAACCTGTAAATTTTTGAGTGCTCCTCTGAATTGAACCTGAAGTCTAAACTTTGAGAAGTTAATCTATAACTATTACTTACAACTGTGGGTCTTCCTGCTAGAAGGCAGAGCACAGAGTGAGCAGATCTTATTCTTTCTTCTCTACATTTCTATGTTTAGAAACTTTCTAATAACCCTATAACTGCTTTGTTGATTATTATCTGGGTGTTCTTAAAATAAATGAAAAAACCTTCCAAACTTGCCTTTAGTAGCATCCATGCCGCCCACAGCATAAAGTGCACCCACTGTAGACTTCCTAGGTTTAGTTCGAGGACTCTGCATCATGGACCTTCTTTCTGGTAGCAGATGATACTTCATAGCTTCCATAAGAAGTTTCTGACACTCAAGGTCATGCGTGAACATTGGGCTATTTTCAAGATCTGCTAGTAACTGAGAAATGAAACAGATTGATCTATGCTCATTTAAATAATAAAAGATAGGGTACAGCTTAATATCTGAAACAAAATCACAGATCTAATTATCTTGGGCCCATCTTTAATTTGAGGTTTGTCATAGTCCAAATAAATTATCTGATGCAAAATAATCTAAATATAAGAAAATAAAATCTTGAAAAGGTTTTTATTTACTCTTTACAGCCACAATCTTGCTGCTCTTGAAGTCAATGGCAAAACTCCCTTTGACTTGACTAGAAGCAAAAGCTCGTCCAATGTAATGAGGCAACTTTACTAGTAGAAAAACTAATTAAAAGTCTGTATGTGTTTTTAAAATGAAATATGTACAATATCAATATCCAGCCTGCAACTGTAGAACTTTATGCTCTTTGGGAACTCACATACAGTGTTGGAGTTTATGTTTGATCAGCATTTCATATTCTGACCTGCCGACCAGACTGACTAGGGTCCCCCACATATCCTTTAAAAAATTAGGAAGGAAAGAGGAACGACCCTTGATTCTAACCAACAAGCATGGTTGCTGAAATTAAGATAGTACAAATATTAAAGCAAATCAGAAAGCCATAAAATTATTATGAAGTGATATTCTGACAATACATGTCATATAATGCATGGCAACATATTACATTATGTTTTGATGTTGGGATGTATTGACAGTCTCATACCACAAACATCACAAAGCTGTAATAAGATGTCAGCTCACTACGGAATTGAACAGCTGTCTTTGTGACTCCCTTTGATAAAGTGTCCATTTCAGTGTTAAAGGTTGAATAACGATGCACGTAATGAAATGTATACTGCTGGTTCTGTTGTGTGTGGTATGCTGCTAAAATTGAAGGACAATAAAAGTTTTAGGTGTTTTTAAAATTATTCAGTCTTTGGACTGGTTTGCAATTTAAGTTAGTGAGCCTATAGGATATCCAAGTTTTTGTTACTAGATGAGAAAATACAGCAAAGAACTCACTACATTTCAGGTAGATATGCTGTAGATTGGTATTTTAAAAATGGCAGATTTTCAACAAGAATAACTACATTGGCCTTATAATATCCTTTTTATCTGTTTATTGGACCTTTGCAAATGAATAATATTTACTTGACTGTTTACTAAAATATCAAATCTTTTAGGGATGGAAGTATGTTCCTTCCCCAAACTGTAAATACTCTGTGTGCATATGTGACACAGTACTCCCCTATATTAATACCTGACACATCATTGTAGTAATCTTTGCACAAAATATGTCTTTTGAGGTATCATTTAAAAACTCATAATTTGCTGGACAGTATCATCCTGATAAAATATCTGTGGCAACATTTTATGTATAAGATTTAGCTGTATATTATTAACACATGTTCCAAATACCAGTCCTGCCGAAATAGAAATGAGCAAATAGGAGCGTCCTAGACAAAGGAGTGTGTGCTTGCCTTAATTCGCACTTAAACAATAAACAGTCATCAAGCTGGGAGGGAAACAAAGAAGGCTCAACCAGGTGAGAAAAAGCCAGCAGGGAACATCCTTCAACATAGACTATTTGTCTCTTAGTGCCCAGCTGGAAATATTTTTCAAGAGAGGGACTGAATCTATAAAAAGGAGGAACACCCACCCTCAGGGGTCTCTCTTCCCCCCCAGCCTATCACATTCAGTGTACCTGAAGAGAAAAAGGAAGCAGGTGTTAGACTCTGGGTGGTTAGTAATTTGCTGGAGCAGGTGGTAAGAAACTTTGCTTGAACTTAATATAGTTTGTTGGGCATTCATAAATATCTCTATTTTCTTGTAACCACTTCTGATTTTTATGCCTTATTACTAAAACTCAAATCAATTTCTTTGCAGATTATAAACTTTTTGCCATTTTATCTAATCGTGACATTTCCTTGGGCTTATCTGAACCAGTGATCTGCTAGCTCATTCCAACCTTCGACTCTGGGAGCCACCCTTTTCCTGCTCCGCTATGAGAACCCCCACTCCCGGGCTGTTTCCACACAGTCTCTGGCATGTAAGCTGCTCCCAGCTACGTAAGGGAGCACTTTTGGCCAGCTGCTGCTTGGATTGTGCAACTGAATGACACTAGCCAACATCTCTGGTCCCAGACACAACCCTAGGAACCTCCATCTTGCAGTGTCCAGTTATGCCCGCTGGATGCTGCAAGCTTATATGAGTTCATTAATTTAACAAAGAAATTGATAGGTAATAAGCTTGTTATCCCAAAGAGAGTCTCTGACATACTTCTGCCTGAAGCAGTGCATTTGGTTTGAATAAACAAACAAATGTATTAGCTACAAAAGATAGATTCTAAGTGATTATAAGTCAAATCACAAGAAGTCAGATTTGGTCAACTGAAATAAAAGCAAACACATTCTAAGCTGATCTTAACACTTTCAGTGCCCTTGCAAACTTAAGTGCTTCTCACCACATGCTGACTGGTTGCCCGTCAGCCAAGCTCTCCTCTTTGTTCAGCATTCAGTTGCTTGGTGGTGGTGTCTGTAGATGATGGTGGAAGAGAGAGGAAGAGCATGGCAAACATCTCTCCCTTTTATCGTGTTCTTTCCTCCCTCTTGGCTTTGCTCCCCCCCTTCAGAGTCAGGTGAGCATTACCTCGTCGTAGTCTCAAACTGATGAAGGAAAGGGGTTGACTCACTCAACAGTCCAACAGATCCTTTGTTTCTGCCTACACCAGTGTCCTTTGTTCCTTTGAGGCTGGGCTGGGTTTGTCCCATATGTGCCCTGATGAGGTGTGAACTGCCCCTCTGTTCCTGGAGAGTTTTGCCTAGGCTTGATTTAAGCTATGAGGATACATTTTCAGCTTCAAACAATATACATGAAATTGCAACCTATAAGATTACTATAACAACAATGCTCAGTGACTCATGAGCCTTCTGAAAACATCTGACATGACAAACTTTGCATTGGATACCACACAATCATATTATGAAAGATGAACATGGGGGGTGCAGGGTGTTCCCATGAGGTACAGTGCATCACACTAATCTAATGTGTTTAAATTGAGGAGTCTGAATAACTATTTGAAATAATAAACTGTGATGATATTACCTTAAAGGAATAACTGATTTAAAATATGTGTACTTTTCCAGAGAGGGCTGAGCAGGACATACATGTCCGTGAAAAAGTCTGGGACTGGGATGTATGTTGGGGTTATTCTGCAGAATAACCAAGGGTAGAGAGCGCCACAGTGTAACCCAAAGGTGGCTGGCAAGTGGCAAGTTGCACACAAACCTTGAGGGTGTGGCTTGAATACTGGAAAAGCTGTTTCTGAGTGGCCCAGGTGGGAGCTACTTCAGCAAAGCATTGCAAAGCACCGAAGATTGTAAGGCGGAGTGACACAACACCCTACTGGTCTGGATTGTACCCTGGTAATCACAACAAGGAAAGTTTTTGATCAGGTAGTGATTTAAAGCTGTTACCCCTTACTGTACAGTCATATACCTGTGGTGGGAGTAGTGGCAGTCTAATGTAAGAGAGGAGCATTCCTAGGTCTCGTTGCCTGCTTTGCAAATCATGTTTCACCCACATCATTAAAGCCTGGAATATGGCTTCTTCATCTGGTACATTGATGTCATCACTAGACAGGAGTTTTGCAATTTCACTAGCAGGAAGCAAAAGAAATTCCTGATTCTTTATTACTTCTGTGAAGTGTTCCTAAAAAGGAATAGATTTCAATGAACTCATGTTATTGACACCCTGTACAGTATATGATCAGAGAATGCATTTTTTGGCATATATTGTATTCCTTCTCCATAACAGAATCTAGACAAATGTTCTACAGATTACTGAATCTAACATGGTTTCTTAAGTACTGCCAAAATTAAATTCTTTAAGAAATTGTTTTCCATGCCTAAAAATAAATAGATAACTTGAAATATAGAATGCAATTGAGAACCACATAGAAAAGGTCTAGAGGATTAGTATTGAGTTTGTATGCCAACCTTTCACTTGTGAATTCCAGACAGTAACTTATGGCTTAAGTGAAATATCAAAGTGAGTTTTGTGGCTTTAGCCTTCTTTAAAGATAGTATGTGAACAGGATAGATCTAGAGGCCAGGGACTGTTTTAAAGCAAAGCACAATGAGCCCCCAGTCCAACCCGGGCCTCTGGACACTGTTGTAATACATAAATACACCAGTACTAACAAGATAGGTTAGAATTCCCCTGGATCTTACATCTTTGCTCTCGGAGACACTCGCAGTTGGGTCTGAGCCATGTCTTCCATTCCAATTACCGCTGCTTCAGCTCACTAGAATTTTCTGTCAGTCTGTCCCTTTATGATTAGCAAAGGAGCTCCCCCACAGGAACTGTGCACTGTTTTGTTTTGTTTTTTTCACATGAGTACTCCAGTTCTTTTGAAGAAACTACAATAAATATTTTTAGACAGCTCCATCTCTCTCAAGCCACTGGTCACTCTCCCACCAGAGGCATGGAGGGCTGACATGCATGAGAGGTTTGAAACATCATCATAGTTGCCTTGGCATTTCAGTACTATGTAGAAGAAGAACTATGCTTTTCCCTGCCTTAGCACAGTAGTGCCTAGCAGGCTCAGTGGACCTCCTCTGATACATCAGCAGTAGCAAGGAAAGGCAACCTTGTGAGTTGCAATTTTAGGGGTGTTGCCTCAGGAGTGTATTTAGAAGGGTCTAGAGGGTGAAAAGGCAGATGTGAGAAGGAACCCAGGGGAGGATCTCACGCCCAACTGTTAGTGTTAACAATCTAATACCTTGGAGATCTCTGACCAGTCTAGCGCTAGAAAGCTGAGGCCCCAGGACAACAATCTTGGGTGGTGACATCTTCAAAGAAGCGGAATTACAGGGTAGTGATTTTTTTAACATTGTGTTATGTTGTGAACAAACTTTCCAAACACTTTGGCTTAGTTATCACATTTTGCTGAAAGAGAGACCCAGGAACGGAAGCGCAGTGGTGGTGAAGTTCATTTACAATGAGTTAGAGAAGATTGTATGCCATATGCCTATAGAGCACCCAGCTCCAGAGAGAGATAAATTCCTCACTTTTGTGAGCATTAAACACTCTGATTTATTCTTAATTTATAGAGGGATTATTAAAGATTGTTTTACTATTAATATGATCGTTCATCCAAGATTAGAAGTAAAACAACTCTCTAGGACTCTCAAAACACCTGCAAGTTACACCCATTTTAAAGAGATTAATGACGTGAGTTTCAGCTGCATGAGAAGTCTGGTTACTAAGTATCTCTAAAAATGAGTCTGTAAGTGATTTGTCCAAAGCTTACGACGAGTCAGTGACAAAATCAAGAATAGAATCCAGAATTTTTTACTCAGTTTTAAGAATCAAAATGGAGTGATTTAAATCCAGGTTATTTAAATGACTTATGTTAAAATAAATTGTGTTAGCTTTTCTATCTTGATTTAATTTGAGATTTCATCTCTCTGTAATCCATTAATCTGTATCTATTGTCAATCACATTCAAAAGGAGGAAATTTTCCTACAGCCAGTTTAGAAGGCCTGATTCTGCCCCAGTTTCAGAAGAGGAAGCAACACTGGCAAGCCCCTCCACTCCAACATAGTCTCTAAACAAAGACTATATGTTATTCTAAAACCAAATTAAGATTGAAAATCAGAGCTAAATGATATGGTTAAACCTGGAATAGAATGCATACAGTCAGTTTGAATGTCCAATTTACTGCTGGTTAGATATTGATGAATGCAAGTGTCTTAAACACACCAAACACACTTCTTACCTCAGCATTGTTTTGCAGTAAACTGTGCCAAGTCTTCACCACATATGAGTACTACTAATGGCAGAAAAGATAGCAAGGAAAAATACTTTCTCTTTCACAACGCCTTTTGTTAGATAATGGAAATTCAGTCAGTTCTGGTTATACATTTCTCCCACTAAAATCTAAAATACCTGAGGACCCGGGCCTGCAATTCTTACTCAGGTCCAGTTCTCCATGGCCTGCAGGATTTGGCCATGAATCTTGGTTTCCTAAAATCTTTTATTCAAAGTAAAATATTTTTATTTTCACAAAAACACTACTTCAGGAACTCTAATTACAAGTCAGTAGTAAGAAAAATACATTAAAGATATTCTTTATTGTACACATGTAACCAGGTATGTTTGCATTCAGTGGATGTGCTTGAAATATAAATCAATATCTACAATTACATTAAAGTAGTATATCATATTTGAAAATGTAATGCAACCTAGAACAAGGAGATGAAAACATTTTCAAAGTTGAATATATCATGCATTTTTTGTGGGCAGTAATATGTGATAGAATTTATTATAGTAATGTTAAGAGACTTTATTACTATTAAACTGGAAAAGAGTTGTATTCAAAATAGATATAAAAATAACAGTATTGGGGGTTTAAAGGAGATGTTCACTTTGGTTCTTAATACACATCCTGCTCTAATGTTGTGATATCCAGGGAATAGGAACAGGAAGACAAATCCACTTGAAGTTACAAGAATAGTACAAACTGTTTATCAAAACAGGCTTCATCTGCATGGGAGAGATACTAGGCAGGAAACTGTTAATACTTTGCATCAGTAACTAAAGTAATTGAACAGAAGTTCTCAGGTTTGCTTTTTTATGGCTGATTTTTTAATCTATTTATTGTTAGAGAGATTGCTTGCAATATGAGCTATTTCCAATATGCCTTTATAAATTGCTCCCTTAATTTGGATATTTTTATGTTTGAACTGGCAATGGTCCAACATCAGAACCTTTTATTCAGTCCTCTCCCCTGAAGTTCAGGGCATGTGCAGTGTTATCTGATCTCCCCCAGAAAAACATTTTGTATGACAGGTTCAATCTACTTTAAAATAAAGTTTCTTTTAAATTTATTTCTAAACTGGTTCCAGAAGGTGCAGATTTCCTTTCTTGCCACTTAAGAACTGGGAGATATAAGGCCCCATTCTGGGCTTGCAGTGTTCTCTGCCACACTTCACCAGCACCACATTTCATTTTGTAAACAAGTTCTGGAGGCTGGGATTTGCTCCAGCTGGGTAGCAGGAAAAAGGGGAAGTGGGAGCACCATCTGTGCAGTGTTGCCAAATCTCATGACTTTACCCTGAGTCTTGATATATTTTATATTCTTCTGAAAGCCTCAGCTCCCAGATGCATGTGATTATTTATGAGGTTAAGGAGAACATTTTTTCTCAGTCCTCCTTGTAACAATCTTTTATGTACTTGGAAACTGTTATCATGCCCCTTCCTCAGTCTTCTCTGCTCCAGGATAAAAAAATCAATTTTTTTCAATCTTCCCTCATAGGTCATGTTTTCTAGACCTTTAATCAGTTTTGTTGCTCTTCTCTGGACTTTATCCAATTTGTCCACATCTTTTCTGTAACATGGCATCCAGAACTGGGCACACTGCTCTATTTGAGGCCTAATGAATGCAGAGTAGAGTGGAAGAATTACTTCTTGTGTCTTGTTTACAACACTTCTAGTAATGCATCCCAGAATGATAGCAGTTTTTTGTGACAGTGTTACACTGACTCGTAGTTAACTTGTGATCCACTATGACCCCCAAATCCCTTTCTGCAGTACTTCTTCCTAGGCAGTCATATCCCAGTTTGCATGTGTGCAACTGATTGTTCCTACCTAAGTGGCGTGTTTTGCATTTGTCCTTATTGAATTTTATTTTTTTTACTTCAGACCATTTCTCCACTGTATCCAGATCATTTTGAATTTTAATCCTATTTCCAGAGCACTTTTGCTCCCTCCCACCTTGATATCATCCTCAAACTTTATAAGTGTATATATGTGTTCTAGTAATATAGGAAGAAACACAAACAGTGCCACCAATCTGTTCATGCCACTCACCCACTGTAATGGGTAGAAAACTGGATGGGGCCAGCAGTGATTGGGAGATCCCAGTAGAAATGAGTGACAGAGTCCTGTGGCACCTTAAAGACTAACTAAAGTATTAGAGCATAAGCTTTCATGGGCTAATATCCACTTCGTTGGATGCAAGCAGTGGAAGTATCCAGGGGCAGGACTCTTTGTCACTTCTGCAATTCCAGACTAACACGGCTACCTCTCTGATTCAGTAGAAATGAGAAGGAGAACATACACTGGGGGATGCAGAGGTGGCCTCTCCCAGTGCTTAAACTCCAGCCACTCATTGCCCAGCTGAGAGGGAAAAGGTAGTTATTGGTCTCTAATGCATCTCTTCCCTAGCCAAGGCCATTTTGACCCATTTCAGTAGCCCCAGTCTTCCCACATTGAACTGGTAGCTTCAGAGCTGTGTTTTTGCAGAGAGATTGACCTGTTTTGGAGTCAGGAAGGATTTTTTTTCTTCCCATTGGGACCAAATTGGCTAAGGTCTCGTGGGTATTTTTGCCTTCCTTGGGACATCCTGGAGGAGTTAAATAAGAATAGGATGTAGTGCTTGGTAGGGATGCAAGTTTATCACAACTTGTAGGTAGTTTCCAATGTTAAAAGGGGGAAAAAAAGCAACAATTCCCAGAAGTAAAAAAACAAAACAAAACAAAATCTGACATTTTGCTGATGGGCCTTGTGCTCCTGGAATGGGGTAGACCTTGTGGCCTTTGGGGGCTGAGGTTCCCCCTTCAGTACCCTCTGTCCCTCTTGCAGAGAAATAGATGCGGTGATAGGATTCAGAAGAATGATCTGAGTCCTAGGGTTAGGCTGAGGAGAATCTAGTGGTTATATGGTACAAGGCATGTAACCCTGCACTGGAACCATTTAAAATGCCTGGTACATGAGAGCATAGTTGGCAGGCAGGGTAATACCTTTCTACTGTGTTAAATTTAATAAATTTCTAACCTATGACTTAAAATTCATCCCAGTGTTTGTCCTCATTTGCCACCATGTCCAAATTAATTTACTTCAGCATGTAAAAGCATTCTATCTCTGGAATGGCTTTTAGAATTGTGAAGCCTTTACGCTGCTATTGAATTTATTGATATCTTGTGCTCATAGTTTGAGAATAAAATTGCTATTTATTTCCTCATGATGTGTCCTCTTATGTTAATTTTTCTGTAATTGCCACTTTTTTGTATTTTTTTTCTAAATCTCATGTACTTTTTCTTTTTTTGCCTTTCTTCCTGTTTGCCTACTCCTTGAAAACAGTGTTGGACTTTCCTTTGCACTATCGTTAGTCAGTAAAGATGAACTGCTGTCCTTCCTTGGCATCCGCTAGACCAGAATCCTGTTGACTTTTCAAAGGACACTGTGTGCAAGCTGTCTTGTATCTTCTTCAAATATAAAAATATGGCTGCTCATACTTTTTCTTTTTAATAAGAGCAAGTTATTAAATAACAAGTCAATAATATAAACAGTAAAATCAAATGTTTCTAGTGTTTTTATCAACTCCCAATTTCATCACAGTAATTACACCTATTGAGGATGAATTTTGGCACGTATTTTGTTAGGCATTGTGCAGGATACTCCTGCACTGGGAGTTCCTGGACGCATAATACCTTAATAAGGCTCAATGTCTCTGGATCTCAGGTGTGCAAATGGAGAGCACAGCCTTGCAATGAGTCTATGAAATTGCAGCCTTCATATACACCTCTGCACTCAGGTAGTTCTGCTGCAATAAACCCTGGCCATCTTTCCATCACCCCAATGAATTTACAGATCCACAGATCATGCCTGCTCTTCATACTGTCATTTCAAAAATTTTGGGTTATTAATCTTACCATAGTGTACAGATGCGCCACCTTCAAGAGTTCCATGCAACCCTGTGCATCTCCAAAGGACCGAATCCCTAAGCAATTTGAGGGATGGAGCTGCTTCATGAGAAAGTTGCAACACACTTCAATGACTTGAGACAGCTGGAGAAGACAAGCTGCAGCCAGCAAACTTTCTATAGTGTCTTCCTTTAACTCTAAAACACCTGTGTGGTTTAGAGCAAGAAAATTATGCATTAATTGGTTTGCCATTCATTTCCCTTGTGCCTATAGCTGCAACTACCCTACGAGCAATGGGTGTGATTCCCGGCTCCCGTATGCATACTCGTACCACCTCTTATCTGAGCTAGCATAGTAAAAATAATATTGCCATAGTAGCACAGGCAGCAGCATGAGCTTGCCATCCCAGGTATATACTCACAGGGTTCAGAAGATTTAGTATTTGGGCCAGCTAGCCTGTGCTACCATGGCTATGCTACTATTTTTGATGTGTTAGCTCAGATGAGAGCTAGCACAAGTATGTGTATGCAAGCTGAGAATCACAGCCATAGCTTGACGTAGATGTACCCACTAAGTCTATTAGCATTTTTTTCCCATGAGTCTTTCCTCATTGGGAAAAATCTGCAGAAAATCTGGGCAAACCTTAAGGTTGAATCACCACCCCTTTATAGCCATTGCTTTAGTCTAGGTTGCAAATGAGCCTGCTGTTATTCTACACCCCTTCTGTGTGCATTTGTCAGCAACTGGATCTTATCTAACTGTCAGCCCCTACTGCAACCTACTTCTGATCTACCACTCCATGCTAATTCTGAGTCAAGATGCAGAAGGATGTTTGTTGAATTGTTCGGAGGTTAGGTCAGTACTGCTATATCTCTTTATATCCCTTTATATCTCTGCAAAGAGAAATCAAGGGATTGGGATGGAGGAGAACCTGCAGGGAAAATCTAGAAACAGCTGGTCTGGGGAGAAATCATATGCTGAGATTCATGACACCTTATTTGAGTTACCCACCAACCCAAACCCCAGAAATTTGATAATTTTGTACTAGGTAGGTGGTTGGCAAACTCTGTTTAATGTGACATAGTATTGAAATGGTCAACTCATATTAACAACATGGAAAGTTTATTTCATGCTTATGTGTACTATACATTTATTTTCAAATAAAATACTATGCCTGTAGATTAAATTCTGATGTTAATTGTGAATTCAAGCTTTGCCCAGATCTGACTTTTAAAACACTTTTACATTTAATTTATAATAATCACATTTTAATTTTAATTTTACCAAGTAAAATGTGTTAAACTTTTCTAAAATAATTGCATTCATCCATTTCCTTGAATTACACTTACACTTTCCTTGAATTACACTTACTTAAATTTTGTTCCATAATATCATTGTTGTGAGGTTTATTAGAATATTAATGTAAAATCTGTAGTTGTAGGTTGCACTTTTCTCTCTTGACAATGATCTCTTTACATAAGATATTTCTACAGGTTCTAAGATAATCAAAGTGGAAACACTCTTCTATATTTTTAGCACTTTAATGTAAACATAAAAACACAGTAAATGAAATGAGCACTTGGAAAACTTTTTAAATGCCCCTTCTTACACAGTAACCCCTTTTAAATTTAATTTTTCTTATATTTTCCATGAAATAATTTTTTTACTGTCTTTGAAATGATTCATGGAAAGGTTGGACTCACTCAACAGGTATGAGCCAAAGTTTTTCATATCCCATTCTGGAGACTGATGCTTGTAGAAAGTTGTCTCATTCAAAGCAAACCAATGAGAGTGCATGTATGAGAAAGGGAGAATGGAATGAATGGTGAATCAGTGGGAGATAGTTTAGTCTCTGTACTATAGACTGTGCAAGGATGTTGTGTGCTGCTACATTCTGGAAGACTGTTTTTCCCCCCTTCTCAATATTCAGGCATGGGAGAAGGAGTTCCTTTGGCATCTGTGACAGAGTGACCTTCCTTCTGAGTTGAATAACCTCCCAAAGAGCTAGTATCTGCAGCCTTTCAGTGTTCGCATAACTATGAATGCTGTGGATATTTTTAATTGGATTATACAGTAGAGTAACAGAAATCTGTTCTACAACATTTTTTCTCCACAGATTACAGAGCAGCAAGAAAAAGACAGTTCACACTTCTCTGGTTTGTTTGTTTGGCTATTGACTAAGATTTCAGAATGAAATTAGTAATTAATATAAACATCAGGGTGCAATTGTACTGAACACAGTGGAGAGAATAGATTAGAAAAGCTTAAAATACTCTGCTACTAATGTAAAATTTCTTAGAAAAAATTGATCATCAGTAGTTAATTTTTCAAATTTGTGGCTAGTTCATAACATTAAGGAGTACATCTTATTCCTCTTGGTCCAGTTCCAAGGATGGGCCTGTGCTTCTCCCCCTGAAGGAGATGAGTTGCTGAAGCTGAACCTGGCCATTTATTGGGCCATCCAAAGCATGAAGGTTCTCAGCATGGTCCTCCCATATAAGTTCATGAACAAAGCAACAGGCAGAATCTGACTTTTATTAATTTAAATTACTATTGCTCATCTTTGTGTCTGAATTAAAAATAGCAGATGTTCTAATCATATACAGAATCACAGAATATTTTGACATTTGTATATCTGTTGGACTAAGCTACTTGCAGTGTTGATATAGCCATGTTGGTCCCAGGATGTTAGGGAGACAAGGTGAGTAAGATAATATGTTTTATTGGACTTATTCTGTTGGTGAAAGAGATGAGTTTTCAAGTTACACAGAGCTTTTCCTCGGCATCAGAAACGTCTCTCTTTCACCAACAGACGGTCCAATAAAATAATAAGCTATTTGTCATGCAAGATGTGGAGTGTGAGGGAGCTGTCTATTTATATATATATCATGTGCACCTCAGTTCACTTATTTGATATTATCCTACCTGACTGCAAAGAGGGTGAACCAAACAAGGCTTTTTGGAGACAGGGAAGAGAGAAACTGGAAGCAAGACAATGGCAAAGAGAAGGTACAGTCTGAGAAACTACCCTGGGGTCCACTGAGGAAACAATGGGGGTAGTTAGTAATAGGGGAATACTCCCTCTACCTTCTGCCTTGTTCCACTGTGATTTATTTTTCCCAGCACCAAACCTAGGATGTAGGTGGATTCTGGAAGCTTAAAGATGTTGGCACAGGTAAGAAGAGGGACTGAGCCGGTTGTCAGAAGCTGCCCAAGTCTGCTTCTCCCAACTGAGATGGAAGTAACTGGACTGAATTGAATTTACCACGCAGAGGTCTAATCCCAGAGGGGTTGAACCATGTTGTTCCAACCTTCAGCGAGATGTATGAAGCCAGAACTTTCACTTTACGGGTGCAGTCAAAGGACACAAAAGGGTCTAAAGAAAGTTTACCCTGTACCTATGACATATTCTTATTTTTCCTCACAATAAGAGCTAGCTAGAGTTGTTGTGGGTTATTTTTATTTTGTCATATTTGGTAAATAGTATACTTCACAAATATATTTTCCAGTATTGGGTATGTATCTGAGCACTAATATAAAATGGATGTGGTGAAAAATGTTTGCACGCTGGACCTTTCTTTACAGAATTAGAGAATAGATTAGGAATTACCTGTATAGGCATAGTGCACCAAAGCTTTCAGTGCACCTGGGTCCACTCCTTCCATTTTGATCTCTTCTTCTTTTGCTTCACGCACATCATTAGTAAACATTGCAGCAAAATAATCAGACACAGCGCTAAGAACCAATCTTGAAATGGAAACATTTTAGGGAAATTTAAATTAGTTCATAATCTCAATGGGAAGCAAAAACTCAGCCCATTATTATACAATTCATTTGTGTGTTTAGGAGAAATATATTTTCTGCCTTAAAAGACTTTATCCTTACAGTGTTTAGCAGTGAAGTTAAAAGGGTAATTAAGTAATCTAATTTTCTTTCAGAGGGTGTGTTTGCGCTGTTTGCTTCACTCATCTCTCTAAAGTTTGACTGTAGCAAAATAGAAAAAAATGGTTCATACTTGAATTTCTTTCTGTTTACAATAATGACTCTAAAGCTGTGATCATATCATTGAGCTGTCTTTGGCTGATGTGCTAATTATTGTAACCATTCATTCATAACTAATCAGTGACAAGGTGAGAACTCACATTATCTGAGCTCTTGGAACTGTCAGGTTATAAAGGCTTGTAAACAATAAGGAAAATTCCACCTGTGAGCTGGAATCTTGTGATTTCCAGCAATGAGAAGAACATCACATAGCTGCTTCTGCTGGAGATAGTTCTCCATCTTGCGGAATGTCTGCTCTGCATGATTTGTAGATTGGAAGTATTCGTCTGAGCCATTGGTGTTCATTCCAGTGGGTGAACAGCTAGCTATTGATAATCTGTTAAAGAAAGAGAAAATGACGTTACTGTAGCATTATCAACCCTAAGAATGCTTTTAACTTCATCTTTAATTGAATTGTGGAAATTGCAGTATACCAGGAAGTCTTTAAATATATTGTTCCAGTGAGAGTGGACTTAATGTGTCATTTTATGTTTGTTTATTTTAATTATACTTCAGTCCTTTTGTAAACTATTTTAAAACTTATTGTAACTATAATAAACATTTTCTAAGGGAGAAAAACAAAATATAAAGAGAGAGTTCATATCTGGCAACTATAAATAATTATAAGGATATATTATACTATTTTAGTGAGTTCTATGAAGTCAGGTAGACGATTCTAAATTTGAGTAAAAGAGATTATGAATGGGTGGGGCTGTTTTTTCCCCTCCAGGTACTGCTTCCTTCTCATTTACTGGGCTGATTTTATTAAATCACATAGCAAATAGAATTTGGGCATTTCCAATTATTTTAAATAGTGTTTGCTCAGCAGATGTGTGCTTTAGGCAACTGTCATAAGTATGTCTACCAATTTATTAATATGAATGTAATACTGATAGTTAAAAAACTTGATTTTGGAATTATTTTCTGTGGAACTAATCCTGAAAAGATAACTAAATTCATCAATTTCTACTATGAGCAGTTCTATGGGCATCAATTAGAGAACAATTCATGCTAGTAAAGATTTGCATGGGTAGACCCAATGAAGATAGAAGTGTCATGATCTAAAAGGTTCATGGCAAATCCAGACTTCAATACAAAAATAACAAATTACATTACACTCCTAAAACACACAAAAAAACTAACCGGTTTTTGACCATCAAACATTTGATTGATAATTCATATTAATTTATGAATTATCATAAATTCATATGAAGCACATGAGTGTCAATAAATGTTATGTGAAAAGTCTCAAGGAATTCATGATTGGACCCCTCTTCTTCTTCCTGAATACCATATTACCCAGTGCATGATTTTTTATTTTTTTAACAAGTAGGTACCTAATCTGCAGGTCATTCTTATGGACTTTAATAGTCTGATATGCATATTATTTTCCCTAGCTCCTTTTATCACCTCTCCAAATGATGTTTTATTTTTAGTTTTTTACAAACTTTTAATGGATGTTTACTTTTTCCTAACTCTTCTTGAGTTAAGATGAATCATTTCTTTGATCATTTATCATGTTGATGAAATCTAGTTTGCTATATATTTTTTTCCTGCTACTTGGTACATTTAAACTGGAAAATTATCTTTACAGTTATATTTGGATATATAGTGAGCCCGAAGCTGTCAAGAAGCAGCAGCAAACCTTAGTTCTTTTAGGTTCATGCATTGTGCCTGTGAAAACTCCAGTGAAAGAAATAAGCAACTTTCATGATGTTAAGGTCTTTCAGCAACATATGCTGGTTTTGTAGAATCAGAGCTTCCATTTTAAAGAAATTTCTCACTTTCACTGTTTTCAAAGGTCGTCCTCATAATATAACACTTTAGTTCTATAGGGTTCTTGCCATTGTGTGTGTGTATTAGGCCAGGTGTGCAGTAGACGAGGTTTTCATATATAATTATCCCAGCATGCTCTCCTAGTATAAATGCACAGTATGCGGGCAAGAGTTCTGTTGCTGATATAGCATCTACTAGTCCTCCTCGTGAAACTAGCTGCGCTGACAAAAGCATTTTAATGTTAGTATAACTGTATCTACACTAGTGATTTTGCCTCTGTAATTGTGGTGTTCAAAAATTACACCCTTCACCGACATTACTATACCAGCAAAGTTTTCTAGTGTAGAGATGGACACTTTTTGTGTTTGTGTTTGTATTTTGGCACTGTTTCCACATTGTGTAAAACCTATTTACTTAGGGCAAGTCTACACTTAAAATGCTGCAGCAGTTCCTCCGCTGTAGTGCTTTAATGAAGATGCTCTAAGCCAATTGGAGAGAGGTCTCTGATGGGCCTAGTTAATCCATCTCCCTGAACGGCAGTGGCTATGTCAATGAGAGAAACTCTCCTACTGACATAGCACTGTCTATATGGGGGCAGGGGCAGAGGGGATAGGTGTGTATAACTGTCACTCAGGGGTATGGATTTTTAAGACCCCTAAGTGACCATAGTTATACTGACATAGGTCTGTAGTGTAAACCAGACATTTCAGAAAGTGTAACTTCAAAGTCTACTTGAGACCATTCATTATGCACCTAATTCAACTTCCATTGAAGTAAATGGTGGGCATTCCATTGACTTGAGAGTAGGCCCTTAAACATCAACACAATAAAGATTCTACTGGAGTGAGACAGCATTTTCATGTGCCCTTTAGCTCTTTCCCTCCCCTGTTCCCCAAACAGAATGAGCTCTTTTCTTATTCTTTAAAGTGAAATTTCCTTGTCACATTAAATAGTTTGGAATGAAATTTAGATTTTCCCTGCCCATTCATCCTTGGAATTTCTTCATTTTATTTCTCATTCTTTCCTTCTTTATAACAACTGCAATTATTCAATTTGTCTTGTGCAATGGAACTGAATACCGTGTGTTTGAGTCTGCTTGTTAACCATACAGAATGTGCAACCCATTATTACATATAAGAAATAATAAGGTGAAGTAATAAGAAATTGCAGAAGCTTTCACATAGTTCTTGTTGCTAAGAAACGTCTTCTGTTATGCAGGTGTCCACAATGTCTGTTTCCTTTATAGTCTAGCTGTCTAGAGTGCAGACCAATTTTTGTGACTCCAAAGGTGAAAATAGAATAATATTATCATACACATACTACTTAGATTGAAACAAAAAAAAGTCCTCGTGGCACCTTAGAGACTAACAAATTTATTTGGGTATAAGCTTTTGTGGGCTAAAACCCACTTCATAAGATGCATGGAGTGAAAAATACTGTAAGCAGAATATATATTATAATACATGAAAAGATGCGAGTTGCCTTACTAAGTGTGGGGGTCAGTGCTAACGAGCCAATTGAATATATTTTGAAGATGGTTGGGATTATGAGAGTATTGGTTGTTTCTGAGTTAAGGAATTGAATATATTCCTTATTTATTCCAGTCAAGGTTTTCCTGTATTTTTGTTTCGTTTTTTTTTTTCACAAAAGCAAAATGCAAGTGCTATAAGTAATTCAAAAAGTGTTCAATATCAAACCTGTGTGTCACAAACAATCTTGTAATTTGAGTGCAGCATGCCAGATCCAGAAAGCTGATGACTGAGTTTTAATTCCATATGATACATGTTCTCTAGTGTGCAATGAAGCACGTGCAAAAAGTTCACTTGACACATGAAGTGAAACTGAATAAAAATTAAACTGGTTTCCCATGAAGTAGTAACAAGTAAAATTCTAACAAGATGACAACAAAACTAATGACCCACAAAATGACCAGATAAGGGCCTCTACCTGCTGCCAATCAAATAATAGAATCAAAAAATTGTGGGGCTGGAAGGGACCTCAAGAAGTCATCTAGTCCAGCCTGCTGTGCTGAGGCAGCACCAACTATACCTAGACTGTTCCTGATAAGTGTTTGTGTAACCTGTTTGTGAAAACTTCCAATGACTGAGAATTCACAACCTCCATTGGAAGCCTATTTCAGTACTTGACTGCCCATAAAGTTAGAACTTTTCCCTCCCCCCAACCCCAAATATTTAGCCTTAATCATTCTTGCTACACGTTAAGCTGATTACTTCGTGTCCTATACTCATAGGACATGGAGAAAAATTGGTGACTGTCCTCTTTATAACAGCCCTTAACATATTTGAAGACTGTTGTCAGGTTAGTCCTCAATCTTCTTTTCTCAAAATTAAACATACCCATTTTTTTTATCTTTCATCATAGGTCATGTTTTCTAAATCTTTTTCATTTTATTGTTATCCTCTGGACTCTCTCCAATTTGTCCACATCTTTCCTGAAGTGTGCTACCTAGATCTGGACACAGTACTCCAGCTGAGGCCTCACCGGTACCAAGTAGAACAGGACAAATACTGCCCTTGTCTTATATACAACACCCTCCCTAACATACCCCAGAATATTAGCCTTATTTGCAACTGCAACACATTGTTGATTCATAATCTGTTCGTGATACTCTATAACTCCCAGATCTTTTGCCCAGCCACTCCTCATTTTGTATTTGTGCATTTGATTTTGTTCTTCCTTAGTACAGTACTTTGCACTTTATTAAATATATTTCATCTTCTTGATTACAGACCAATCCTTCATTTTGTCAAGGTCATTTTGCATTCTAATCTTGTCCTTCAAAATGCTTACAACCCTTTCCAGCTTTGTGTCATCTGCACATTTTATTAAGTATATTCTCCATGGTGTTATCCAACTCATTCATGAAAATATTGAATAGTACCAGACTCAGGACAGAACCCTGAGGGGCCCTACACAATCTGTTTGACAGCAAGCCATTGATAATTAACTGGGTTTTTTAGTACAGTCTTTCATACATTTTACTCCCACGTTATAGTAATGTCTAGGTTATATACCCTCCATGGTGCTCTCTACACCCAAGTCTACAGTGCAGTGTCCCGCTCCCTCCCTGTTGCCAGAGCCTCTCCTCACCTCCGTGAAAGACTCCAGCAATAGAGAGAGGCTCTGGCAGCTCTCCTGTGCTGGAATCTTTCTCCACTGCTTCCCTCTTGCCAGAGCCTTTCACTACTGTGTGTAGCTACACGCTGCATTGTCAAAGCGGCTTGCCTTTCACTGCAGCAAGTAGCTACATGTACCCTACAGACCATCGCCAGTGTAAGTAAGGCCTGGTCTCTTCTCTCATCTGGCAGAAAGAATCAAAAATTTGTTCTGCTTGGCTATGATTAGGGGGAAATATTTCTGACTTGATTTGCCATTATAGGCACAAGTGTTCCAAGTGAAAAGCACCGAAGGTATTGTGTGCCCAAAGGAGAGAATAGCAAGGAGGGAAATGAATTTGCATCCTCAGATGCTTAGCCTTTGAGCACATGCCAGACACTAGTTTTTAAATAAAACTGAAAAAAAATATTTCCTCTTTTTCTCCCAGATATCCAGAAGTCATGATAAAAATGCATAGAAATTCTATATTTTGTATTTTTTTATCCTTTTTAAAGATGTATTATTTATAGTTTCCCTGTCCTTCAGAGATCTGTACAGATAGGGACACAGTACAATAAAATCACACATCAGAGATGAAATCTGACATGGACAATAGGATAATGCTAGTCCCTCAGTGACAGGTAGAGAACAAAGCCAATGGAGAGGCTGCAGACAGAGTTGGATAGCTGTTACACAAATTAAGTCTATGTTGAAATGGCTCCAGTCTGATTCCCTCTCCCCCATACAAAACTCTACTCCTGTATGCCATTACACTTTTACATTATTCTGACCACTATTATTAAGTAAAGAACACTTCTGCTTTAACGAGAAGAAGTGATTCAAATGCCTTAATTGGTATTTAAGTTAAGTGTGATAAGTTCTTTTTTTAAACCCTTGTATCCTTAAAGTTTTAGCACCTGAGAATACACGTACAGTGATATTTCTCCACCGAATAAATTTCTACTAAAGCACTCCATTAACTTTTATGCTGACAGAATAGTAATACTGCTGAAGAAATTTAGAAGTGTTTTCCATTTAGCCACTTGTTTTATCCTTTTACCTAAACAATAATCTTGCTATTCTGTCAAATAGCTATGTGAGCAAAAAGATTGGTAAAGCATTACAGTGCTCTCTTTCCTGCCATCTCTGAACCTACAGTGAGCTCTCAGGAATTCATAATGTGTATTGTTTCTGGCTAAAGGAACAATTAGCTAGTAGTGTTATATGTATCTTCATATTATATAATATAAATGAAATCAGTAGGCCTAGTAAATTTTAAATTAGGATGATATGGATTAAAATATCGCAGGTCTGTGGTCTAATTAATTTTGTTAGAAAATGCATCATAGCTTTAGAAGTAGCACACCATAAAAAATTAGTGTTGGAACAAGTTGGAAAGTTTTTTGTAAATGTTTTGAAGTGGCATAATTCATGGAGGATGAAAATCTTCATTGTACAGAAACCCATTGTGGTGTTGATCTTGAAATGCACACATAAATAAGGGAGAAGGCTATTGGGGCTTGAGAGGATGGTGGTTGTTATGTATGTTCTCTTAAGAAAATGCAGAGGAGCTTTTTATTTTTCCTTTTTAAAGTTGATATGGAAAATATGCCTTTCTTTTTGGTGTCTCATGTGCTCAAGCAAGCTCTAAACTACAAAGTTTTGTCGGGGTGGTTACATTGGTCAGAGTGCATGTGAAAAAGCTACACCTTTTGCCGATATAGCTATACTGTCAAACACCCATAAGTTTGCTGCTGGCAACATAGTTAATGTGGGTCAGGAAGGTGGTGTTATGATGCTGATAGAAAAACTTCTTCTGTTGTCATAAGCCGCATCTGCATTATGGGCACTGCTGGTATAGTTAGTGCTATAGCTATAGACATGTAGGCAAACCCTCATTGTACATCATTCTATATACATTTCTGGATTTATGCCATATAATGATTTTTTTTTGGATTTTCTTTGAGAAAATCTGAGTAAATTTTGGCAAATAATCTATTTTTACAAACATTCTAGTTACATTAGATGACAGTGGTTGAAGATAAGGGAAACTTCTAGGTATGGTTATACAAAATATTTTAATTGACTCACAGAGACAGAAATGGAGAAAGGTATTGTTTTGTAATCATGTAGTAGAAAGCTAAACTGTTGCATAATTTTCCATATGGTTGGTTTTGAAATTGGATGCTCTAAAATGTTTTTGTTTCATGCAGTAATCCATAACTGCCTAGCAGCTTATGCGACAATTTGCTTTTATAAATTGGTATGACACCTACTTCATGTGACTTTCTCTCATTTTGCATTCTCATTCATCTGTGTAGTTAGAATACAATAAAAATTGTCTACTTATGTTTCCAAGAAAATCTTTAGCGAACATATTCTTGTACATGAATATCCACGTATCATTTCACTTGGTGGTTTTGTGAGTGTATATACATATAGGTGTTTCTAGCAGACAGCACAGACCACAGAGCTGTGTAAGTGTTTTAAAAACCCACATTGACAAATCCAGTTTCTGAAGAGTTCAATGGCTAAACTGCCTAATCTCTGCAAGACTAGCACTTCTCTGGATCTGCATTTACACAACACACTGGGACTAAGGAAAAAAATCTCAGAAAAGAGAGAAATGCTTCCCAAGGAACATTTCACATCACTCAGAATTGCACACAACTTTCCACTTAATTAGGCCCCATCCCACATAAAGCTCCTTTACAAAAATTATATTTTCACACAGTAGAAGCTGTACATTTTTGACATTCCATAATATGTGCAAAAAATGGTCACACTGCAACTTGGTTAGTTGGTTTTTTTGTTTTGTTTTGTGTTTTTTATTGGTTTTTGGTTTTCTTTTGCTGTTTTTTTGTTCATTATGGAATAACTTGGACCTCCTGGAATCTTGCTTAAATCATTAAGACCAACAATTTCAAAAGTGGCCAATGATTGTCTACACTTTGTGGTGCAGAGTGGCCTGTGGATCTGCAGATAAAAGTGCAACCATTACTCCTTGTGCTGTGATCCCTTTCAATTTCCTCAAACTACTGTAACTAATATTCAGGTAGTCAAGAGTGAATGCAAGACTGCGAAGTAACTATCTTAAATGTGCTTATAGCAAAACAATATTATAATTAGAGCTAGTCAAAAATTTTCAGAATGCTGATGAATAGTGTAGGCAACTGCAAACAAAACATTTTTTCACAACTCTTTTCACATTTTAGACCAGCAGTACTAATACTAAATTGTATTCTTGCTAAGTGGCTAAGTGTTAGAATTCGATGAGTTCCAGTCTTTCATCCTCTAACATTCTACTCATTACATAACAACCACACTGATGCTTTTTTTTTCTCTGACTTTTCCAGATTAAGGTTTAAAATAAATACTGCTTTTGTGATTTGTTAAACCTGCTCCAAAATGAGTCGCTCTCCTCCTAAGGTAACATCACAATGGAGGAGGGGGAAATGAGGAAGTTACACAAATATCCTGCTTCAGTAATCAAAATATAGGTAATTCAAAATGGAGGACTGATCTGCAGAATGTTTGAGGAAAATACAGACTGTTGAATGTGAACTATTAGAGTGGGGCCCATGTCATTTTTGTGTTTGTACAGCACCCAATAGGCTATAGGACAGACTGTTACTTTTATTCATGTTGAGTAGTATTTTGTTCCTTGAGGAATACCATTGAAATGAGTAAGGTACAACACCCCTTGAAGAAGGGTGGCAGAATCTGACCATATAGGTGTTACTGGAAACAAATAATAATAGCTATGCTGATGGCCCATGTAACATGTATGCAGATTTGGGAAAATAGAATTCTCCTACTCAGTTCAATAACAATGAGTGATTACCTTATCAAATGTGCTGTCATAGATTTACCCCTCATACTCCCACTGAGTCTGAGATATTCTGATACACTGAGATAAACTATTGAATATTTCTATTTCTTTTCTCATAAAATGTTTGTAATAAACTAAAGGAGAGAGAAAACAGCCCAATGGAATAATGCAAGAGTGACATTCAATGTCCTGCTTAACAGAGATTAAGAAACGACTCACAGGAAAATATTCTGTCCTTTCCAATTCCTTTGCCCTTTTAAACCAACCTATAGTACTAATCAGCAACATATTCAGCTTTCTTCTGTCTTCTTTATTCTGTTCTTAATTATGCTTTAGATTTGCTTTTCAATCATCTTTTCAGTACAGCACATTAAACAAATGTTGCACTTTTGGACTTATTATTCACCATTGATGTGGCATACACGTTACATTGCTAATGGCACATAGAACTGGGTGCCCTTCTTCCACTGCTTGTGCCTCAAGCTTCAAATATGCATATCACATTCAACTTCACTTTGGAATTCTAACTTTAAACATCATTATAGTGTGCACTCATCATTCATTCTCTTCTATGTATTTGGATTAGCTTCCATGAAGGGCTTCCAGAAGAAATTGCTGTTAAAAAATTTAAATGACATTATCACCAAAGAAAATCATTAGAAGAATGCTTAATTAGAAAGCTAGTGTGTAATATTTTCTCCAAAAGCATGCTGTGTATTTAGTTAACAAACAGCTGAGGAAATAATTGATTTATGGGGGAAAAAAGATCTATAAATTAGAAACCATCATTTTGTTGTCAATACTTTTTTTGATACAATGATCTCTTTTTACAATAATGATGCAGATTTCACTGATTGGCAGTCAGGTTAGTGTCACCTGCATTTGTGTAATATTATAGAAAATTAAAGGAGATAATTTATGTGTATTAGTATTGTAAATGATTTATTACCATCAGTATCAGCTGTTCTCCTTTCTAGCCCACGAGAAATACCTCACCCTGTTTTTTTCCCCATTTCTCCCAATATAGAAAGACTATCATTTAATAGTAGATGGCTATATAATTTGTAATGTAATGTTGTCTTTATTTACAATGGTAATCTGTCAAAAAAAAACCCCTCATATAGGTAAACATTTCTGTTAACAAATAAAAAGCTAGTTTGTGTTGTTTAATGCAGTGAGCAAGTAAATTGCTTTACCAGTACATCTAGAAACGTAGTTAGGCAAATTGGAGTATGTGACATATTGAAATATGAGCTGTAAAATACTTACAGGTTGGATACAAGCATTAAATATTCCTTTTTACAACTAACATTGCTATATAAAAATTTAGGTAGCAGTGGATTTAGATTGATGCTTGATGTCTCTTTCTACTGCAAATGGTTTCAGTTTCTCTATATTTGTGTATCTAATTATCTCCCTGCAATGCTACCCACTGGAAACAGTGTGACAGGAATGGTAGCAAAACCCTGACCAAGGTTAGATGACTGGATTTAGGAAATAAAGGTCAATGCTCAAGCAGCCATCTTGTGTTTCAAATTTATTGATATTTCCATTATAATTCTAGTTGAACCCTATGAGTTCTGTCTGGCAACTCCATCATGAACAGAGCTCTACAAATTTCATTTAGCTCTTGCTGTGCTGTAATTATTTTAAGTTTATGGCTAAGATCGTTTTATTCAGAAAACCATAGTGGAGAAGCAGATTTTATCAATAGATAATTATATCATTTAATTAATTATTTGTATTATCATAACACATAAGAGCCCTAGCTATGGACCAGAAATCCACTGTGCAGGTGCTATGTGCCTAAGAACAAAAACAGTATGTGCTCCAAAAAGCTTACAATCTAAGTATAAGAGAGGAGACAATAGCTGGATACAGAAAGATACGAGAGCACAAGGAAATGATGAGATCGTATTGGTCAGCAAGATAGGCTTTGGTAACAGTACACAACCAGGCTAACTATTGTCTAGTTTTTCTTTAGGCATCATGGCAAAGGACAGTTCTGAAGGAGGATAGTGATGTAACTTCATGTATGTTTACAGGGAGCTCCTCCCAAGTGTAAGAGGCTGCATGGAAGAAAGCACAAAGGTGCTTGTTTAAAAAAAATTTAAAAGTATATAGTGGAGGTTGGCATCATGGAACAATTGGGGGCAGGAGTTGATGTTTGGATAATGAATGAGAGATGATAGGTAAGATGGGGATAGTCCATGAAGGGCCTTGAAAGTGAAGACAAACAGCTTATGTTTGATGTGATAGAGAAAGAGAAGATACAAAGAAAGAGGGATATAAAGAGGAGGATGACATGGTCAAAGTGGCGGCCTAGGAGAGTAATCTTAGTAGCAGCATTCTGAGTGGATATTAGTGGGGCAAGATTACATATGTCAAGAGAAGAGAAAAGGAGGTTGCAAATAATTGGGCTGATGAGCATCTGGATGAGAGTTTTAGCTACGTGTATGCATAGATTCTTAGGAGCACAGGACTAGAAGGGGCCTCGAGAGGTTATCTAGAGCAGCCCCCTGCACTCATGGCAGGATTAAGTATTATCTAGACCATCCCTGACAGGTGTTTGTCTAACCTGCTCTTAAGAATCTTCAATTATGGAGATTCCACAATCTTCCTAGGCACTTATTCCAGTACTTAACCACCCTGACAGTTAGGAAGTTTTTCATAATGTCCAAACTAAACCTCCCTTGCTGCAATTTAAGCCCATTGCTTTTTGTCTTATCCTGAGAGGTTAAGAGTAGCAATTTTTCTCCCTTCTCCTTGTAACAACCTTTTATGTACTTGGACATTGTTCCCATGTCCCCTCTGTCTTCTCTTTTCTAGACTAAACAAACCCATTTTTTTCAATCTTCCCTCATAGGTCACGTTTTCTAGAAATGTAATCATTTTTGTTGCTCTTCTCTGGACTTTCTCCAATTTGTCCACATCATTCCTGAAATGGGGCACCCAGAACCAGACACAATACTCCATTTAAGGCCTAATGAATACAGAGTGGAAGAATTACTTCTCATGTCTTGCTTACAACACTCCTCTAATACATCCCAGAATGATGTTCACTTTTTTTTTGAAACCATGTTATACTGTTGACTCATATTTAGCTTGTGTCCACTATGATCCCCAAATCCCTTTCTGCAGTACTCCTTCCTAGGTGGTCATTTCCCATTTTGCATGTTATCTATTGATTATTCCTTCCTAAATGGAATACTTTGAATTTTTCCTTATCGAGTTTCATCCTATATACTTCAGACCATTTCTCCAGTTTGTCCAAATCAGTTTGAATTATAATCCTATCCTCCAAAGAACTTGAACCCCCTCCCATCTTGGTATTGTCCGCAAACTTTATAAGTGTACAAAATCATATCATGAATATGCTATGCAGAAAGAATCTGCAAGAATTAGACATAATTTGGGTGTGAGGACATAGAGAGGGATCTGAGTCTAAGATGACATGAATGTTATGGGCTTAAGTGACAGGCAGGGTGGTGGTGGTTTCTGCAGTCATCAAAAATTCAGGGAGAGTTTAGGAGGAAGGTTTAGATTTGGAATAGCAATTGATTAGAACTTGTTGAGATTGAGCAGATGGCTAGATAATCATGAGGAGATGTCAGAGAGACTGTCTGAGATTTTAATTTGGACAGAAAGAGACAGGTCAGGAATCAGAACTGTGAGTCATGAGCATAAAGATATGGTTGATTTTGTGTCTGTGGATGAGATTACCCAGAGATAAAGTATAGCAAAAAAGAGATTCGGACCAAGGAGAGAGTCCTGTAGAACCTCAACAGAAAGCTGGGAGAGGATGTTGGGAATGAAAAGCATCCTCCACAGAAAATCTTGAATGAGCAACTGGAGGTAAGAGAACAACTAGGAGAAGACAGAATCATGGAAGCCAAGGGAGGAAAAGGTTTCAAAAAGAGGAGCATAGATGAGTGTCAAAGGCAGCTAACAGGTCAAGAAGGGTGAGGATGGAAAATCAATTCTGAGATTTTGCTAGGAATAAGTTTTTTTTTTTTTAGAGACTTTTTGGTGGAATTGGAGGAGATCTCCAGACAGCAATTGTAGACCGCTTATTCATTGAGCTTTAGATGTATGGGAGAAAAGAGATGGGGCAGTAGTTGGACAAGCAAGTGAGAGTTTTAAGATAGGAGAGAATAGAGCTTGTTTGTATCATGAGGGGAAAGAGCCAGAAGAGAGTGAGAGATTAAGGAGAAAAGTAAGGGAATTGATGAGCAGGTGAGCAGACGTGGTAAAACACAGGGGAAAGTGAAAGAGTTAGAGGAGGAGAGCAGATAAGAAAATTCTCTCTCATACACACTGAAAGAGGAGGAGGGAGCATGTAAGTGTAAGCAGTGTCAGGAATGAGATATATTCTGACATCTGGTGGCGAACTATGGGAATTGCAGTGCGCCTTGTAAAATAAGTCTGGGGCTAATCAATTTGCATAGACACACCCACTGCGCCTAGCCTGAGCCCACAGCAGCCCACATGGCCACTTCGGCTGATGAGGGAGCCCCAGTTTCTATGTTATTGGGGCAGGAATGATAAAGTGATGTTACTGTGATTATGTGAATGAAGGACTATGGACATGTACTTGGCCCTTGTTATGATGGAGAGACTCACCATCATCTAGGTAGCACTCACTGGGCAAGGGCCATGCGTTCACAGAACACTGTGAGATTGAGAGAGGTGGTGGACAAGCACCTATACCTTTTGGTGAGGGCTCTGTCTGAGGGCCTCCCAGGCCTATTGCACCCTGCCTTTTTCCACTGTGGAATGTCAGAATTGAATTTTGCTTCCATTAGGAGCCTGGTTCCAGGCTGCTGAGCTGACAATTGCTTTGGGCTCACTGGTGCACCTGCACTAAGGCTCCCCTACTGTGAGCTGAAATCACTTAAGAGCTGAAATCACCTAAGAGCTAAAGAAATCACTGAGCACTGTCTTAAGTAGGGGGGACCTGGAAAAAGTGCAGAGTGGCTGGTGCAGCAGAGCAGTCTGTGTGTCGGCTAGCAGGACGGCTAGCGGAGTGACTGGTGCAGCAGAGCTGTCTGTCGACTAGCGGAGGCGTTGGTGCTGTGGACAGAGTGACCGGCGCGGCAGAGCTGTCTGTCTGTCACCTAGCAGAGGCGTGGGTGCTGCGGGCAGAGTGACCGGCGCAGCAGAGCTGTCTGTCTGTCACCTAGCAGAGGCGTGGGTGCTGCGGGCAGAGTGACCGGCGCGGCAGAGCAGCTAGCGGATCAACGGGCAGAGCGGTTCGTAGGACAGCCAGTGGAGCGGAGCCGAGCCGATTGCGGTGAGAGCTGCAGCGGAACCTCACGGAGAGGCGGCGCAGTCGGCCTCGGACCACGTAAGGTGCCCCGTGCCCTACCCTCCATCTCCACCCAGGCTGGAGGTAAGACTCTGCCAATTGACTTTTGAACTCTGCACTGACCCAGAACAGAGACTCTTGGGCTGCTGGACTTTGGGACTATTGAGTGACTTTTTGGGGTTGTGGAACTCAAGAGCCAAAGGGAAGGCCACGGCCTATTTGCTGGGAGGGGGGCTTCTGGTTCATGGTCTGGTTTATTAACCTTGTTTGTGGTGTTTCCCCGATATAATGCCACATTGTTTCTCCCTGTTATTAAAAGGCTTTGGTACACTCAGACTCTGTGCTTGCGAGAGGGGAAGTATTGTCTCTTACAGACGCCCAGAGGGGTGGTATATGGTTGTCCCAGGTCACTGGGTGGGGGCTCGAGCCGGTTTTTGCATTGTGCTTTTGGAATGGAACCCCTGGATACTGAACCCGGCCCTTGTTGCTGCCAACTCTGATGGGCAGAAGGGTTACATAAGCGAGGGGAAAGCAAAGGCTGAGGCAAGAGGAAATTTGACAAAATACTACATTCTACTAGAAGAAATCAGGAAGATTGTGTGTATCCAGAGAAGAGGTGGTAGGAGTGCAGGAGTGTTTGAAGAGCAAGTCAAAGGTGGTGAAAAGGTAGCGGGGATTGTAGCATGGAATTCAGTTAAAATGAAGAAGTAGAGTTGTTCAGATAGAGAGGCAGAACCAAAGGAGGAAAAAATGAAATTGTAGTGGAGAAAGTAATTCTGTCATGGAATTTTTGCCATGTATGTACTGCAGAGTGAGAGCAGAAGTGGATGTTGGGAGGTGAGCCAGGGCTAGGAGTTGACAGGAATGACCTTGCAATGGGGAAGATGGGCAAAGGAGTTCAAATTGGAGGAGAGTGAAGCAGGGAGAGAAGGAGCCATATCAATGGAGGAAAGGAAACAGAGTGGAAGTGGCCAGGAAGAAGAGGGATGAATATTGAATTAATATCCAAGCCAGAAAAATAAAATTTGAATTGATTCTCTTATTTCTCTTATTTCTTCTTATTGACAGCATACAAATTTTCTTTTTGATTTTAATTTTTTGGGGTTTTTTTTCACTTTTTGTTGGCAAACAGAATAATAAGGTAGATAATATGTTAGAAAACCTATTTACAAGAAAATTAAGATTGTCTCTTTGCATTAGTATTGTGATGACATGCCTGTTGGTTATATAAAGGGCACATCTGTGCTCAGATCCTTTGTATGTTATATCAAATGTGTATTATACACAGAGGAACTGGAGAGCAAATGCTATAAATACATTGTTAGGGAATGGAGGTTAAGGAAATTATATTATGGGAAATCTTTACAGTTTGCCATCTCATGTTGTCTGCACCTGTCGGCTATATGCACACCAGCTAACCACTTCCCTTTGCTAATAGTGAAGAAGAAAAAGAATATGACCATTAGAAGTGGTGTGTTTCTGTCCAAAATAATAAGAGAAGCATGGATTAAATATAATATGTTTACTATGGAAAATATTTTGGGTATGTTATCATCCACTGCCTGTTGTGATCAGGTCCAGTCTATTATGAGGTGGAGTTTAGCTGTGCTAATTGCTAATTCTGCTTGTGTCAGCTCCCTTACACATCTGTTTATGTACATAAGGGAACCAAGTCCTTGTTTTATTTATGAAAAAGCAGAGTTGAGTAAAATCAATGTGGGAACCTAAGTGCAATAAATCTGTCCCTCATATACGGTACACTGAATACAACAAAGATCCAGGGACATTTTTTTTTCTTGTTTAATTACCAAAAAACCCTACCTTTAAAACTTTACTTATACCATAAAATCCATTAACATGAAGTCCTTAAGCATTCAATATACTTTTCTGTTTGTTTTCTAATTAAATCACCAATAATGGTTTGATTGTCTGAACAAGCCCATAGGATGTAGGAAATACAGAATAAATATTTTAATTGGAAATTCATCTAACAGAAATCCTCTATGCAACATACAGGAATGGCAGAGCTGATTTATCTATGCTGATTCCCCACTTGCCTAATTATACTAGATTCTGTAGTTGTTCGTCCAACTATCTTATAATTATTTACCATTTGTAAACATAAGAGCATAAATTTAAAATTTGATTACAGTCCACTGGACTCAGGAATGTGACTTATCAATAGATATAATATTTAATTAAATTGATCCAGCCACCTTAAAATCTCTGTGAGAAGACTACTGAGACTAATAATAATAATAATACTCCCATTTCTAACACACGCTTCACCGTATCACTTTCTTTTAGCATTAGAAAAAGCCTGCTAGTGATGATGCCATATATTTTTTCTGGTAATACACATTATTTACTATTTAACTGATTTTATATTGAATTACTGTGCTGCAGTTAATAAAAATACAGTAATTGCAACTATTAACAGCCTCATGGTTGAAAGAATGCTCTTCAGTAACTTGGTGATTACTCAGAAATTGCAAGTTAATGGGTGTTACTGATAAATAGTACAAACAATTCCATAGTCTGACCTCTGCAAGCCTAAGTCAGTCGATATGGGCCAGCTAAGGGTTTTTCTTTTTTGCTGTGTAGACATATACATAGACATTAAGGCCAGAAGGGACCATCATGCTCATCTAGCCTGACCTCCTGCAGATTGCAGGCCACACTGCTGTATCAGACCCATAAACTCTGGCTGAGTTATTGAAGTGCTCAATTCATGATTTTAAAGACTTCAGTTTACAGAGACTCCACCATTTACTCTAAGCCTGCAAGTGATCCAGGACCCTACACTGCAGGGGAAGGAATAAAACCCTTGGGGTTAGGTCCCATTCCTGCAAAGTCTTTACAGGATTAGGCATAGGCTTTGACTTACTCAGATACAGGGGGTGCTTGACTTCTGCTCTGCCCCAGGCCCCTCCCCACTCCACCCATTCCTCCAAGCCCTGATCCCACTGTTTCTCACCCCTGCTCTGCCCCAGGCCCCTCCCCACTCCACTCCTTTTCCCAAGTCCCCAGCCCCACCCTGCTTTTTCAGGATCTGCACCATTTTGCTCCTCCTCTTCCTGCTCCCACTCCTCCCCAACCCCAACTAGTGCTTCTTACATGCTGCTGAACAGCAGGTCCTCAGGGAGTGAAAAGCTTTGACAGATTTATGTTACCAATTTGCCTGGAGCTTTAGGTGATTAGGTTGAGGCTGCAGGATTGTTCGGGGTGGAGATGAAGGAGCACACCAAGTGACTAAGCTTAAAGCTTTATTAACCAAACAACAATGGTGAGTGCCTAGGTATGCCCCACGTTACTCAGAGGAAGGAAGAAAGCATAAGAGTCTGTTATGCTGTAGCTTATTATAGCCCTACATTTCTATTATGATATGAATGATAGATGTCTATTTCATGGTAGGAATAGAATAATTGTAGTACATTCAATGGTTGTTAGTTTTGATCATAAGAGATAACAAATTATATATGTGATTCTCTTGCTTTGTTGAGTGGCTGCTGAAACACAGCATAGCTACATCAAAGTTTAAAGGGGTAATTTTACATGGTGCTCTCAGTTGCCTATATTTTGCTAATGTTTTTGGCTCACTTTTAACATAATCTTGTCACTTTATCAATGCTGGAAATGGTTAAACTAAGTTATCTCCTGTATTACAATATACCCATTGGTATTTATACAGAAATGTTCAAAGTGTGTCATTTACAAAATGTATATTAAGAAAAAGCACTTCAATTGTATTTCCTCTCCTTCTGGCCCCCAAGCACAATGATGTATAAAGAAATGCCATTATAATTTGCACCAAACACAATTGGGAAAAATCACATCTAATTTCCTCCTATAAATGGAAGGTACATTTCATTTCTGGAGTTAGTCCACTAGCAAAAAAAGAAGCTGGAAACACTACCAGGATATAAAAACATTTATAGCTGCCATAAACTGATAAACAGACAAAACAATAAATTTACCATTCAGTCTATGAACTATTCAGGAAAATACAAAAAGATATAGCTGTACCTGAAACACTCTCAGAATTCTTATACTGAGATTAAGTTAATTGTGTGGTTAATTGTAAAAATTAACATCCAGGATAATTGTAATGCAGATTGTTAATGATTGTAGGTATTCCCATTATTCAGGGTTTTTTTAATTAAATATGGCAGATTATCTGAAGCACATTATCTAAACCAGCATGTTGTGGTATTTTATTTTGTACTGATATTCTGTGCCTGTCTTACAGTTTTATACCAATAGTTTGCTTTCTAGGGTATATTATAGAACTAGGAGGCTTTAATGTAAAATTGTCACCAGTATCTTATTGAGCAAAATGAAAAAAACAAAAATAATATGGTTCAATTCTCCTTTGGCTATGACAATTACAAATTTCTAATTATAATAAAGTATCAATGAAATAAACTATTTGTAGAAGGGTCAACATGCAAACTAGTGATATTTCTGCTGCCATTTGAGGGTTGTCATGAAAGTTGCTAATAACTCTCCCTGATACATCAACAAACCTCACTCTTGATGTAATCTTGTCACTTCTCAGTGTTGGAATTGGTTAAAATAAGTTCTCCTTTATGAAAGATACGAGAAGCATGTTGTCTTAAACAACTTGTGGTTCTGATCCAAAGCCTACTGAAGTCCATAGAAAGTCTCTCTTTGACTTCAGTGGGCTTTGGATCAGACTCATGAGTTTAAAGTTAGTCATGTTCTTAAGCAGTTTGCTGGATCAGAGACAGAGTGCAGTGTCCCTTCCAGTTTATAAATAAAAATTTGGATTCACACCTACCAGTATATTGCAAAGACCTATGGAAGGAGGGAATTTATATTTAAAGATCAATGGCAAAGGACATGAGATACTGTGTTGTATTATCCAAGTTCTGTGCACCAAGCTTCTGGTCATGAGGCAGAGGACGAGACCTGAACTACTTGCATAAGCCAAAAAGACACCGGTAATAACACCAGAGAGTCTGTGAATTTCCATTTTACTATTTGCATTTTCTTGTGATTCCATATAATGCGGTCATCATGCTTTTCCTTGATAGCAAGCTGTGTTGCCATTATTTTCCTGACAAATGTTGTGTGCATTTGACCTCTTTGATGGAAGTTTTAAAGCCTTGTCAAACAAACTATTTTTCGTTTTGTTAATATTAGCTTAAACTAATGACCTCCCCGACAATTTTGAAGGGGCACCACACTGCAGTCATTGGCAGTGTAGGATTTATCATGGAACAATTCATTTAAGATATTTTCATTTAAACCAGACTCTTGTTTAACTAGAGCCTTAGAGAAAGCTCCTGAAATTAGCACAGACCTCAGCGTGCTCCTTGCCTCTGTAAAGTTATTGTTACACCTAAAGTATGGTGGCTTGAGAAGTGGTAACTTCCTACATGTAGCGGACTGCCCTCCCATTTCCACTACCATTTGACATTTCCATAGAATTACAGAATATGTGATCTCCTTCTAGGCAGATGGAGTGTGTCTATTGTTCTATGTAGGAACTTTCATTCTGTACAGATATTTTTCTTTGGTTTATATATATTATTTTGTACTACATTCCATAGCTCACTGGTGGAAGAACAACCAGAACATATAATTCAAAACAATTGACGTTCAGAAAGAAAATCTCCTTTATACTATCTTGGGAGAAGTGTCCAGGCACTTAGAGAAACCATTTTTGTTCATTCAGTAGACCTCTTCTTTCTGCTGTGCATTTGTTGAATAACATGCCTGGATCATACAATTAGCATTTTCATTGCACTTTTATGGGGCACCTAGATCATTATGGGTGGGTTTTTTTATACACGCCAGATTCTGTGCTGAACATGAAATATTTGGAACTTAGTAAATATGCCAGGAATCATGTTACTTCCTCCCAGAGCAGTATTAACATATTTGGATAGAATGGGATGCTAAAGAAATTGAAGAAGCGGACATCATTAATTCCCTCTTTCATTTCACATTTGCATCCCTTCCCATTAGTGGTCCTAGTTATGGCTATTGGACTACATAGCAAGTTATACAATCATTCAGAAAAATATCTCAAGTAAAATAATGCTAGAGCAATAAGAGATGTACATTATTTTCCTATTTACCAGGCATTTTATGTAGTATCCCAAATGTCTGCCAAAACATGTGATGGGGGGGAGGGGTTATTCACTTCAATTAGACAGCTAGATATAGACATCTTTACTTCAGTTTTGCTTTGTTTTCTTCTTTTTCTCATAATTATATAGCTTAGTTTTACTAATTAAGTCTTTTCATTTTACTGTTTGATTATTGTATTTTCAGAAATTTTATGTATTTTATTTTTGATTTTTTTAAAATCAGAAATTGCATTTAGTTGAAAATAATTTCAACATTTGTTAATATAAATCTTCACATAAAATCTGTATAATCTAATCTAGTTATACAATGATAGATACCTGAGTGGGATGATGAGGAAATAAACTAATCTAGGAACTGATTGATTGATGAACTATAGTTACATATGACTCACTAGCAATGAGTCATCGGAACTAACTGAAACATTTGATGACAAAAGACCAAATTAAACCCTGATGTAAGCAGGAGCAACTCCACTGAGGTCAATGCAGTTTGGGCTTGTGTTGTGCCGCTGATAATTCTGCTTCATAGTTATTACTTACTGTAATGAGCAAAAGCAGATTCTTTTCTCTGATCCAGCTCCTTTGCCCTATTTAAGGGCTATACTCAGCTGGCATATATTCCAGCAGTCCCATGAGTATTCTAACTCAGTGGTTTTCAACCAGGGGTCTGGGTCCCCCTGGGGGCTGCAAGCGGGTTTCAGGGGGTCCTCCAATCATGGCCAGCATTAGACTCACTAGGGCCAAGGGTAGAAAGCCAAAGTCCCACACTGCAGGACTGCAGTCTGGGGCCCCGAGCCCCATCACCCAGAGCTGAAACCGAAGCCTGAGCAATTTAGCTTTACAGGGTCTCCTGTGGGGTAAGGCCCCAGACAGTTGCCCTGCTTGCTACCCCTTAATGCTGGCCCTGGATTTTATATGCCAAAAAACAGTTGTTGTGGCCCAGCTGGGTCGTGAAGATTTTATAGCATGTTGCAGGAGCCTCAGGAAGAAAAAGCTTGAGAACCTCTGTTCTAAATCATGCTGTGGCCACAGAAACCAGGGGACTGTTTCTAGCTGCTAACACCTCATAACCCCAGTCTCTTGCGGATCTTGGTGCAAGATAGAATTTGCCTCACAGCATATGTTAGAAAATATATCTTTCACAGTGAATTTGAAGTTGTGATTATTTTTGCATGTTCCTTTTTGGTACCGACAGACTCTAATAATTGTGCAAGGAGAACTATGCAGCCACCAGTTGCAATGCATGATTTATAGTCCAATTTAACCTTTTATAGTACATGAATATATTGTGAGAAATTAAATCTCTCAAGGAGAAAGTTTTCTTCTTGTCTTGCTCAATGATTTTCATTAAGCTGGTGATCATACTGTTAAGTAGTTTAATAAGCTCCTTCTAGAGAGCACAATATATTAAAATGACTAGACAGCATGAGATAAAGCATGTCAAATTGTTAAAGAATGTAGAAAACACAAAGTAATTACTCTAGAAGATGCTGGACAGTGTTCGAAGTTTGTGGTTTGTTTGTTTGGGGGGGAATGTAAACAAAGTATTATGAGGGACATGTGAATGCTTCCTAGGGAGGGAGAGGTAATAGAGGGCAAAGGAATCATTGAATAGGGGAAGAGGGGTTGGTGACTGCAGCAAAGGAAGGGGAAGTTATGAATGAGGATAGATGGTAGGGGAGGTGAGAGGTTGCGGGGACTCAAGTGAGGAAGCATGGCATCCCCAGCTCTACCAGGGCCTCCCAACCTGCCTGCACCCCACAGCTCTGCCAGGGCACTCTAACGCCATGCATCCCACAGCTCTGTTAGTGCATTCCAGCACTGCATGAAAGCAATAAGAAGAGCATAAACCAAGAAACTGGCACATTGATGGCTAACTGGAAAATGTATACTGTAGGTAAAGAGACATTATAAGCTCTGATACCTCACTATTTCCCAGAAATAGACGACATCTATTGTACAGGTGTCAGAGGATCTTTCTCTCAAACACAAAACTGTCAGTATTTTGGAAGACAAACCATACCTGTAATTTCTCTGATCAGCCCCGCCACAAACTCCACATGCTAATTGTCATGAAACACAACCAGGAACCTATTCCGCTCTAAAATAGTTGTCTTTTGCTGGAGCACTCCATGTAAATTGGGTTATAGTAAACACCATTAGGGAAAGTAACACCAGTAGAAACATCTGTATATGAGGGAGTGAAGGCTGTAGGAAGAGGCATTCCCTGCTTGCTATGGGAGGCCTGGATACAGAAGTGGAGAGGGGCCAGTTTGGAGAGGGAACACATTGAATGGGTCAGGAGTCTGGCTGCGGAGGTGTGCCAAAGCGGGGCTAGTGTGGCACAGCTGATTTTCAGGACAGGAGATGCTGGAGGGTGGAGGACTGGCTCACTATGCTAAGATGTACAACTGCATAAGTAACTATTAACTCCTAACAACAAAATAGCTATTCCTATTTTTTTAAAAAGAATTCAATGGCAAAAAATATGGTAATGCCCATGCAACCTGAACTCTGCCGTCTTTCAGCAATGTCCCAGTACATCATATTAACACTCTACATTTGTTCTGCCAACAGTCTTAAGATTCTGATTACCTTTGTCCCTGCTGTACCTTCAAGGTCTGTAGGCGAAGTGGAGCTTTTATATGTGGATCTCCCCTTTTTATCATGGACCTGCTCCAGTAGATAGGATACCGGGCTGGGGCTCAGGAGACCTGGGTTCTCTTCCTGGCTCTGCCATTGACTTGGGCAAGCCTCTTCACCTCTCTGTGATTCTTGTTTCCCCTCTATCACCTCTGTCTGTTTTGCCCATTTACAGTTTAAATTCTTTGGAGCAGAGACCGTCTTCCTACGTTTGTACAGCATTTAAAACAATGGAGTCCCAATCTTGGTGAGGTTCTTGGACAGTCATCTAGAATTTTATAATAATCTTCTGTCCATGCACATTTTTGACCCAAAATTCTCTCTCATTCACTGACGGTACCATTCACCATGTTTCAAGGATGCACCACATCAGATGATGTGTCATGGCGGAAGATTAGAAAGCTGGTGGTGCATCATCAGCTCTGATTTCAATAGGAAAGAGCAAAACCTGTTTTATTCCTTTATAGTTGTGAAGGAAGCCAAAATAATCCTTCCTCATCCAGCTGGATCTAAATCAGCATCACTACACTGCACAGAAAACCAGTTACATCAGTACAGCCTGTGCTCATTCCCATAGCTGAGTACCTTCCACCCTGAGGAGCTGGCTGCCTATTTCACCGAAAAGATAAAACAAATCTGAGATTGGTTAGCTGGTCTTAAAAAGAACAAATGATGCGGGTAGGGGGTCATTTTGCCTTTTTATTGTTTTTGACTGAGTTTGGCTCAGTCATGCAGGCCATAAAGACATAGAGAAACGTATTGTCCTACATATTCCAGACAGACTCCACCTCCTCCAAATTAGTGAAAGCCACTGCAGAACCCTGGATCTACAATGGACTAAAATTAAAGCTTGTTTCAGAGAGAGTTACCTTCCAGACACGTAAAATGTGCAATAATACAGCTAGTCCTCATTTGATGTCAATGACCATGGCAGTACTGCCTGTCTCAAGTGGCGATCATCCCCTTCCAGACCCAATAGGATTTAAACATAATGAGCCTATCGCCATTATTTTATGTAGTGCCCCTCTCTTTCTCTAGTCCCTGGCAATGCCAGCTTCTTAGCTTTTCTGTTGGCTCTCCAGTAAGCAGCATCTTGTGCTCGATGTGCTGGCAGGATAGTTTCACTCTCTACTTTCTGTAGTTGCCGTGACACCAGTTACTGTCTTCCCCCTTCCTAAATGTGTGGTTATGCTGGCTTCCTCAAGCTTCCTTTGAAGCTTTCCACACCCCTCTAGCCAAAATGGCCTTATGTGGCCACATCCACAGACATCCAGTCCACTCAAACGACTCAATGGGATCATGCTTTAAGATAAGTCTGTAGCTTTAAGTGTTTTCCAGCTAATTATTAACATTCTGTGGCTTTTTCATGTTAGAGGGCATGTTTTAGCCTGGAGTGTCCAGCTAAAGGAATGACAATGAACACAGTAGGACAAATTCAGACCTGGCATAAGTTGGTGCAACTACACTGAAGCCAATGAAATTACACAAGTTTATGCCCTGACTGAATTTGGCTGTGTGTAAGCCAGAAATAGCTATAATAAATAAATAAATATATAATAAATAAATATGTCTATAACCCTAAATTATTTAAAATACTATTTTGCTTTACACCTTGCTTTTTCTTCTTCTAGCCATCTTTATATTTGTGTTAGTTTCTGGAAGAATATGCAAATATTTTGTTTTCTGCTTCTGTCCTGTGCTAAGCTCAGATGTTAAGATGCACTGCATATTATTTATTCATGCTCTCGGAAAAGGCATTTGATGGGTTTCTTTTAGCTTTTTTGTATGTAGTTTGATTTTACTGCACTTGTAAAGTATTTTCCTATTTTTCTGAGATATGTGCTCATTATTTAGGAAATCATTTTTGTCTTTTTAATTCATACTATTTGTAGTCTATTTGTAGCCTCTGAGTTTAAGGCTATTAAATAATTATATTAATCATCTTTACAATTTGAGATTACATTCTATAGGGCTGTCTTTATCTGAGAACATCATGTATTTAGTACTATATTTGAAATAGTCTGACTTATAGAAGCTTACCATTCTTGGTGTTAAAGATGGTGGACATTTTTTGTATATCTGGAAAGAATGCAATGGTAATAGTCTATTAGCTATTTCAGTGTTTTTTTATCAAATGTGCTTTTCAGGTTTCACATTTAACTGAATTTGGACAATGAAAAATACAAAATGAAATAAAATCTGAAAGCTAATATGTTGATATGAATAGTAGAAACCCTTGCTTAAAGCATCCCTGCTACTGAGATATCTGATTTCATTTGTGGTTCCTTGGTAAAATATTCACATAAAATACTACTATAGACAATTGATACAGGAACCAGAAAAATATGAATTATGTAGGAGAAGCTTCAGTTCATCAGTATGGTAGGGAAGAGATACTATTGCCCCAACCTTCCCTTCCCCCAAAGTGATGTATATAGTATGTTGAGATGGCCATAGTAACTGCAAACCTTGCTTCCATAGAAACAGTGGCATCAGGAAATAACTTGTGATTTGATGTGTGTAACCACAACACTCCTATTGTGCCCTGATGACATAGAAGCCTATACGCTGTATCAAAGGAAATAGTTTAGATGTAAGTGGTGAAAGTGAGAGGAAAAAAATGGACAGGAATGGAGGAAGGTAGGGGGAGAACAACATAAAATAGTGTATTGAAAGCTTTGTTCTTTAGTCTTGCCATTGAAAATGTTTTGGACTGTAAAATTTTAATGGAGCAATGAAATAAAGGTAATTTCATAAAAATACATATTGAATAAGCTGTGGTATAGGGAGTGAGACTATCAAAGGCCCTTTGTGGTGATAAAAATTTCCCCCACTGTGGAAAGGTAAGCACCATTTTAATTGCTGGGAATGCTAGCACTATCCTCTGACGTGGTGAAGGGAAAATGGCCCATTATTCATAGACTGAATAGAGACACTGCATTTATAGCTTATTACAACAGTCTGTAACCCACTAACAGTCAGACCCCCAGCTGCTTCCCTCCCCGTTACTTTCTTCCTTATGAGTTGAGGGGTGTTAACTGGCTACTTCACCTTGACTGGTTCCTTGAAATATGTGTTAACTACTTATGCTAAACAATCTTTTCAACCTTATATTTAGTTAATGACATTCTGGGTTAGTTTCAAAAACCTAAAGAACAGTTCTGTGTAAGGTCTTGTGTACACTGGCAAGTTTCTGCACAAGAAAGCAGCTTTACTCCCTGCTGAGCCACTTTGTGCATAGAAGCTCCTGAGTTGCAGTGCTGAAAAAAAACCACATTGATGAGAGGTGTAAGGCTATTTGTGCAGGGGGTCCAGTGCTCTACTGCCACTTGATTGCTTTGTGCGCTGTAATTGGCCTCCAAAGCTGTCCCATAATGCCTCAAGTGACCACTCTGCTCATTGTTTTGAACTCAGCTGCCCTGGAGACATGCGCCCCTCCCCTTTCAAAGGACCATTTTCTGACAGCCCTTGCATGCTGTGCTGATTTGCTTCAGGACACAAAGCAAACCATTAATATGGAATGCTCCTGATGTTGAACACAGAGGCAGGTGTGTGTGTCTCTGTGTGTGTGTGTGTGAGAGAGAGAGAGAGAGAGAGAGAGAGAGAGAGAGAGAGAGCGCCCAGGGAGGTAGGTGGGGCTGATGTTGGGGTTTCTCCCTCCCTCTGACTCAGGACTGGTTGCTTCCTGCCACTGTCTGAACTTACAAGGCAGCATGCTGACACCCTGTCCCCAAAAACACACTGTCTCTCCCTCCCTCTGCATATAAACGTATATCCCCACCCCCATAAACACTTCAGTTGAAAATCAGCTGGCAATGTAGTAGGATTCCCATGGAACAATGGGATTGGGAAATCTTCATCATGTGACACTGTGCCTGCCCCATGAGGCATTACAAACCCTTCCCAAAGCATCCTGTGGGCAGTTGCACAGTAGGATAGCTACCACAATGAACTGTGTCTTTGTCATTGCAAGAGCTGCTAATGTGGATGCATTCCAGTGTCAGAAGCAGCACAGTGTGACACATAACAGTGGTTTAGTTCCAGTGTTTTAATAAAAGTGGTATAACTTGTGGTGCAGAAACTTGCTAGTGTAGACATACGTTAAGCTCAAAAGCTTGCCTATCTCACCACAGAAGTTGGTCCAATAAAAGATATTACCTCACCCACTTTGTCTCTTTAATAATCATAGTACTCAGTCTGCACTCAGTACTAGTGACTTTTTTGTGTATTGTTAATTAGGTGAACCAATTGCAATCAGAAGTATTGTTCACGATTTATATTCATGGTAATTAGTGGGAGGAGGATGTAGTAGGCAAATTATTTGTTGTGAAGCCATTATCTGATTAATTTAGCCCTTTTTCCTATTGTGAATAGGTCCTAATTTCTATAAATACATAGGTTATTTGCAAGTATTTGACAAGTAACTTATATGAATAATTCTCATAGTATGGTTGATAGTGTAATGTTGACTTTACCTATTCACAATTCTTTATTTATGGTGTGTGATTGGTCATCTAGGTCAGATCATATTGATTCTTCTCCCTAAGGAGATGATTGAAACTTCTAAAATATAAAAATAATGAATGGTGAATTATGAGTAATACTTTATGGTAAGAATGTTTTAAAATAATCATTCTTGGTTCAATTTTTAAAACTTAAGATTTGGAACGTTTTTCTTTTTAAATTGATCATTAACAAAATATGCATAAATATAATCCTGTGAATAGTAGAGTGATTGTATTACATTTATTCAAAAAATATTTATGGATCTCTTCTTTTACTATTTTACCAGCTCAAGTTGAGGTTATAGTATCATCATAAGAGAGATTTGCCATAAGTAGGATATGTTGTTTTATGATGATAATTGAGTTTATGGTAAAGATGAAAAACCATCAGCTGAGAGGAAAAATAACTTTTTCCTTTGTCCCTTGAAGAAGATGAAATTAGTAGTATGGATTGCTTAACATCAGTTGTTTCAGCTAAAATGTATTACATAAAATAATTTGCCTCTTAAGATTGCTCACCATTATATCACAGTGCTTCTCTATTCCAATCAGCTTTACAAAACTGGTAATTTGAAAACCCGAAGAGAAATAATCATGTATTTAATGGGGATTCAGAATGTAATATGAGTTTGAAAATATTATTTAGTCTTTATTTAAATACAAATCAGCCATCTAATTTTTTTCTAGACAACATTTATGTATTTGATGAAACAATATTAGGGCTAGCAAGAGATTTTAAAAAATAACCATGTGATTAAAAAAATTAACTGCACTATTAAACAATAATAGAATACTATTTATTTAAATATTTTTGGATGCTTTCTGCATTTTCAAATATATTGATTTCAATTAGAACACAGAATAGAAAGTGTACAATGCTCATTGTATGTCTTTTTATTACAAATATTTGCACTGTAAAAAACCCCAAAGAAATAGTATTTTTCAGTTCACCTAATACAAGTACTGTAATGCAATCTCTTTATCATGAAAGTTGAACTTACAAATATAGAATTATATACAGAAAAGACATTCAAAATAAAACAATGTAAAATTTTAGCATCTGCAAGCTACAGAATCTTACCCGCCCACTCCTGCAATAAACCTCTAATCTATGTCTGAGCTACTAAAGTCCTCAAATCATGGTTTAAAGACTTCAAGGTGCAGAGAATCCTCCAGTAAGTGACCTGTGTCCCATGCTGCAGAGGAAGGCAAAAAAAACCCCCAGGGCCTCTACCAATCTGCCCTGGAGGAAAATTCCTTCTCGATCCCAAATATGGTGATCAGCTAAACCCTGAGCATGTGGGCAAGACTCACCAGCCAGACACCCAGGAAAGAATTCTCTATAGTAACATCCCATCACAGGCCATTAGGCATATTTACCTCTAATAGTCAAAGATTAATTAATTGCCAAAATTAAGCTATCCCATCATACCATCTCCTCCATAAACTCATCAAGCTTAGTTGTGAAGCCAGATAGGTCTTTTGCTCCCACTGCTCCTGTTGGAAGGCTGTTCCAGAACTTCATGCCTCTGATGGTTAGAAACCTTTGTCTAATTTCAAGTCTAAATTTCCTGCTGTCCAGTTTATATCCGTTTGTTCTTGTGTCCACTGAAAGTGAGAATAGGTATTCTCATGGCACTGTTGTAGACTGCGTCACAAGATATGTATGTGCCAGATACGCTCAAGATTCATATTTCTCTTCATGCTTCAACCACCATCCCAAGGACATGTCTCCATGCTGATGACGGGTTCTGCACAATAACAGTCCAAAGCAATGTGGTCTGACGCATGTTCATTTTCATTGTCTGAGTCAGATGCCACCAGAAGAAGGTTGATTTTCTTTTTTTGGTTGTTCAGGGTCTTTAGTTTCTGCATGTGAGGGTCACTCTTTTAAGACTTCTAAAAGCATGCTCCACACTTCGTCCCTCTCAGATTTTGGAAAGCACTTCAGATTCTTAAACCTTGAGTTGAGTACTGTAGCTATCTTTAGAACTCTCACATTTGTACCTTCTTAGTGTTTTGTCAAATCTGCAGGGAAAGTGTTCTTAAAATGATCAACATCTGCTGGGTCATCATCCAAGACTGCTATAATATGAAATATATGGCAGAATGTGGGTAAAACAGATCAGGGTACATAAACTATTCCCCCAAGAAGTTCAGTCACAAATTTAATTAACCCTTTATTTTTTAACGAGGGTCATCAGCATGGAACCATGTCCTCTGGAATGGTGGCTGAAGCATGAAGGAGTATATGAATGTTTAGTATATCTGGCATGAAAATACTTTGCAATGATGGATACAAAAGTGCCATGCAAATGCCTGTTCTTGCTTTCTGGTGACATTTTAAATAAGAAGAGAGCAGCGTTATTTCTTGTAAATGTAAACAAACTTGTATATCTTAGCGATTGGCTGAACAAAAAGTAGGACTGAGTGGACTTATTGAGGTTTCAGGAACAAACCACCCCTGTGTGTAGAAAGAATAGTAAATATGGCTGGCTATCAGCGTTGCTTAATAGTGAAATTCTTGCTGATCTTAAATACAAAAAAGAAGCTTACAAGAAATGGAAGCTTGGACAAATGACCAGGGAGGTTAAGATGCGGTTCTGTCATTGACTAAGGTGCTAGAAATAGTTCTGGAATCAAGAAATAAATTGAAGATCAACTTGTTTTGGGGGCTGTCTGTTTATTAATTTTAAGTGGCTGAACTGCTAACAGAAACCTGCAGTATCACATTAGTATCAACTTCCATAACAAAGGACAAAAAAGTAGCAAATATTGTACCTAGTTTTAAAAAAGAAACCCAAATGAAATTGAAATTACAGATTAGTGTCTTCCTTCAGTAATAAATAAATCAAATGACATTATAATTTATCAATAGAATTATAAAACACCCACATGAAGATAACTGGAACAAACCAGCAGAATTTCTAAAAAAGAAATCAAGTGCTTCTTTAATAGATTTTATTTGAGCATTTCAACAATAAAAATAGTGCTTCAAAGAGAACCTGTTGAAACTGCTAATGTGGTGCCCGGGTCTGTGGTACAAAGGCCATGATCTAGCTCTCTGTAGGCAGATTGCTCCATAATTTAGCACACAAGTTTTCTTTCACCTTCCTCTGAAACATTTACTACTGGTTTGAACCTCTATGCCAATGTCTATGTTCCTACTGGTTGTTAGTGTAGACCAGTCGTTCTCAACCTATTTACCATTGTGGGCTGCATATGCTGCTTTCTGTGTGTTATGTGGGCCACATTCACACAATATGTACTACCTATATGGCCCTGGGGATGTCACATGGGCCACAGCTGATTAGGCTGCAGGATGAGAACCATTGCTGTAGGCCATATTAAGTAATTGTACTTACAACTTTTACCAAAACATTGTTTTTCTAGGACTGATATAACTTTTTTAGGGTAGGTCTACTATTTCATATACACTGTCCCCTGTTTAAACACAGACATGCTTTTGAACATAGTCTACTGGAGAAAATTCAATATAAAGTGATGATGTAAGACATGGACAGGCAAAGTTGAAACAGTATTTATATTTTATCTGGGTCAGGACCTTTTTTTCCATTGCTTTTCTTTCTATCTTGTGAGTTTTCTACAGACCACTGAAAGCTATGGCAATCATTTCCTGCTTTGTACCAGCCATACTTACACTGAAAATTTAGTTTTAAGTATATCATAACACTCAAGACAGGAGTGTGTTATTTTAAGGGTCTGCTAACGTAGGACAACGCAAAAAATCCTGATAAATGTGATGGGCTGATTACAAAAGAAATACATAACAAACAATACAAAGATTTTTCCATTCATATTTTTAGCATTTTTAACCTCTTTTAAATACATGCTATGACTTTCATGTTAAAAGGAGACAAACAGGAAAATCAGATCAATGATCACCATCAATTTGGTTTATGAAATGTCACAGGAGTAACCAGCAGGAATGAAATAATGACTTTTTCCTCTAATTGTCTCATATGTGGCGCGCAACAGAGGATGTTTTATTAATCATACAGAATTACGTTTGATTCAAGAGATCATCCTGTATATATATAAAGATGAAGCATCAATGTGGTGTTTTGCCAAAAAACAAAACAAAACAAAACATTGGGAGAGATGTACTTTGTGCAATACAAATAGGAGCTTTACATCTGACAAATGAATACTCTTGAATTATTAAACAGGTGGCACAGTTGTTCCAGACCTTCCTACACGTTTGTTGCCAGTTGTGTTAAATTCAGTTTTGAACGCACTGTAACACTAACTAAAACAGTGTAAGGAGGCCTTAATTTAAACAAAGCTAACTAGTAACTGAACTAGATCGTAATTTGCTCATTAGGATAAATGGAGACCATGTGCCTGATTGCTGTTGCTTAGAGGACTCTCATGTAAGCTTCATACGGAGCATCTTTATTTGTATATTTTAACAAAAATGAGATCTAAAGCCATTAGTTTTCCTTCAAGATTCATGTAGGTATGGTTTACTGTATGAAAAAAAAAATAAGAAAAAAACTCCTCCACAGTCTTATTGTGGTTGTTTTGTTATGGGTTTTTTTCCCCCTGCCCTCCATAACCTTCCCTGTCTAGAGGGACTTATATCACAGACTGGGACTTTGCCTGGTGGAGCAACAATAACTGCCTCAGTTACTACAATAGGAAACTGGGAAAATTGCAATTGCCAAATGTATAGATTTACTTTACAAAATACTGAATAGACAAAGGACAGGATCTTTTTTAGCAGAGTCAGTTAAAAGATTGAATGTTTCTGACAAGGTACAATACAAAGTGGTGTGTGTTTGTGTGTCAGATTTAAAATTCTTGGTACTGCTATGGAGTAATATTTACATCAGTTTTGAATGATAAGAAGCTGTCGGACCTGATGAGCTAGGAAACCAGCAGAAAATTCTCAATCTCAGAATTGTTGGTGCACCGGAAAAGAGAGAAAAGAGAGATGTCTTGGGAATAATTTGTGTGGAATGGCAGATGTCTGCTTCATAACCAAATGATACCTTTCACTACAGCAACTAGATTGCTTCATAGCAAGAATCAATTTCCCCCTTCCTTCCCAGTCCAACCTCAAGCTTTTTCTGGTAGTTCTGAGACTTTCCAGATGCACAACTAGGTGTCTTTCTTTCCCCACCTATTATCCAATGATATTTTAATAACGTTATGGTCCAGAAATAAACAACAATTTGTCCAGTTTCTACATTACATAGCACTACTTAAGATTTGGTGAGTTTTGTTGTCATCATTATATGTGTTGTTCAAATCTATATATATCATTAAAATTTTCATAGGAGCTTTTTTGGTCTCAGAACACAAATAATTTCTAGCTGTTTTCTGAACACTATCTATTATTTCAGCATCCATTATAAAGTCTGGACACCAGAGGTGGACTTATTTCCACTGTACTGGGCACTGCACAAATTTGCAAAGATAAGATCACTGCTCCAAACATTTTATAATCTAAAATGTGAACCTGTATGGATCAGAATTTAAGAATCTCTGAGTGAACACTTTTGCTGTGAAAACTCAGAACTGCAGCCTGATATTTTAAAAATTGCATTTAAACCTAAGCTTGTGTCCCAGAAGCAAGAAAATCACAATGAATGCGGTAAATGAGACAAAACACAAGAGAGACCCTGCAAATACAGGACATGGCTAAAATATAATTAATCAGATACATATTCAAACAATAAATGTATAAGAATATATCATTCTTATATATAATATATAAATATTAAGAAAATATATATATAATTCCTAATATTCCAATGCAATCTAAAATTATAACATACACAGAGCCACTGAGCATCTGTGCTAAATTCATATTGTGTTTATAAAAAAAAAAAAAAAAAAGGTTTCCCTGGCAACACACACCATGTGAAAGATCTGAGAATAGCTGTTCTTCCACACTTAAGATTCCTTACCTTTCAGTGATTCACACATCAGTTTTCATTTACATCCAGGTATGTATTGCCCAATTCTGAAAGGTGTTGAATTTCCACAACATTCATTAAAATCAACAAGCATTGAAAATACTCAGCACTTTGCAAGATTGGCACCCTCTGCTCTTTACTTCTAACTTGTTAAGGGAACTGAAGCATAGCAAATGTTGACAGTCTCTGCCCTCTTTCTCTAATGAAAACACTGCAATATTGCCAATGTCTGTTACTACTGTTTATATCATTGCATTGCAACAGAAAATGTAATAGTAATATAGGGTAGCTGGCCTTTTTTATGCTAGATAATGTCATGGGAAAAATGAGCTGTGAAGCAAAGTGGTAAACTACATCAACATAATTTATTACTTACTATTATTAAAAATACTTTGCTCCTGTAAAGCATCTTTCATGCAAATATGGATGTTTGCAATCCCTGATTAAGCTTTATATTGTCCCTGAAAGGTAGGTAATTGATACATACCTTTAACATGGGTAAACTGAGACATAGAAAAGTTAGATTATTTGTGCAAGTTTATCGAGCAGGTCAGCAACAAAACTTGGAATAGACTGTAACAGTTTTGATTTTAAGACCCAAATGTACATAGTCAAAAGGTGTGGGATCCACAAAGGTACATACTCTCACTCTCTCTCATTCTCTCTCCAGCCTAATGTCTGTTCCACTGTAGGTAAATATTTAAATACAAACACCACAGTTACGAACTGACCAGTTTTCCACATACCTCATTTGGAACCAGAAGTACAAAATAAGGCAGCAGGAGAGACAAAAGAAAAAAAGCTAATACAGTATGGTACTGTGTTAAATGTAAACTACTAAAAAAAATAAAGGGAAAGCAGCATTTTTCTTCTGCATAGTAAAGTTTCGAAGCTGTAAACTTTTGAAAGAATCATAAGGTTCAGAGTTAGGAACAACCTCCATTCCTGAGGTGTTTGTGACTCTGAGGTTGTACTGTAGCTGTTGCACCACAGAGAGAATGACTCTGCAGTTCAGTGATTAGGGCACCCACCAGGGAGGTGGCAAAACCCAGGTCCACTGTCTCTGCTCCAATCACTCATTCATTAGTTATGCATTGTGGAGAGTAAAGATTAAAGACACCCGCCCCCCGCCCCAGTCAGAATATTTCATATCTCAGTGGTTAGAGCACCTCTCCTGATACATTGTCCTTGAAACCCTGTTCAAATCCTTTTTCTTTCTCTGGCAGAGCAGCCCTTCCCTTCCCCGCAATTCATTTCTGAAGTGACTGGGTAGTCATAGCCAAACACTTGAATATGGGATTCAGGGACCAGCTCCTTAAAGGAAAGTTAGGTGCCTAAATTCCTTGGAGGATATAGGCCTAGGTGTTGGTTAGTAATGAAAGGGAGCAGGAGGGAGCCTCAGTCACATCAACAGGAAACTATAACAAGGAGAAGAGAATCCTTAATAACTAACTAGATCCCACATAGTTATGGAGGAATACATGAAGGGACTTAGTCATTGCAGTGCCTAGAAAATCACAAGAACCGTACGATTCACAAAAGCTGGATTAGATTCCTAGACTCTCTGTACAATGAATAGAAGGGATTGCTCCTTAATTGCAATCCACAAAAGCCAGCCTGCTAGGCAGGGAATGCTCTAAGCTATCCAATGGGAGAGGTTGATGATGGGTGTGTGCTAAACCCTGCCCCTCTTGTGGAACGAGGCTCCTAAGTCCAGGCTGCAGGGAAATGCTCACCTCTGCTAGCAATCCACAAACAGGAACCCATCTCCTAGGGTATGCTTACACTTACAAGATTATAGCGCTATTGGTTATAGCGGTCCCCTTATACAGTAATATGTATAGCGCTATTGTATGTCCACACTCAGATGCTCCTGCGGTATAGCATGGCCACATTTGGGGCACTTAATGCGGCATTAAGAGCAGCGCATTAGGGCAGGTATCCCAGCATTCAGCTGGGTGCAATGTGCTTTTTAAACGAGGGGGGTGAGGGGGGACGCGTTGTGTGTATGCGGAGGGAGAGAGATAGTGATTTTTCCGTTCTTCTGAAAGCCTGTCAGTGAGCCTCCGTTCACAGAAGGCTTTGTTTTCACACAGGCTCCCTCCTTAAACATTTGCATTGCTTATCTGCTGAGTTAAGAGAGAAACTCTAAAGAGCTACTTCCGCATTCCTCCAGCCGAGTTCAAAACAAAGGGAAGAGTCATCAATTGCCTTAAATGGCTCTAGGCATCTCCAGAGATCACTTGTAGCGCAGTGGGTGTCCACATTCTTGCTGTAGCGCTACAGCAGCTGCGCTACAGCCCTTATTCCCCATGCAGAGGTGGATTAACTACATGCCTTGCCAGTGTGGACGGGGAGGAGGTTATAGCGCTTGTGGGGGCTTTACAGCGCTATAAAGTGCCAGTGTAACCAAGCCCCTAGAGTCAGGTGGCTTACATGCCTAAGGCACATTTTGTGAGAATGAATTAGATGCCTGTCTCATGCCACACAAACAAACAAGAGGAGGAGGGAGTGCGGGTATGGCTCACCTTGTACCTTTTAGCCCAGTAGTTAGAGCCCTCTCCTGAGATGTTGGGAAACAGCTGTTCAAATCATTTCTTCCCATTTGGCAGAGGGGGGGAGAATTGAGCCTGGGTCTCCCACATCCCAGGAGAGTGTGCTAACCACTGGGCTAAACTTTATAAGGTGACTACCAATTCTTCTAACCAGATTTTGAATAGGATTTCATTTGGTAGGCAGTCTCTGAGTGTGCCTACTGAATCAGGCCCTGCACAAGAGGCAGATGATTGCTTATCTTCCCCCGGTTCATGAGTCGCTCTGGGGCTTAGGCAGGAGATAGGTGAAGCAGAGTTGGGACTCAGAGGCCTAAGTCTCAGATTTAGGCACCTAAATACCTTTGTGGATCTGAGTATTAGTATTTTCTAGTGATGCAGACTGCGCTAACAAGCTGAGGCATGTGTTTTGGTTGGCTGTCTGCTTTTGGTGTTGGCCCATGTTCCCTAAGGTAAGAAATGGTAGATATAAAAAGAATAAAGCTCATTTTGTTTGTGACTCCCCAGATCACCTGAGTCAATACTTACAAGCTGAGTCAGCCATTCAGGTCTGTAGACAATGTTACGAAGAAAAGTTAATGTAACATGGGGCTGTATTAATTTTTCTTAGGACTACCCCTTTAGAGAAAAATCATGGCCAGAGATTCATAGTTCCATAAGAATATAAGAGAGGCCATACTGGGTCAAACCAAAGGTCCATCCAGCCCAGTATCCTGTCTATCGACAGGGCCAATGCCAGATGCCCTGGAGTGAGTGAATCTAACAGGTAATGATCAAGTGATCTCTCTCCTGCCATCCATCATCCCCCGTTGACAAACAGAGGCTACTGACACCATTCCTTACCCATCCAGGCTAATCGCCATTAATTTATCCAGTTCTCTTTTAAACCCTCTTCCATTGGAGCTATGTTGGCAGAAGGCTATAGAGGGCAAACCCCCTGCAGGGACACGGGGCATTTTGGGAGTTCCTGGGATCCAGTAGGTTTGGAGTGACTTTTACACAAGTAAAAGTCCCACCACCTTGGCAGTATGTTAGAGGAGAATCTTATCAAAGAAATCCCTTTCCATTGGTTATCATGTGGAAGGCAATGTTCTGCTTCTCATTTTCCAACGTTACCCTTGGTTCTTGCCCAGCCTATCTAGCTACATCTGTTCCTGATAAATTGTCTCTGCCTTAATTCTACCACCTTTGCCTCTCGTTAATTAAATTATGTAAAAGGGATTTTCCTTTGGTGCAGTTTTAGGGGCTGTAGACAGTGTTACTCTCAACCTATGCTCAATGTATGGTTAGTTGCTGCTTTTTACTAGCCTCAGACTTAGTTCCCATCTCCACCCTTTTCTCCTACTGTGACGTTATCTTATTCAAATATGACCCTATAGATCATTGTTGCAACCACAGTCATATATTTGCCACAAATCTTGTACAAAATGTGGCAAGTAAGATGTCTATGGAAAAGTTATGATTTTCTGAATATGATTATACATGCCATACAAGTAGCATAATTTTTGTATTTGAAGTCATGCGTATTTGGCTCTATACCTGCATTTCAAATGTTTGCTCCTGGGGTAATGCCCATGAGGTATTTAGCCTGCACATCTTGAAGGGTCTATTCAAATTAAGTGGCTCCTCAAGGGATTCTTAACTCACAGTGGGCTATGAAAGACACCTATCTACAGATAATGGACTTCCCTGCTCTGACTAAGGGAAACTATGCAGGGATATGTGACTTGCCCATTGATTCTAGTCTCCCTTCTTTTACCTGTAATTTTCCACTAGCTGTGCTGACAACTTTGTTTGAAACAATGGGTTTCCCTCCACATGGCAGCAGCTATAAAAGGTCCTGGAAACACCTCATTTTGCCTCTTTCCTGCTCAGGCCTCTGGACTATGAACTTGTACTAATGGGAGCATTCTAACCAATGGACTGAGGATCTTCCAGTGATTTGGAAGCAACCAGAGACTTATCAAGCTAGCAGTTTACTCCATCACCACTATGAGTGTGAACCAAGAACTTTGCAATTATTATATGTATTTAATTCCTTTAACCAATTTTAACTCTCACCTTCCTTTCTTTCTTTTTTTATGTATAAACCTTTAGATTTTAGATACTAAAGGATTGGCAACAGTGTGATTTTGGGGTAAGATCTTAGTTATACATTGAGCTGGGTGTCTGGCTGGCCCTTTGGGATCAGAAGAACCCTTTATTTGAAGAGATTTCAGAACCATTCATCTCTAAGTCTAGTGTTTTTGGTGGTAATATAAGGACTGGAATGCCTAAGGAAACTGCTTTTATGACTTCTTGTTAGCTAGTATGGTGAAACAGAAGTTTACTTTTGTTGCTAGTTTGGCATATGTCATGGGAGAATCACCTCCAGTTTTGGGGTGCGTCTGCTCTATTTCTCAGCAGTTTGTCCTGAATTTGAAGTTGACCCCTGGGGGGATGGTTACATAGACAATGCAGCCATACTTGAAAACTGAAAGTAGAAAAAAAATGGCCATGTTTTCATGTCAAAATGAATAAGGAAAAACACAAGAAAGCAAATAATTGCAATTTTGCTATTTTAAATCCTTAAAACCACTTTTTTCTTTTTCAGCCTGTTTTTTCTCAGGATTCCAATATATCCTAGCCAATTTCTTCTCTCTGCCCCTTTGTATGTATGGTTAGACTGCCTAACATCCCATGTACATTTCCTCTAATGTTGATGTAGCACCTGTTCTTACAATATTTTTTTGTGATTTATGATCCTCTGTTTTCTACCTATGGCACAAGAACAGCAAAAAGAGAAGAGAAAAAATCAAGGGAAAACTTCAGGATGGGGCACATTAATGAATGTTGAGATTTAGGGACAAATGAACAGTTGAGATTGGGAAGAGAGGTCTTTTCTAACAGTTTCAGGGTTCCCTAAAACCTCTCTTTTAAAATGTTTTGATAAAGGAAAAGGGAGAGATTGTCTGTGGTATCTATAATTTCCAGTCAGTCAAACCTATTGCTTTCTAGTGGACAACGGACCCTTAAAATCACTTAGGTTATCTTCATGGAATGCAACATTTACCCTTTGACATAAAGGTTGTTGGTGGTGATACTAGTGCTGTTTTTTTGTAATATAATAAAATTATCTCTATGTAGCATGCTTTACAAGAGAAAATTATCAAAATATACTACAAGTGTGGTGGGATTGTTTGTTGAAAATTCTTTCACTGCTATTAAAGCAATTTCAATTCCAAGGCTTCAGCAGAACTCTAGTACAGAAGTCAAGGACAATACTCCACTTTCAAAGAGGACTTTTCAAGAGCCACTAAAATATGCACAAAAATTAAATGAGCTGTAAGAAATGTTCTCATCAAACCTGAAACAATGTGAAACTTATCAGGTTTTGCTCTAAATTCAGCTGACGTTATCAGGTTACAAGCTCTAAATTCAGCTGACATTCATCAAAAGATTCACTAATATTAAGCTTTTGTTTATGAAGGCACCTGAGCTGATGCATAGTTTAACATCATAACTAGGTTAACTCTTTCAGTTTGAGCCTTAAGATTTATTTGAAACCAAAGTTGATATGAAATTTGTGGGGCGAACCCATACAAACTGAACGCAAGGAAAAGGCTTGGTTATCCCAAATCAACTGAAATGGTTGCAATCTAAATACATAAATCATTTTAATTTTCTCTTTGAAGGGAGCTAGTTGTCAAACTAAACCAGTACTGTGATTGGGCTCACTTGTAGTAATTTGATCAAGCGTATCCTTATTTGTGCAAGTTGTCATGTAGATAAGGCATAAAAAACTTGGAATAATGTGGTTCTTAAAAACATGAAGCACCTTGTACCAATGGTCTGAGTTGATCATGAGGTCTTAAATAGTTTTAAATCATTTGATTCCAACATAAAATAATCTTACTTGTCCATTCATTTTAAAGTGCTCTTTTAATTGCACTTTCAAATTAAGAAATTACTTTTATCATTTTTTTTAAAAAAAATGCATTGCAATCATGCTATTTTCTATTTATTTCACAATCACACATATTTAGTTTGTTTTTTAAAAAATGAAAATATCTTGCTGCTCTTCATCAGTCACACATTTAATCTGTGTAATTTTGAAAACATTTTTAAAAATAATTTTAAAAACTGTAGTAATCATTTCTTCAAAAGTTAACTCAACTGTTGTTGCTGAGAGTAAACTTTACAAGGGGACATGAAAATGTACTTGAAACACCTGGCAGTGATTTAGACAATATGAGTTCAATGAAGCTACATCCGGAGCATTGATCAGGGATAAACTTGGGTCTATAATTGTGAAGAAAGTGTATAGTCTGCATCTGTACATCCCACTTCAAATGTGCTAAAGGCATCTTATTGGACAATTATTTGCAAGTAAATAAGGCCAAGACTGTTTATGTACATTAGACAAAGGTATTCTTGTAACAAAAGAGAATTTATATGTAAGCCTTTCTAACACATGACTGCCAATCTGCTGTCAGCATGTGCATGAGGCAAGAGCTAAGTTAGGGACAGATGATTGTATTTGCTTTTCAAAGGCAAGGCATGTTCATGTATATCAGCCTTGCATCCAAAATGTCCACGTTGATGGACAGCTTAATGATTTTCTGTATAGCTGACTCTGACCTTATTGGAAGATGTTATTGAAGTTCATTGTTACATCTTACATTGCTTGATGGCCAAAATCCATGTCATCTACACAGAAAGTACAAATATGACTCCAAATTCAATGGAATCCCAATAGCTGTAGAAATACACTAGTTGCATTTCACATGGTATAAAAAGAGTAGGGACACCGATTGTTTTCCCACTGAAGACAATCTGTTTAGAACATTTTTTGCAGTCAAAGAATTTTCAAATTTTTAAGAAACCAGCAGAAAAATCTACCATAATTGTGTCCCTAGCTTCTAGTTTGTTAGAATATCCTCATTGCTTTATGTGAATGTCTGCATATACCCCACACCTTATATGAATATGAAAGACTAGAAGATCCATATAATGGCAGATCCTTCCTCTCACACATACCATTTATCTTCCTTCAAAGAGTTCCTGAAGAACTGAGATTCACAATGTGAAGAGAGCAAAAATCCTATGCACAGGCTCCTAGAATCATTGCCCTCCCAAATACAGAGAGAGCCTAGGAGTTCCCTGTGCCAAGGACCCACTGCTACCAGGAGACCATACCAAGGCACAGTCAGAGAGCTCTGCCCAAGAGACCCTGAGTGGAGTTATCCTGTGGCCCTCTGATTGGTCAAGTGCCCTATTTAACCCCATGGGTTGCCCCAGGAAGTTATCTGGGCAACTACACAGACTTGGCTTGCTGCAATGCCAGACTTTGATCTCCAATCTCTGATGCCAGCCTGACTCTCTCCCTGATTCCTAACTCCTGATTCGAGCCTGGTAGTGCCTCTGACCTCCAGTCTCTGATTCTAGCTTGATTCTAACTCTTGCCTCCTGATTCCAGCCTGGTGATAGCTTCAGTCTCCCTCCCTGGCCTGATTCTGACCCTGACTCTTGCTTATAGGATCTGGCTCTTTTGATTCCTTCTACCCCTGGTTAGTAACCTGGTGTGCAGGCATCAACCCAGCTGTGACTGCTATGCCAGACTGCTTGGCCCCCTGGACTCTTACTCTCTACCACCACATAAGTGAAGGAGATAGGATTTGAGCCTTAGAACAAAATGTAATTTAACTTTGCTAGTCAACATCCACACCTAGATGTGATTAACCATGTTTATGATTTGTGCCTCCATGAGGCAGAGCATTCAAGACTTGTATATTTCTTCTGTGTTCTTTGAGGATGCTCCAGAAAGACCACTTCCCAACCTGATGGCTGACATGCAACTCATATAGTTTCAGTCAGCTCTGTATCCTTCCTAGGGGTGGAAGTAAAATGTAACACCTGGGGAGACTTCACACCCAGTAGCCTCTAACTTCTCCCCATTTTTTTTTCTTTTCTTTTTTTTTCTCACTCCACATTCCCAGTCTCTTCTCTCTCTCTCTTACCAAGTAAGTTTAATTGGGTGTTGCTGAGCTTTGAAAGCTATAGCACAGGAGGGGGAGAGGATCTGTGGAGGACTGCTCAAGTGGAGAGGTAAGAAGAGCTTTTCTTCCATTCAAACTGTTCATCCAATTCTGATCTCAAATCCTTAGAGACCTATTCCAACCCTCACTAAGGTTAGTCTGTTTAGTGTGATCAATAGCTATATGGTCAGAAAGTGGGTACTGTGCCTCTTGCTGCCAAGTAAGGCTAGAATTTGGCTCTATTTGGACAGTGGTTTTCCAATGTTAAAATTATTTTCTGTTTATATAATCTGAGATACTGTATAGAAAGGAAAAATTCACAAGAAACTGACATTTTCTTGAGTTTTGTTTGTGTGTGTGTATTCATGCAAAGTAAAAAACTGCTGCTTGCAAATAACAGGTCATATGTTAAAAATGTACTTTCATCTTGGACTCACATCATGCACTTGTTTCATAAAAGTTTCTTGGGTTTTCCAGACCTTCATTTGATAGCACTTAGTGGTTTGGGCAAAATTAAAAAAGGCACATATTTCAGATGAGCTGGTTTTCTTCAGTGATCGCAAAGAATGGTTAGATATGTTAATACTTGTAGGTCAATGGTATTGTGCAGAATTGCACAGGTTACCTTCTCATAACTTTTTTTAGAATTAGAGATTTTGGTCCCAGAGTTACTGATTTTGAGGAGGATATTTTTAAATAATTGCAGACACATTTTGACAATTTTATATAGTGATGCAAGTTAACACGTTTATTTTAATGAAGTGGCAGCACATTACCATGAGGTGTAGAAGATCTGAATTCAAGAACAGATTTGAGTCTTACAATTTTATTTTGTATATGTATATTAATTGTTGCATTTATACACCCACTGGCAGTCAATACATAAGTAGTACATGTCTTTCTTTGAAATTTACCCTTCTCATGGTAAGAATATCATGCTCCTAATGTCAATGGAATTATCAATCAAAAATAAAGACTGGTAGAGTCTCCTCCTTTATTTTCTTTTTCCTCTTCCTTGAGCAATTGAAAACATTCACTTAAGGAATATACAAAATCCCAATTAAGGATTTCTAATACCAGCTTATTAAAACTAATCTGTTAATTAGTGAGCCATATTCATTAGGTCATGTAAATTATTCAGTGTAAAAACTCCTTATGAGAGGCTTAGCCAACTGGAGTATGCCTGTTTTTGCTTGAACATCCTTTTGTATATGGTATATGGAGAAACACTGAAGGCAGTTATGTGGCTAAAACACAATGCATCACTCTGACAGCATACCCTGTTATGTCTGACACAAGCACAAGAACACAGGAGACTTGAGTGAACAGTCAGTTTGCAGAGGCAAGCATTGAAAACTTATAAGAAAAGGTAAATACTAATTCATAAAAAAAAAGAGAGCTGAAAAATTGTGGTGTCAAATTTACTATATCGGTAGGTTTGTCATTCAGTGCTATAGATTTCCAGAAACCTCCAGAATAATTCTGACCACACACTTCTTCTAATACTTACATTAATTTTCTTTTTATTCTCAGTTTATAAAATTTCACCCATTAATTTTCTTCACTTAATATTTGCACATCATTTTTAGCAAAAATGTCATATCTCAGTAAGGGAACTTAATATTAAGAACTTTTTCACAGCTCTTAAGAGGGGAAGAGGGAAAGGGCCAGATCATGGCCTTTCATCTATGCCAGCGCAAGGGGAAGTAGAGTGTATAAGGAGGGCCCTACCAAATTCACAGCTGTGAAAAATGCATCATGGACCCTGAAATCTGATCTCCCCCTTGGAATATGGTCTTTTGTAATCTTTTACCCTGACCAGCATTTCTCAGATTGTGGTCCTGACCCAAAAGGGTACTCTGGGGACAGAGGAAGAGAATCACGATATCACCACCCTTTTTTCAGAGCTAGGCAGCCAGAGAACAGAGGCTGCTGGCTGTGGGCCCAGCTCTGAAGGCAGCAATGCAGAAGTAAGGGTGGCAATACCGTACCATGTCATCTTCACTATTGTTGGCACAAGTGCTGCCTTCAGAGCTGAGCTCGCGGCTAGCAGCTGCTGCTCTCGGGTCACCCAACTTTGCAGGCGGCACCATTGCCAGCAGCAGCACAGAAGTAAAGGTGGCAATAATGCAACCCCCTTACAATAACTTTGTGACACCTCCCCTCCCCAACTCCCTTTTGTGCCAGGCCCCCTACAGCAACAACACTGTGAAGTTTTAGATTTAAATATCTGAAATAATGAAATTTATGATTTTTTTAAATTCTATGACCATGAAATTGACCAGAATGGACCATGAATGTGGTAGGGCCCAAAGTAAAAGGTGCCCTTTATGCCAGTAATCCCTACCATTGCTCTGAGATCAGGAAGGGAAGCTAGCTCTGCACAACCCCTATTTCCCATCTCCCAGTGCAGCTCCCTCCCACACTTGCTGAATGAAACATTTTGTTTTCTGGTTCTGAAATGACTTTGATTTTGTGAAAATGAAATTTTGACCCAAAATTATTTTTCCCCCTGAATATTCCTTTGCAGAGAATTTCTAAATTTGGGGAGTTTCTTTGTTTGGAATCAAGCCACATTTCAGGATCTTAAAATCCTTTGTGAAAAGGAACTTTCATCTTCTGCACAGCTCTATAATTTTTTTCTCCAGTATAATAGTTAGACCTTTGGTATAGTTTAGAGTTTCCTTTTTCTCTTAGAAATAATGAAAGCATTGTGTTCAGCATTAAGCCCTCAATTTTATTTATGCTGTTTTCCAAACTTCTCCCTCTATCTTGCAAGACTATAATATGCCTAACATCCAGTAACCACTTTTAAAATCAGTTTTCAGCTCTTGATGAAAATCAGAGGCAAACTATTCCTTGTCCAGCCACATTTTTAGCATTCTTTATTACATTAGTGAGTATGTCAAATAGTGTTGAAAGGTTTCCTTTACAACACTAGAAGTTCAGTGAGAGCATGGGATAAAATAAAACAGCTAGTGGCTTCATTTAAAAATAAAGGTTGCTGCTGGATGAGATTAGCAATAGTAGTTTCTAAACTTTTAAAAAAAATCACATGTTCTTTTTTCAAAGAAATTATCAACTCTCATCCTTTTTTATAGGAGCTGATCTTTTGTTCCTGAGAAATTAAAATGACATTATATGTCACTGAATGTCTGTTGCAAAACTGAGATGGGCATGAGGAGTGTGTAGTGTAAAAGCTTCCCCAAAAGGGTCCTTTATTAACAAGAAATGTGACAGACTGTGCCATTGGCAAATGCCACATTAACTAAGACAAAATGATATTACATTGAACTGGCAATTAGGACCAGAGAACTCTCATTGATTAATTTCCATTGTTTAATATTCTACACTCTCCCAACCTGTCAGGATATTGCAACAGTCAAATGGATAATTCTTTCATGATGATCCTAACTGAAGAATGTCAGGTGATGCTTTTATCTGATATCAGCTATTTATTAAAAAAAGAAACAGAACTGTAGTTTATCTATTGTACTCACCTCCAATGTGTGCCTCCTTGTGAGAGGGTGTGATGTTGCAGGGATTTTTGCAGGTCATCTTTCTTTGTGCACCACTTAGCCCTTTAGCTGAGAAGTTGCTAAACTAGCCCCATTCTGGGGCAACAGATGTCCTAGTATAGTCTAAAGTCCCAAAGAGAATCAGCCTCCCTTCTCGGTCTGGTGCTTAACCCCTTTCCTGGAGTTCCATTGGCTCTCTCCAGCTCTGATATGAAGCTTCCTAGAACTTCCAGCCTCCAAAAGCCGCTGGCACTTCAGCCTTCCATGGGATCCCGTCTGCTCCCTGTGAATTCTCGGTTCAGAAGGAACTTTTCTGCCTTTTTTGGGACCTCCGTGTCCACTAAGTTACCACCTGATACCTTCCACCCTGCGGTTCAGATGTAACTAATTACATAATCTATTGTATCCATTTCATAATTATTAACCTCTTTCCAGCCTGTGATTGTTTTTATCCCATCACACATTACCTCCTACTACTATTTTAAACAGTACCCACTGGGGTACTCTTTGGAGGCTACTGTGCTGGTCCAAATTCCTGTTCTAGTTCTTCTTTTAGTTCATGCACCTATGTAACCCATAGGTCTTTTTCCTGCAGACTTTTCTGATAGTATTCTTCCAGCTGTTCTTTGTCTTGTGTGACATTTTGTATGGCTTGAAGAGCAGTCACCGATCTGTGTACCCTGAGCTTTCCCCTCATCCTTTTCTAGTATCTCCCCAAGTTGAGAGTTTGGCTCTGTGGCTAATGCGGTCTCCTCTGTCCTCCAACTGGGGGCATCCTTTTCCCAGAGATCTGCCCAATTTCCTTCTTTTTCTAGTCCATGGGTGCTTGTTCCTGGGTTGAAGGGTCCAAATGCTGATCAGAACCTTCTTTTGCTACCCACAATATAACCAGACCCTCTTTGAACAGTGGATGGATATAAGGTCCAGATCCATGTTGGTTTGGATCAGTTCCTTTTCCTATTTCTCTTCTTCCATCGTAACTTTCTGCCAGGAAGTCTTTGCTTCCTCCCCCTCTCACGTCCCCTCTTGTAATTGCATGGCCAGACTTTAAAGATACTTTAAAGCTTCCTGTTTGTCCTTTCAACAACTCTTGCATAAGCTGTCTGGTCTCTTAATTGCACCTCCAGACTTTGAAGAAACTTAAAACCTCATCTCTGACTCTTTCAGCATCTGCCAAGCCTGTCTGGTGTGTCTGCTTACTTCCAGCCTATTCAGCAAGATTCACCAGCCCTGAGCCTATGATCCTGGGCCAGTATTGTCTTCTCACCTATCAGCACAGGTGATATCTTGTGTTTGTATGAGAGTCATGAAACATCACTAGTTTTTGCCATCAAACACAGACCAGGAGAGGTTCTTTATCATCCCAACTCTCAGCTGGCTCTGCTGATCTCATACTTCAATGTCCGCCTCCACTATCACGTGCATGTGAATCTCGTCATGCATACAGGAAATGTGTACCAACAAGTGGCTGTCCACCTTTATTATTGTAGTCCTGGATTAATCTGCAGCCAGCGTTGTATTCCATTAGCCTAGAGGAGTTTATTACTGGTTCCCTAATCTAATGACATATGGTGGAGTTCAGCCTTATTATGGGAACCTCTCAGTCCATAAACAAGGCTATAATAGCATGTCAGTAACTGCATTTCATATGGAGGCAGTTTCTTTTTATATAGCCATGCTATTTTATATAGAATTTTCATCTAGATTCCATAAGAGGTGCTTTCAGCAGTTCAGGCAATGCTGGCTATTGCAAAAACAGACCGCAGGGTGTTCTTGATTGCTGCCTGATTGTCCGTAATGGTTTTTTGGGAACTGTTGAGGTGTTGCTAGCTCCTCTTGTCCCTGGGACTTAGAACTGTCTAGAAATGTCTTTCCTTGTGTGTTGCCTTTGCTCTTTGGGGTTCCCCTTCATCCTCTCTTGACCCTTACTTTTGCCCATCCCTTGGGCTGTTCAATGACCTCAGCTGTTGGATAGGCCTCTTTTATTTCTATAACCACTTTGGTGGAGCAAGGCCAAAAGCTTTGGACCCAACTTTGGGATCCAGCAGGCAAGACTCATTAAAACTATTCTAAAATTATTCACTCAGTTATTATCCTGTAACTTCCTATCAGGACACAACCACCATTTCATCAAGTCAGTAGGCATTGTCCTTTGGGAAAACTCTGCTCTCAGGTGGTCTAAGATAGCCTGTTTGTGGCTTCTGCTTTCAGACTGAACTCTCCTCCCTTTAATAGAACCAAGGTATCCATGAAGTTATCACCTAATGCATCCCATCCACACACTGTGGCTGAGATGCATATCATTAAGTACATCTATTGCACCTGTCGTGCTGTTAATTTTCCCTTTCCATCCTGTGATGGGTTTCAGCCCATCATGAGTAGCTATGAGAGAAATATCCCCACTGTAATAGATTGTATATGAAAGGTCTACTACTTCCTTACAATATAGACAGATGTCTATCAGAGAGAGAGTGAGGGATAGGATTTGTAATAAGCTTTCTCTGTGTGGATGGCATACATAGCTGACATTTAAATGAGTTTTCAGTCTTAAACAAGAAATCTACTACACATTTCTTATAAGATATTTCAGATATATCCTCTCAACATTTCCTTAAGTGGAATCTCAAACTTCAAAATCTTTCAAAATGAATTACCAGGCATAACTGAAAATTGTAAATGTAAACTACAGAAAATACTTTGCCTCAGTGGAGAAAAGAGTCCTACTAAATATATACTTCACCTTACTACACACCAATACTAAGACTTTCAAAACCACCTTACAATTTAGAAGGAAAATTTCTACTGAAATTAATGGGAGTTATATATCTACATCTCCAAGGCTGTGATTTTTCAAACCCTCATTCCCTGGACAGTGTCCACATTTACCTATAGGTAACACACAGTGATATCATAGACATCACAGTCCTCTCGCTGCTGGAAAATGGAAATAGCTGTGGTATTTTGCATACCACAGTTAATTCTATTCTCTCACACTGTACAATAACCTGGATGAACGTAGTATTAAACAGTATGATTGTGGTGTTGTGCTTTCTGGAATAATACATCTCTGCTTTTGTAGATATTCTAAGTTTCCACAAATCTGGATACACAGTCACATCTATCAGGCATCAATTCCTGATTCAGATTTTCATAAAAATATAGCTAATGGATACTTAATATCCAGGTTATATTTTGGTTTGATGTAGAAAGTTGCCTACAAAATATTATCTGGAATTTATTTGTTGCTTCAATTTTTTGGTTTTCTACAAGGATCACTCTTCTATAGTCTATTTTTTAAAATTTTAATCTATCTTCCAATTAGTGAGTAATCTAAGCAGCCTTTGCATTTTCCCTTCTCTAGTCACCCTTCTGTGTACTGTAATGTATGTAATGTATATTTTTCCCCTCAAAAACATGACTTCTATAATGTAAGTAGCCTTCATTTATCAGACTTTCACTTCTGCATTTTATCTCTGTCCATAGCTGACATTAGAACTAAATTTCTGTTAAAATCTGTTAGCGCCCTCCCCTCCTCATTTTGCCTAATTAAAAGTCTAAAATTTTCCATATAGGATCTGATGCCAGAATAGAACTTCATTTTTAAAGTGTAAGGGAAAATTTTACCATGTATTTTAGAGATGCTAACCTTTTTAAAAATCATGTATTATCTTCTCAGCTTTTTGGAAAGTTCCCTAGTGTTTTTGGCTTATAGTGTGTCAAAAACAGCGCGACCTAAAAATACCAAGCATATTATTGTATTTGTCTTCTTGAAGACAGGTGCCTCCATGTACTTTAAAAGAGTTTGCTTATTTAATAAACTAGGGTTCCTGAGATTGAGAAATGCCAATTATCAGCTGTTGTAGAGATATCATTATAGGTTTGAAAGTACATTTATCTACATGACACAAAGCTGTCTCTTGAGCCCAGTATATTCCAGAAAGAGGGAATGGAAAAGAAATTCTGTATGTGTGTCCAAATGTTCCCTCAGGACTTCCTTTGATATCTCTGGCATCAATGCCATCTTTCTCTCAGGGCTTGCCTGCCTCAAGGAATTGTGGTCTTTGAGGCCCAAGGCTGAAATTTTGTACTAGGCGCAGACCTTTGCAGCTAGAAGAAAGATGAGTCCTTAGGAAAAGATGAAAGCTTCATACACCCTGGCCAGATCTTCAGGTTTGAATCAATTTGTTTTTAGCAGGGAATTTTCATCTAGATTCCATAAGAAGTGATTTCAGCAGTTCAGGCAATAGTTACCCGAAGAATTCCTCAGGTTCATGACAAATGTTGCCAGTCCAGGTTAAAGAGCACATCTTGGGCCTTTTACTTATCATGGTATTGGGAGAGCTAAGGAGTCCAGGGTGTAAATAAATTTATTGGAATTCAGCCACTCAGCTGTTCTTAAATGTGGGCATGGTACAATAGTTTCTTGGAGCCTTTTTTCTCTCTTCAGAGAGAGATCCTTTGAGTTTTCTCCTGAGTCAAGAACTCTTGTTGCAGGAGAACAACTCAAAGGTGCATCTTGATTTCAAGTCCTTTTCTCTGATGACATAGCTATTGGATTTCTAAAACAAGATGTGTTTGTTTTTCTGAGACCAAAACAATCATATTAAAGCCTCAAACCTTTCCATTAGGAGGAGTTGCACTGCCAAATGGAAGTAGATTCAAAAGTCTGTTTATGGTAAAAGTCTTGACCTGCTTTCCTGTCCTTCCCCATTTATCAGAGTTCTTACTGTCTCTGGTGTGGTCAAAGTAACTCTTAGAAATCCTCCCCTCTTCTTTAGAGACCAGCTACAAATAGGGCTTCTGAATCTAAAGAGGAATGGAGGGATGGTTAGAAACAGCGTGATACTTCAACTTCCTGTATTTTGAATACTGGGATTGAAGTAGTTGTGCATATCTCCTGATTACTGCTTACAGTGATTCCATGGTTACGTGACTACACACTTGGAGTATGGTAGCAAGACACTTCTGTGGAGGCATTACACTCCTCGAACAAGAATTATTGCTAACATCTTTTGTATGGCTTCAGGCATGGACGTGAAACTTGGAGTGTGTGGCTGTGGTAATCTGCCATTGCTTTAACACTGTAGTAAGATGTATTAAGCAGATCGAGAAGACTGAATGGGACTGATATTTCAGAAGTCCTGAGCATTGGCAGTTCTCAGTGACTCCAGTTGAAATTGTGGCTTCCTAACATCTCTGGGGAAAAATCAGGTCCTGTGTCATTTAAGATGACTGTCTTCTTAGTTACCTGAACAACTAGAGTATTAAAGAGCAGAAAATGTATGTCAATTTATGGAAGCGACAACCTCTATTGGTAACACAGTAAAGACTTTATCTTTGCATTTGTTATGAACTGTAGTGCACCTAATATTTAACACTACTCTTGCAATGACAATATGAATTAATGTTTTTGCACAGCAGGGGCAGGCAAACTTCTTGGCCTGAGGGCTATATCAGGTTTCTGAAATTATATGGAGGGCCATTTAGGGGAGACTGTGCCTCCCCAAACAGCCAGGCATGGCCCAGCCCCCACTCTCTATCTGACTCCCCCATGCATCTTGGCCCCGCAGAACCGCTGCCCTCCATCTAAAACCCCCTGCTCCCTGCCTCCAGTAGTGCCCCCAGTGGCTGGTGGCGCTATATCTGCGCCGCCCAGAGCACCAGGACAGGCAGTTGCACCACCCGGCCGGAGCCAGCCATGCCACCACACAGCCCAGAGCACCTGGTCAGGCTGTGGCTCTACAGCTGCCCTGCCTGGCAAGAGCTCACAGCGCCGCCACCCAGAGCATTGTGCCAGCGGTGAAGTGAGCTGAGGCTGCGGGGGAGGGGGAACAGTAGGGGTGGGACCGGGGGCTAGCTTCCTGGGCCAGGAGTTCAGGGGCCAGGCAGGAGGGTCCTGCAGGCCGGATGCGGCCCACGGGCCACAGTTTGCCCACCTCTGATGTATAGTGTTGTATGGCATGGAAATAACCTTTTTTGCGGGGGCGGGGGAGAGTTGATGGTGGAAATTGAGTTATGGGAGTTAAAGTAAGATTGTTTGGATGTATTAAAACTTCTTTTAAGGTATCCCACCCCCAAAGTTAGATTTTATATTTTCAAGTTTAACAGACTTTTTTTAAAATATAAAACAAAGCAGAATTTTTTCTTAATATTTCTGTGGAAAAAGCACTAGCTTGAATACCTGCATTATGTCATAAGAGCTTATATTGGTAAAAAATTGATAGTCTCAGTATAAAATTTTTCCAAGAGGCTGTAAAAGGAGCAGAGTTGAGAGAGAGATTTGTGTTCGCTGTGTGCACATGCTAATATATGCTGTATATTTATACATAGGGCTTTTTAAAACAAGAAGTAGACTTTAATACTTTTACAGATTGTTGGAATGACTCATTGGCTGAAATGTTAAGTCACAGAATTTTGTCAGATTATGCTAGAATGTTTATATACAAAGGGGTAAATATTGTGAATATATTGTTTTGAGGGACAGATCCTTAATAACTTCTCTACATTAAGTTGATCATTTGTTTTTCTTTTTCACTTCATAGTCAAAATGTATAGTTTTTTAAAAAATACGATGCTCATGTAGTTTCACAAAAGTCAGTGGACACTCCTCTGTTGCAATATCTTTCTTGTTGGCAGTGTTTTCATTCACATACTTTCTCAGCAAATTTATACTTAGACTGAAATTTTAGGAAACTTCGACTGTTTTTTCATAACAGTTCCAAATATCTAGTATTATCTCAAGAAAGCATGTTCTGACCTTATATTTTATGTCTTTCATGCCTCTTACAAACTACTGACCAAGTTAACCTGCATAACACCTAATTTTACCTGATCTGATTGCATTTGAGAACTTCAATGATTTGTTTATATACACTGCTCCCTATTTGTTTTTTTGTGATGAATTTATATAATAAACACTGCCTGGTTGGATGCTACTTGAAATGAAGTTTCAGGCTAAGAAGTTTCAAAATGCATCATCTTTTGTACAGACATATTTAAGGAATCACAGATGTCCTATATGACAGATTTCACAATTTGAACAGATAACTGCTAAAAATACACAAACTGTCAACTGTGCCTTAGTGCCAGAAACTATCTGTAAGTAAATTAGTCTTGCATGTTTCTTATAGTGTACAGATCCTCAATTTTCATGGTAGAGTGATAGCAAACCCACAAAATACAACAAATAAATTGCCATGTTAAAATATACACTTGGTTGGATCAAATTTTATGTGGAATTGTACATAATGTTAGTTTCTGCTTAGAAAAAATCAGCAAAAATAAAATAAGCATATAACATGTCACCCTCAATCAAATGACTTGTATAAATATCTTAGCCCTCGATATTAACATTTTAAAATAGCTCATACCCTGTGCTTCCTGCATTAAGATCTCATAGCTGTAAGTAATAGTTTATGACCTGAGCTTGCAGAGAGTATTAAGTCTCTCACTATAGCAAATTAGCTGTGAAGCTAATATGATTTGAAATGAACCTTTTCAAAGCCAGGCCAAGTAGGTCCCTTTCCACATGGTTCAAGGTTAATTATATTTATCAAGAAGGCAGTGAATATGCTAACAGGCTGGTGGCAACAACATAAAGGGTGCATATCCCACATTTTACATTTCTCAAAGTTGCAGTTATTGACAAAATCAGACTGTGCTTTGTGATCAATCATTTTTCATTGTTTTTATGCAGAAGAAATTAGAGCAACAAATTAACATTTTCTGGAGTTGCTAGAAGTAGTAACAAAAGAAACAGTGACTGAGCTTGTTCATTGGGATCTAGATCTCAAAAATGAAAAATGCAAAGCATAAAATATATAAAAATACATGGCTAGGCTCATGTTCATTTCGAACACTTTTTGTTTATAAATATCAGTCATCTGTATTTTTACAGTGCAAGTTCAAGGAATGTAGTAGGCAACTCTAGTTAAAAACAAAGACATTATTTAGTAATAATTTGAATAGGAGTGTAGCTTTCATAGTGTAGACATCTAAAACTCCTACCTCTCAGTGGATTCATCAGTATTTTTGTCTGTGATCATCTGCAACTCCTGTATATTTTTACTTGAATCTTCTTTGACGCAATTTTCCTCTGTGCTTGCTTTGGGGATATCCTCATTTGCTCGCAGCTGTTCTATGAGGTTTTGCTGATGCCAGGTTTGAATAGATCGATGGTGCACAGGGGTTGGACCTGGCACTGGTGCCAGTATATTGTGGTGAACAGGACTGTTATTTTTCTTTAGCCCATTTCTGTCCCGAGAGTGGCTCTTCAGCCTATTCTGAACCGGTGTCCCTCTATGCTCATATCCTTCCTGAAGGCAGCCTCCAGTGCCTGTGGAACCTTGAGAAGGGTGACTGAACCACCTCCAGCGTAGCCTTAGGATCTGTTTCACATCAAACTCTTTCTTTCCAGAAACTGACATTTTTGCAGGAAAAAAGAACAAAAGCCTATTCTTTTAGAAAGGAAATGGATTCTTTGTTATCTCTTGTGTTTCAGCGCCTCTTCTTAAGAAAAGACAACAAAGGAACAAATACCAGTAGCCCTCTTTTTTTCTGACTAATATACTGCTAGCACTTCAAGCCGATGCTAAGCTGCTGTTAACTGTATAGGTGGGAATCCATACTGACAGGATGATGAGGTCAGACCTTAAACAAGTAAATCAGCTTAACACAGGAAAGCAGCTACCATAACACTACCCAGCTGCTAAGCTCACATACAGCACTCCAGCACAGCGCTTTCAGATATAACCTAGCCTCACATGATCCTGAGGGATCTTAGGCAGCAACTTAAGATGCAGAGAAGCACATACAAATAAAGTGGTAAGACCTTGTTTCCCAAGAGGATTTGCATGAAGCCTGCTAATAAACAATACTGCATTTCACTACAAAATTAGGAATGGTGAACTACTTATGCGGATTTTGCTAACGATACACCATGAAAGTATCCTGCAGATCACATTTTCCTTAACAGATTTACTACATTTATTGCGGTAGACCTCACTTTACTATGTGACATATCTGTAAATAGCATTAAGCACGGAAGTGCTTACCTAAAAGAAAGTGAACTTTTTAATTTAAAATGCATTGTGCAGTAGTGTAGAAAATATTGTCTTAACTAGGGATAGCATTTCTGGTGTATCATTACAACTAAGTGTGGGGACGAGAAAAGGAAGAGCTTAGGAAAATTGGAAGACAAATCCTCCCTAAATGACCATATCTGTGAAAAACACAGTGCTTCCTGGCTAAGTGCCTGTGTAAACACCCTCTTGCCCTTGTACAGACTCTGTAAAAGGGTGGGATTTTTTTCAACCATTCTTTTGCTAGTGTGCATCAAAACATGTTTTGAACAAAACTAATTTTATTTTAGAGATTCATTATTAGACAAGCATTAAATGTTCAGAACTGTGTGAAGTGTATTATAAATATTAGATAGTAATCTTATAACTTTGTGACACATAAAAACTGATAGAGTTAGAAAAGACATTCAGTTTGTCTTACTTGGCAATATGTCATGTATAGTTGTCTGTGTACTGTTCTTTAAGTACTATTTTAAATAACTGCTAGTGATATTCAAACCTCAAAAGACTGTGGTTCAGTTTGGATAAACCCTGAGAAATGTGGGTACTGATCCAAATTTAATGTAGTACTTCCCCCATCCTCTTTTTTGTTGTTGTTGTTGTTCTCTTTCTCCTCCAACTTACCTATATTGTTCTCCATTTTCCTAACATTTCTCTTTTCTTGATCTCCAAAATTCCACTGTCCAACACCACTCAGAATCTGAAATCCACTTTCCCTTTCCCATCCTAGCCCTTAGAGTCCAGGGAGAATGAGGGAAGGGCAAAACAAAATGAATAAGGGATAGGATTGAAGAACCATCAGACTTTATTTATGTTGGGTCACGAGGTTTCATTCTTCCTCCCAGCATCCATGCCAACTCTAGATAGTATCATGGGTTGTAACAGTGTGAAATTAATTGGGGGACAGAGGGAAGAAAGAGTCTGAGGGAAGAGGGAGAAGTGAAATAATAAAGGAGGCACACAAGAATGATTTACATCTATGAGGGAGGGGAAAATAGTTATTTGCTGGTGCAATGCTTTGGGGAATCTATCTTTACAACCTGTGAATTCTGATTGGTTTTGCAGAGTTATGAAATTGCTTTATCATGGAATGCCTCACTGTCACTATGTCCACCATTGCTGGCAAGGGAGTGTTACATAATTTCCAGATCAGGGACAATGGTATGTTGTTAGGACTCAGAGATCACCTATTCAGATGGAAATACCTGAATTACGATGGGTTGGCTAGACCTGGGGACTTTCCCCAACTTGTCTTCAGAGAGAACAGAAGTGCAAAATTCCCAAACCAGACCGAGACAGAGAGGACAAAGTCAGAGTTTTAAAAGGACTCTCAGAGTGGGAAGTGAGAGCCACACAGAAAGTTTTGGGCAGGAAAGGAGAAGGGGATGGACCAGCCTGGTCAGTGAAGGTAAGCTGAGGAAAGAAAGTTCCTTGTTGTTCAAGAGATTACATATTTCCATTAGACTAGGTGTGTGTGCCTCTTGTACTTCAGTGCTGAAGAATTTTTCTTAGCAGTACCTTGAGGGGTAATGACATCTGTGCCTTGTTGCCTCTCTGGTCCAAACTGAAGGTACGAAAGGGCAGGGCCATCCTGCCTACCCTTCAGTTCCTACTTACCACTCCTGATCAGTGGTTGTCAATTGTTCCTCTGTGAATGTGCAGTTAGTGTTTTGCCTAGTGAGTAGTACTCATTAGGGGGTCTTCAGACCCTCTCTTCTTTCTTTTCCTGACTGTAGTTCTCAGGAAGTGTGATTAAACTATGGAGGGAACTCAAGGGGTTGCCTCTGGTTCCCAACAGTGTGCAGTAGACCATGTGATTGCAATTCTGGGAATGGGAGTACTATGATCTGTACCATGAGAATGTGCTTAGAGTCTCCAAAATACAGGGACAGTGCCTGGGCTCTGGTCATGCTCCAGAATCCCTAGGTGTTTAGTCAAGGTCACATTAAAAGTACTGGCAGTCCTTGGTTAAGATGAGCACTCATCCATCCCATTCTGGACTGTCTAAGCTGAGCTGTGGTCTGTGCCACGTATTTTGTTTATCCACATTGTAACCATAGACTTTTTTTTTCTCTTGACAGCCATAGTGTATACTTACAGCAGATTTCACCTGGTAGTACTATTAGGCATAGTCTTCCAAGCTATTTTTCTGTGCATGGTAACAGATGTTCAATTTTGGGAAGACATGCTATGCAATGGTGTCGGTTTTGTTATGGAAAGCGAGGGGAGTCTGTGTGAGCCACAGGAGAGTTTACTCTCTTGAGTTAGTTTCTGATCAGATTCACAGTACTGCGTGGCAACGTATCATTCTCAGACTCTTGAAAGAAGGGAGTGCATGCTCAGTCACTCTTAGTTTGAAGAATATCATTAGTAACAAAATGAGTTACTCGAGACCCCGCTTTTATTTTATTTTTATTTATTTATTTTGCATTGTTATTGTTTTAATAGGTTTTATTTAATGTTTACTAACCCTTGTGCCAGAAAAAGAACTATCTTAAACTCTGAATTTCAACCTTAATATCTATACTGACATTTTCCTAAAAAAGCAACAGACAACACATGAATATATGCTTGCAACAATCTAATTACCAGTATAATAGAGAGAGTCTCTACATATTAAGAGGTTAATAGACTAATGTATGGTAGAATGTTGTTAAGATGGACAAGGACCATGGTATTTCACTATATCCTCTTAATCAGGTCATTGAGCTACAGCAACACCTCTGTCATTTCTGCTTAGTAGCAACTCTGCTATATTTAACCCATATTTCTTCAATCTTTTCACAAAGCTTCAGCATTTCTGTTAGTATTTCCTTTACACCTCATCATAAGCCATCCTCAATAGTAATTTAGTATATCTGAAGTCATCATGGCAGATTAAAAAGTACAGTAGTTGAATGTTGCTTTGGCATCCACTGTATGTATTCTAGTTTGTGAATTACAAATTACAGATTATTTTCTGCTAACTCAAGCACATTTTCAGACAGAGGTAAAGAGTGTCATGCTGGTATTAAAAAGTTAATAGTGGATAATTTTCTGAACAGCCTTTCTTACTTGGAATGCCATATTGAGGTGTGGAGCACACCTTAAGTAGACCATAAATCGATTATTTGTCACACAAGTAATGTATATACTATTTTTTTATTTGTGTTTATAGCTTCATATTACTGTTCAAAATCTCAAGTCAAATCTCAAAGCATTTTACTAGTATGGTAAAAGTGAACTGATGTTCCAGTCCTTTTAGCATGGAACGTCACCTCCATTTTTCAGCAGGATGCCACACACTTGCTACTAATTAATTAGACCTAAATTTTGCTATTTGTGTTCTAAGATGAAGGAAATAGGAATTCTGACCTTAGAAGATGGGTTACAAAAGTTTAGGTTGAGATTTTCAAAGGAGCCTAAGGAAGTTAGGCACTGAGGGCAGGATCCAAAAAGCTATTTAGGCACCTTGCTGCCTCTTTATATCCACTGTTTAGGCACCACTGATTATCTCAAAATCACTTCTCGCCTGCTGCCTAATCTTGTAGGCATCTCAGTTTTCCACCAATAGCTATGTGCAAATCTGCCTATGCACAGTCACTTCCCCACAGCTAAGAAGTTGCTCTGAGCAGGCACTTGAAACTAGGTCTACCACATCTCAGGTGAGTGCCTTAACCACAAAATATATCAAATTTTGATTCAATTTAAATAAGCATAAAAATTTCAAATGTTTATTTTCACCTTTTTAGGCTGGACATCTCAAAAGAATAGGATTCACTGTGATATGCCCACTATTTATTTCAGGCAAAACCATATGATCTGTCTAAGAGCATTAGAAAAATTTTTAATAGGCTTATTGAGGATTTCTACCCTCATAAAAGGTTCTAGTTCAATTTTGTTCAAGCCTCAGGTTAAAGTTTTGAATGGTTTTAACTAGTTTCCTATTTTAGTTGAATTGGCTCCTTCCTTTGGCATGTTAGAAATAATTCTAGTTCTTAGAAATAATATTCACAGTTGTACAAAATACAAATGTAGCATTCTGGAATTTTAACTTCTCAGTTTTGTATACAAATAATAATGAAAATCAAATAGATAATCAAATTTTATAAATTTCTGTCTATCCAGAATTCTCTAAATATGCATTGTTCTGCTCTTGCAACACCACTGTGTTTACCAGTTGTTTACCATAGGATATAAACAAGAGATTTTTTCCCAGTTCCAGCGTGATAACTAGGGCTGGTTAGAAAAAAAAACTTTGAATCAGTTTTTCATCAGAAAATGCAGTTTTGTCAAAATATAAATGCTTTGGGAAAGCTTAATTTTTGCTGAAATTTAATTTCACAGAAAAAAAAAGGGAGGGAGGCATTCCAACAGTGTAGGTAAGTAGCATTTTGATTCTCTTTTAATCAAAGATTTTGATCTTTTAGCTTTTGAAATTACTTGTTTTGAATTTTATTTTTTAGTATATCATATATCGATGTTAAGTAAATATTGAAAAGAAATGATTCAATTTTGTGGAAACAAAACATTTTAGTTGATCTGAAACAAAAAGAGTCCAAATTTCCTTTTGTGGAGAAATTGGAAATTTTCAGATTTTGTTGTGAATCAGACAAAAGCAAATTTTGTGATTTCTAAATCCTCCATGAAATAGAACTTCTTGCCTAGCTCTAGTCATAGCTTTGTATCAAAGGCATAAAGTGGTAGAAAGATGAAAACTTATATAGGGCATATCTACATTGCAATTAAACACCTGTGGCTGATCGTACCAACTGACTTGGGCTCAAGGGGTTTGGGTAAAGGGACTATTTAATTGTGGTATAGATGTCCAGGATTGGGCTGGAGCTAGAGTTATGGGACCTTCCCCATCACAGAAGGGAATGTTTACACCACATTTAAACACCACACCACAGGCTCTTAGCCTGAGCCCAAACTCGCTGGCATAGGCCAGCAATAGGTTTTTAATTGTTGTGTAGACATATCCATAGTAAGCATGAACCTCAAATTCACTGATAGTTTGAGTTGAGACAAATATTGAAAAATTCAGGTGTTAATCCATATATTTTTTTAACTCCTACTCTCTAAGTCACACAAATACCGTTAGTCCCAAAATGCCCTACTTCGCCGAACTTCTTGGAATATCTTCTTGTAGAGGGACCCTCTTCCAATGTCATCTCCTAATGAGGTGACTGGCTGTTTCTCTCATTTTCCAAAACCCTCTTCTTAAGGGACCTGGCTGATAGGCCAACCTACTCCTCTTTTCTAACTTCTGGGGCCAACAAACTGATCTACAGCTCATGAACATTTTTAGAGGTTTGGCCCACTAGCCCATTCCTCAAATCAACACTTTGGGGAAAACTGGCTATTGGTTACAGCCAGAATACCATGATACAAGCCTTTCAGTACATCTAGTTCCAGACAGAAACAGGAATTGGAAGATTGGGGGAAAATGTATCAGAATTTTTCAGAACCTTATGGTTTAATTGGACTAAATTCTATAAAAGAAAAGGAACAGAGAGAGTCTTTTTTGTTTGTCCAAATCAGTCTGTACAACCCTAGCTTTAAATGTACTGTAATAATGAGAGTTAGATTTTTAGAACTATGAAGGAATTGTAACACCATATCAGTTTTCTACCACTGCTCCAGGAAACAGAAAATATAAATGCCTTCATGTTAATACACTAAGTTCTTTAGGCTGTGGACTGTCTTTTTGTTCTGTGTGTGTAAAGTGTGGTCACAGGGTGAGTTGCCATCAAAGGGAAGATAGTCAACCCCAGGGCTGGCCCACGACATTTTGGCACCTGAGGCAAGAAGCTCAAAGGATGCCCCCTTTCCCCATTGCTTGGGCCAAAACTCTGAAAGGTCTCAATTCTTCCTGTTCTACTCCTCTCATTACATTGCTCTGTTATCTTAAAATGCCTTTTTCAAAAATTTTAAGTAACACTTAACTTTCAAATGCCTGAACAGCAAATGTAACTTTTCTTGTCTGCAGAGTAAACACTAACATTTGTATCTGTTTGTTTGAGTAATCAAAATGGCGCTTTCTGTGCCTTCTTGATTGCAAAGATTTGAACTGCTTCCTGAAGGTCCACAGTCTGGGCCAGCTCATGCTCTATTGAAATGCTTGCAAGACAGACCAGCCTCTCCTGTGTTATTGTGGAGCATAGATGTGTTTTTACTAACTTCAGTTTGGAGAAACGGTGTTCTCCACTGGAAACTGTTAGAAATATGCACAGAGCAACAAAAGCATTTGGTAAGAGGGTGGTCATCTTATTTGTGCACATATATTCCAGAACAGCCTTTGGAGTTATTCCTGCTGAAATGTGTTTTGAAAGGGCTTTCAGTTCATCACCTAAATCACTCACATCAATATTGCGCATGTCATCATGTGTCAACACTGTCTCTGGTGTCCTGTATTGCTGGTGTAGGTCTTCTTCAGGTATAGTGAGGAGTTTTGGAATATCCTACTGCATCCCAAATATACTGCTATGTTCCTTGAGCTGCCTGAGCAGCTGAGTTCCTTCAGCTGACTGTATTGGTTAAAGAATTCAACTTTGAATTGTTTGGGGTCTCTTATGGGATCATCCCGTCCCTTGTAATCAAAATTTCTTCTTCAGTGACTTGTATTCTTGAATGGGTGGGAAAATAGCTTCAGTGTGAAGTTCCTCTGCCAATGTCTGTGCACTCTTCAGAATGTTTTGAAATCCCTCATCTGATCGGTAAGACTGTAGACATGACTTTGCTTTGTTCAGTTGTTCCATTGCTCCAGATATATCAAGGTCAACACCTTGGAGTCTCTTGCTTACAACACTTATTTCAAACAGTATGTCATGCCACAACACTAAGCCACATAGAAATTTGAAGTTATGTATGTTTCTGGTGATTCCATTTCCCTCTGCCACTGTTCTCCCATGAACAGTTCCTGTCATAGCGTTATCCTCCATAATGGCAACTATGGCATCATCTATCTTCCCATTTGGTGTTTGATAGGCTTTATCACCTCCATGCAACTTTCCCATCATGTGGAACTCAGTGGCTTCAGTGTCAGAGAGGATGTTCCCAGAAGTTGCTTCAAAATTTGCCATCGATGAGTTGATGCAGAGAAAAATGCATGGATGCTTTGAATGACATTAAAAAATTCAGCAGCCTCACTAGAAATTGATGCTTCATCACTGATCAGCAAGTTCAATGAATGAGAACTTCACAGGACAAAAAAAAGCTCGAGGGTTTAACTCTCAAATCTGTGTCTGCACTCTCTTGTTCTTTCCTCTCATGTTGGCACTATTATCGTAGCCCTAACCTCTCATGTCACTTATCACAAGTCTCGTATCTTCCAGCTTTAAGAAGCACCAGCTTCTTGTCATACCAGCTCCTGTAGTATCATCAATATGAATAAATTCTAGAAAATGCTCTCTGACAGTCACCATTCCAGGGACATTTTCACTAGGTTCTGTTGTTGTTACAAAACACATCATTAAAGTCATTTTTTCCACATGGCTGATGCCAGGTGTGCAGTCCAGAATAACTATCCTGAGTACTATCATGCTGACATATGCCATGGCCTCTCCACTTTGTCATTATTGGGGATTTCATGCCAGTAATGTGTTGGATGGAAACTTCTATTTTCATTGTCTTTGGGGAACATGAAGTTTTTCACTTGCTATGACCCATGCAGTACAAGGAAGTCCCTCAGGCTACTGTTCAAGTGGGTCTACAGTCCTGGATCATCTACACTTAAGGAACTAAACTCAGCAGCAGCTGTTTCTTGTTCCTCCACCAGACTCTTCTCTGAGCTACACTTTTCTTCAGGAATGTGCATGGTTACATCCATTTGAAATAGAGATATGGGTGCTGTAGTAGCTCTCACATCATCTGCACTGTCACTGGAAGATCAGACCTCTCCTCACCACTTACATCCTCACTGGGCTGAAAGGCTCACCATGAACATTTGTGTCTATGTATCTCAGGAGAGCTCCTTCCTGTTTAGATAGAAAAGCTTCCTTTGCTTGCTTTCTTTTTCTGAATGCTGCCCCAGAGGAGCGTTTTCTTCTTTCACTCATGACTGCTGTTCTGTGCCAGCTATAGTGGCTCTCAACACTCAGTTGAAGGGAACAAATAAGCAGGATGGTAGCAAGGCTGAGTGAGGTAAGATATTAGTGTCTTAAGGGCCTAACTGGCTCCTACTACTTCAGTTGACTGCCTGTTCTCCTAAAGTGGGTTCAGGGAAACAGCAGGAAACAGGAAGCTCCCTGAGAAGCTGGTGTTAATCAGTCCAGGCTCCTGGGGGTGCTAGAGGGATATATAAGAGGCTCCTCCCCTCTCTTCCTGCAACTTCTGCTATTTTGTTATTCCCTCTCACCTTTTCTCCTGCCTGCCTGTTTATGTCTTGTGTGCTCTCCTTTCTCCAGCACAGCACTCCATCATCTCTGTGCATCTAGAGCAGAGAGAATACATGTGCACCAGCCGCAGACACAATTTTCTACACTCTGGGTCCTAGTGATGCCTTCACCTCCCCTTCCCTTCTGGTCTGGCACCTGAGGTGGCCACCTCAGTTTGCCTCAGAGTAAGAGTAAGGTCAGCCCCACCTGTAGCACACTTAATTCACCTTCTAGCCTCTTGACATCACTGCATAACTGATCCCTTTCATACAGGCTGTGCTGCCAGGCTACTTCAACACTGCCAACTCTGTTTGACATTTATTGGTTACTGCAACCAGACTCTGACTGATCCCCTTTATCTCAGTATCTGTGCCTATAGTTTTAACACACTCTCTTTAGATATTGCAATGCTTTGGTCACTCTTTCTCGTAGCCAGTTCCCTCTATTGTTTGGTGTCCTTTGCCCAAGCCTGCAACAGTTCTACGTTCCCTATGAGTCTTACGTTTGCTGGCTTTAAACTTCTACGTTAATGACTCAAGAGAAGTTGAGCGAAGTTCTAGAACAAAGGAATATGGATAATACTTTCAGTTGCTTCAAAAGACTTTCTTATTCAAAATTTGACCCGTCTGTAAGATCAAATGGAAAACCCCAAGCCATTGATTAGTATTTTAAAAATAAAATGTTGATAACTCTTTAAGACAAAACTATTGTAGAAAAGTAAGAGCAATGCAGATGCTGTGAAGAGCCACATAGTTATGTATTATCTCCCAAATTCCTGTTTATCCATCAGTATTAGGGTTGTATCTTTAAGTGGTACAGTTGCAACTTTCAAGAAATCCCATTACTGCCTGTGCGCACTTTCAAGTTGATATTTGATTTGGGGGGATACTCTGTTGTCTAAATCTGTTCACAAGTAATTGGAAATTGGAGTTAGCAAGGCTGTGTGAATGAATGGTAGTGAATAAAATATGAGTGAACTAAAACAGTTTGAAAAAGTCGTATTTTTAAAAAAACTTGTTTACATTTTTGCATATAAGAAGCAGGAATATAAAATACTCTCTCTTCTTACATTATGGCTATTTTTCACAGTATTTCTAAGCCTAAAAAAAAGAAGTATTGGAAATCTCAGAGAAGGACTTTTCTCATGAGATTTCCACCCCAATTACTAAATGAAAGTTTTTGTATAAGCTTTTCAGATACTTATGTTAACTGAATCATTCCTCTAAGCTTTTGCAAATTAATTGTTGCTAGATAACATGCTGACAACTTATAATAACATTGTTTTGAAGACTGAAAAGTACATTATTTTAAAAATATAATTGTCTCCTATTTCCTGAACCTGCAATTTTTCAGGATTAAAAAGAAGAATCAGGCAGATAAAACTCATAAGAAAAGTACGTTACCTTTAACTGCAGGAGCAAACTAATAAGGGGACTACGTACTCTGCAGCCAGGCACAAATGATAAATTAGATAAGTTTTTGAAAACTGAACCCATTAATTAAATTTGGTTTTAAACAGGGGTAATTATTTCTTCTTCCTTCTCTATGCAGCTTTCCAGTAAACAAGCTGGAACTGTGCAGCTTGTTCTAGTACCAGTGATGGAGCCACCAAAAATGTCATAATGTTTAAGAAACAGATACTGTAATTTATTTTCCAAAGGTAAAATCTGTTCATGTTCTCTGCCCTTGTGTACACTGACAATCTTCTAACCTAAGCTGTTTGCAGCAGATAAATCACTACTTCAGAAACTTAAATATGATGGATATGAAAGTGAAGATGAAAAAAATGGCTTTGTCAAAAGTACTGAAGAAATACTTGTTTGAATATTTTCTATAAAATATAATCACTTAGTTGCTCTCATTTGTAAGATTTGTTACCCTTGATCTATTTGTTACTCATTTGGCTTTAGTTGATCTATTTTAGTTTTGTACACTTTGTACGTTTCAGCATTGGAAAATTTGAATTCAGAAACCACAAGATGGTCATAATATTTGATTCCAGTAGCTTAAACAACTTAACTGCAGGGAGAATCAGAACATCATAGATCAAGAAATGTACCTATGTCTACTGTTTGTAAATTATGCATGCAAATCAGGATGACTGCAATGAATAAAGTCAAACAGTAAGTACTAAAAAAACTAGTCTCCAAAATAAATATGTATTTAGCAAAAAGCAGTGTTTGGTGCTTTACAGGCAGGTATGAAGATTCCTCTAAGCTTTTGCTTAAGCTATGATTCACTGCTCTTGAAAAGCTTCCAATTCAAGCCTCATGTCTTAATCCTGACATTAAGCTTGAGCAGCGCTCTGCAATCTATACCCATGGACCACAACTGATTTTCAAAGGGTTAGTTCTCCCCCTTCCCTCGTCAAATCACCAGTGGAGCCACAAAGCTACTTACTGATGACCAGTCTGTGGGGGGATATCTTATGTAATCACAGACATGTAATCACAGTATCATAATACATATGCACAAGGGGGCTGAGACCTTATTTGTGGAATTTTCTAACTGTAGTTCTTGTTTTCATAGATTGTTTTCAGTTTAACATAGCTGTCTTTTCTTTTAAAAAATAGGAAATTAAATTTAAAAACACACTGATAAAACAGAAATTCCATCCTATGATTCCATGAAGATTTGGTGCTTAGGTCATCAGCAAAATTTGGACCTTTTGAACTGAGTAACTGGTAAGAACAGTAAGCTGTTATTCCCTATGTGAACCAACCACTAGAGAGGAGGATGAAAGACACACTTTGCTCTTGGGTTTCTCAGCTATCTGCTGGTAGCAGAGGAATGCAGAGACTCAGGGTTCCTGGTTTCAGTTCCAGGTTCTGGGGGATAGTGTTCTCTAGTGGTTATAGACAGTTCATCTCTGTGTCTCCAATCTGTCTCTGTCTCCTTTTACTCCTGTCCACCCTACCCTAGTTCCTGCCTTCTCCCTTTGTCTTAATGTTCCCAAACACTTGGCTCCTGTTCCCATTCCTCTTGTCTTCTATACAGCCCCATTCCAGCTCCTACCCCACTCCCCTTTTGTTCCCCTCCGCCCTCACATACCCTGGCTCTCTCAGGCTTCTCCTCACTCTCTGTCTTCTTGCTGCTAACCCTATCTCTGCTCATCATCTCTTTGCATTCTACTCAGGCCAGCCTCTGCTATTTTAGCTTCCTGAGCTTCAAAGGCAGGAGTATTGAATGCATTGGAGAGACAGTATCTCTGCTCTCTGTTCACATGTGCAGTGCCATAACAGCCTCTGACAGCATAATGAAACAATTACAGGGAAAGTTCTCAGCTCCTGCAGCCCTTGACTGGAGCATGCCTAATACAGATGGTCTCTTCAGAGAACGTACCTGCAAATTCTAACAAGTCTTTACTGAACACATGCAAACTCTAGTTTTTTCTGAGGTTTGTAACTTGGGCAAAATTTGCTGAATTTTCATGATGAAGGCAACAGGCATGCCCCTGACACCATGGTGACATCCCTTGCCAAATTTCAAGTCCCTTCTCCAAAAAAGATACATATTTTTCTCTTCTCTTTGTTCTTGGAAATGTATTTATTTATTCCAAAATGGACAGTGAGGAAGTGTTCAAGTATATGATAATTATTTGAGCTTTCTAATCCCAGCTGTTCATATGACTTGCTGCTTAGCACTGAACAAGTTACTTTTAACTTTTCTGTGCTTTTTTGTAAAAATTAATTTGTGTACTTATATCAATCTCCTTCACTGGATTGCTGTGTTGATTGATTTATCTTTTTTAACACTGCTTTAAAAATCTGTGAATCTTCATATAAGTGAAAAATATTATGACTATTTTATTATCAGTGCTTGAGTTCAGTGGTACGTAATTAGGGCCATGAGAAAAAGAAGCAAGTGGGAGGAACTGTATTCCGCATGTTCTGAGATGTGATATGTTTAGCTATAACTGCACCAGCGATGCTGTTCTACTCTTTGTCTTTATTAAAATCTAAGTATCTTTTTTCTTACCACCATTTTAGCTAGGAACCTACGGCGAAATTTTCAAAAGTCATTGGACATTTAACACCCAGCAGCTTACATTAGACTCATGTCCTTTTCTCAGTGAAAAAACCTATTATAATAAGCCCTATGGAAATGACTATAAATAAAATAAATTGGTAACATTCTGCAACTGCAAAAGGCCCTGGAACTAAAATATGATTATAGGTTTGCAATAACTTGTGGAAAGATATTTTTTTTCTTCCTGCCCCACAGCTGTATGGCATGTCTCATTCATTCTAACTTTGGCAAAGCTTTGAAATTGTTATGTATACTTCAGCATTATAAATAATGGAGTAGTGAATCCATATTGAATGACTAAACATTCACCTCAGCCTTCTCCCCCTTCTACAAAATGATTTTTAGGTTTGGGAATAGTTTGGTTAAGTTTCACCACCACTTCCTCCTCCTGCTATTTTCAGTGTTTGGATCAAACAGATACATTACTGCTAATACTGCTTTCCTGTGGCTTTTTTTGTTGCAATATCTCAGGCTATGTGTACACTACAAAGCCTATGCTGGCATAGCCATAGCATGGGCACAATGTAGACCAGCTGTCAAGGTTCTCTCCCCACTCTGAACTCTAGGGTACAGATGTGGGGTCCTGCATGAAAAGACCCCCTAAGGTTACTTTACCAGCTTAAGTTAAAACTTCCCCAGGACACAAGTTTTTCCTGTGTCTGGTTGATAAGCTGCCACCACCAAGTATAAACAAGGAATTAGGGAAAAGGCCACCTGGAGCCCTCTATTCCCCCAAAATTCCCCCAAGCCTACAGCCCCCTTCCTGGGAAAGGCTTGAGAATAAACCCCTCACCAATCCTTATAGGTGAGCCCAAGTCAAAAACCCTGGCTCTACACAAAGGAAAAAATCAGTCAGATTCTTAAAAGAAGAATTTTAATTAAAGAAAAAAGGAAAAAACAATTTACCTCTATAAAAATCAGTGTGGAAGCACTTTACAGAGTCACAAAAGATTAAAAGAAAAACCCACAGAGAAATCCCCTATGCTTAGTTTCAAAGTACAGAGAAAACACAGGGCTATCTCCCTAAAGCATGAGAAATTCACAAGTGAAAAACAAATATAAGCTAACAAGACTTGCTTGGCTATTATTTACTATTTGTGATGTTTAGAGACTGATACAGAACTAGATGGATAGAAGAAAAGGCTGTCTGGCTCCTTTGAAATCCCCAGGCGAATGACCCACACACAAAGGTACACAGAACAAAAGCCTTCCCTACCCTAGATTTGAAAGCATCTTCGGTCCCCATTGGTCCTTTTGGTCAGGTCCCAACCAGGTTCTCTTAGCTTCTTAACCCCTTACAGGTAAGAGGAATTCTAGAGTGCTTTATGGTTATGACACCAGCAGAAGGAGTTTTGCAGCTGATGTAGGAACACCACCTCCCTCGAATCACTCTTCTTTCAACACAGCTGCATCTATATTGAGGATTCTGTTGACATAGCTATATTGTTCAGGGATGCTTTTATATATATATATATATATATAATAACCCAGACTGACATAGTTGTAAGTATATGTTTTAAGTGCAGACTAATTCTGATGTAGGCCCATTAAGTCCACAGGCTGCACCTGGAGAGAGAGAGCCAGAGAGCAGGGAATTAATTGCAGGCAGGTTCATCTGTGCAGGAACAGGCTGGGCCTATAAAGCCAAGAAGCTAGCAAATATATAGGGGTTGCTGCGGGGATAGGGAAGCCACTCTCTGAAAAGAGAGAGGAGGGTTTGGACCTGGTACACCCAGAACAAGGAGGGAAACCAGAAATTATAGGAAGCAGTCCAGGGAAGGAGCAGTGAGGGCTTAGAGATAAAAACTCAGAACTGCTAGGTGCAGGGTTTGTGGATTGGAACCTGTAGTACTGGGCAGGCCTGGGTTCCCCTACCAGCCACTGAAGAACTGGCACCTCAGGTAGCGAATGGAAAGACTGCCTAGGTCACTGTGGGAGTGGTAGAGAATTGAAGGACTGTACCCCAGAAGTGGGGGAAGACTGAGGGCTTATCTTCACTACCAGGGAAATTGATTCTGCTGCAGTTGATGCAGCAGGTGTCGATTTAGTGAGTCTAGTGAAGACCCGCTAAATCGACGGCTGAGCGCTCTCCAGTACCCCAGCTCCACAAGAAGAGTAAGGGAAGTCAACCAGAGAGCGTCTCCCATTGAGACAGCGCAGCGAAGACACCAGGGTAAGTCGATCTAAGCTATGTTGATTCCAGCTATGTTTTTCATGTAGCTGGAATAGTGTAACTTAGGTTGACTTACCCTAGTAATGAAGACAAGCTTTCAGTGACCTAGCTGGAGGGCTGAGTCATGAAGAGGATGCTGCAATTCCTGGGATGATCAGAGTGAGAGAGTGGGCGATAATGTGCAACCATGAAAAGGGGCATCGACCTTGTGGAGCTAATCCCCAGTGATCAGGAAAAGGTGCCAGACAAGTGGTGAGTGGAACACCCTGTGGCACTTGAGCAGCATTAAATTTTGTGCTAACTGTATTTTCATGAGTGACAAAGAGTCCTGTGGCACCTTAAAGACTAACTAAAGTATTAGAGCATAAGCTTTCATGGGCTAATACCCACTTCATCGGATGCAAGCAGTGGAAGTATCCACTGTATTTTCATGGTGCTCTGGGGAGGACAAAGAAATCCTGATGAGACCAAATTTCACATTTGGGGTCAGCATTGCTAAGTACCACTACCTGCTGCATAGGAGACACACATGTGGTTATTGGTGTCTTCAGAACCCCCCATCCCAAAGGGTCCTGACAGATGCTGGAAAAGAAACTTCAGCCTGATCTAAAAAGTCCCCATTAACCGTATTGTTGAGAAAGCAAGCATAGAGATGTTGTCCCTCAAGATCCTTCATCTCTTCAGGAGATAATGTTGGGCTTGGACATGGTGGAAGATAGGAAAAATAGGGAGGCTTCAAATGAGTTGGGTAAGCAAATTGAATCTTTGAGAAAAATCTATTTATTCATATTATAAGAGCAGAAAAGGGTTTTAAGAAGATAACTGTAATTGGTCAGTATTGATCTTGAATTAGATACAGAATTGTTTTTAATATAAACTTCCTCACAACAAAAGGGAAATGAGTGACTCTTCCTGTTCTCGAGCCATGTTTCAAGCACTTTTCCAAAATAAATGTTTGTACAGTTTCTGGAAATAGGAAATTAGCATTTTTAAATAAAGAAATCTTTTCTGTCCAATTGTAACAAAAATAATTTCAAGAAACATTGTTTGTTAATTCATTTTGGAACATGAATTTTCTCTGTCAGTTATTGATTGATATTTTCAAGAACAACAATGAGCATCTCTGTATAGGGGTAGGGATTGCTATTAGCAGTTGAAATATTTATGAAAAAGATTCAAATACAGCCCCCCATGAATTTAAAACATATGACAGGACCAGAAGGTCTAAATCATGCTGTACAGTTTATTTTGCCAAATTAATCAAAACGTCTGCTGTTTTCCATGCATGTGTAAGCACAGTGACACTTTTTTCTCCTGATATTTAGGAATGTAAGATGAGAATCTGGCAGTCAGTCTGGAAAATAAGAGCGTTTTCGAGAAAGCTGCAGGTTAATCAATCTAAAACTGCTGACATATATTTACATGTTTTATATTGTCTTTCTCAAAGTTGCTGATTATAAAATATTTTAGAATAAGCCGGAGCTTGCCCCTTTCTAAGGAACCTTTCTTTTCATGTCTTATTCGTCAAGTGATGCCAAAATCCAGGTTCTAGATTATCATTGACTCTGTGGTGTTGAATTTTGATATCAAAAACAATGGGCAAAGTCCCAGTGAGTCAGTTAGGCAGAAGGAAGAGGCTGGGAATGAAGCAGATAGTTTGATTGATAAACAAATATCTTGTTAAGAAAAAAATATTGGGAAGAAAATATGAGGAAAAAAATGACATCACATGTTAATATGGTGTAGTGAATGGGAAATAAATATGTCGTCTTAGGTTTCAAGACTTTGCCTGAATGACAGTGGTTAAAGGTATACTTAAATGGTGGAAAGTTATAGGTAAGTAATGATTGCTTATGATACCAACTGTAGTTCTGATTCAGTGTCCTATTTAAAACTTCATTTTTCAGCATTACATTTTTCTGCCCATGTTTGTTTAAACCATGATAATGTGCTAATACAAGTAATCTTTCCTGATTTCAGGTGTACAAATGTCACAACTACAAAAATAAGGTTATCTAGATTTATTCTGGGTAGTTTCAGACATCACTTGATTAAACCTGTCCACTTTCATCTTTGTAATACCTAATGTGATTTTCTTAATATTTCAAAGTGCTTCCCTCCAAAAATTATATATAAAGCCTTTTGTTATGAATGATGTTTCATTACTTATTGATACAAAAGATCAAGTGTCATAATACAGCATTCAAAAAGTGGAAGGGAAAGAAATCCAAGTTTAATTCAACTAGAGCACCACAGTGTATCAGAGTCACTGACACTTTCAGTCAGAAGGTCCAAAAAGACCATTCTAGAGTTAATATGTGTTTGTTTAAATAACATAACTATATCACACTCACATGAACTTTGTGCTGAACAAAATGGTATTAGTGGTTCTGTCTCTGTCCAAAAAAGGGGGTTCGTTTAATACCTTAACAAACACAAACTGTCTTAATGTTGTAGCTTAGGTGGGAGCCTAATCTATCTTAAATCTCTCAAGGGGGGAAAAAATCCATATATACACACACCACCTTTTTACCAATAGGCAGACAGAGCTACTGAGTACCAGACTTGAATCATCTTTGTCAAAATGAGTCTGGTGGCATTGTTCAAGCAAGCGTCAATGTAACTTGCCAAATCTGAACAAAGAAAGAGGCGAAGAACCATACTTTTATTTTCACTAGAATTACGTTATATTTTATAGCATATGTTTCCTGCAAGATGTATAGAGTGCTTGAAAAACTAAATTGTCGTCTTTTTATGAATGTAGGAAGTCTCTTTTTATCCCTGTTAATCTTGACAAGAATGGAAATGTGAAATGACCCAGTAATAAATGTGAATAAAGGTGAGTTTCCTTCTCAGATGAATTCATTGTTGATGAAGCAGTTTTTGCTTTGGTAAGTGTGTCCCTAATGTGTTTTAAGAATTTCAAGTAATCCAGAACAAATTCACTGCTATCTCACTTCAGTGGTTTGTAATTACCTTTTCATAAAGATCTCTTTGTGTATTGTTTTAAATAATGTATGCACCTCTTTCTGTTACAAAAATCAGTGTGCAAATCACTAGCATATAAATACAAGAATGCATCAAAGAATTAGTTTGTCATATACTGCAATAAGTTTGAATGCTAATTAGTCTGGGATCTGAATGTATTTTTTTTTTCAATGCTGGTAATATAAAAAAGTCATTGCTCTAGTTCTGAAAACAAATATAGTAACCAGATAACTTCAATAGGAGATGAATATCTGAGCAATAATTGTTTCAAGTGTATTTTTTTTAAAAAAAAATGTGTTTGTGTCCAATTTTTATTGAGCGATGACATTTTCCTTTTTGATGGTTGTGTTTTCAATCTACAAAAGCAGTGTGCAGGGAAGCAGATTGGAGCATTTGCAAACATACCCACATTGGTTGCTTGTTAAATGTGTCAGCAGTTGAATTTATGGCCTCTGCTTTAAGATTGTTAGAGGAGCTGGGATATTGTTTTTTATTTTATTGCAATTCTGAATAAAAGCAGAAAACAATTCCCCTGAGGCTGAGATTTTGGGAAGTTGGCATTGTTAGCCATGGGGAAATTGAAATCAACACACTCTGTTTATAGTTTTATTTTTAACCTAACATACACTGTGTCAAAATAAAATTCATGGTATCAGCTGTATCTTTACTGTCATTGAAACTGGTAAGTAATAAGACGGTCTGTTTAACTTTTAATTACACTAACAAATCACATGCCGTAGTATATGATAAATTATGCTTTGTTAGTTATAACAGTATATATTCCATAATGGACTTCGATTCATGAGAATGATAATAGATTGAGACATGCATTTTTATTTCCAAACTCCCCAGTATTGAGAGATGTGATTGTTTTCCAACAATTTCACTCAGTATTCATTTGACTTGCTTTGTAATGTGTCTGCTAATGTATTTAAAATATGACACTCCCTCAAGAATAAATAGGGTGAGCCCACTAAAAAGACAATTATGTATTTTGCAGCTCAAGAAAGGCCATAACTCATTAATGTCTATCACAACAAAAATGTATTTTTAAAAAGTCAGAAAAAATCATTCCTCATGCATGAATTCTACATATTTCTAGGCATCTTCATTACACCTACAATGCAATTTAACCTACCAGCTGGTACATTGAGATGGCATTTCAGAAAATGATACAACAAAATTAAAAGCCATTATCCCTTACATTGTCCTAGGTAAATGCATGTCCTTTTATATCTTTCAGAAAATGTTTACTTTTTTTTCTTTGATCATTGGCTATGTTCAACAATTTTTATCCATCAATAGCTCTGATAATTTAAAGGTAACAGATGTGCTTCTTTTGCTGGTGAATAGTGAGTCAGTGATTTGGAAGAAAAATATAAAATCATTGCTAATAAAGTATGCAGATGGCAATTTGATGGAGTGACAAATAGTGACAGGTCACTTCCATAGGGCAATCTAGATTTCATGGTAAAACTGGGTCATTTGAATAACGTACCTTTTAATACAATGAAATGCAAGCTCATACATCTAGGAACAAAGAATGTGTAGGTCAGACTTCAAGGATGACAGTTCTATTCTGCAAAGTGTAATAGGAGATTCTGTGAGGATTTCTGTGAGCTTCTGGGGTACCTAAAAGGGTTAATGGAATTCTTGGGTGGAAAAGCAGGGGAATATTGATTAGGAGTAAGGGGTGGCATTACTCTGTTCAGAGTATAGGCAGTGCTCTGTATACAGTTGGAAGCAGTGCCTTGGAAAAGAGGCATTGATAGAAATAGTATGGCTGGAGAGTTTGGACACAGCTGTATATTGCTGGAGTGAGACTCCCATCCGCCATGCCACCTGATGTGCTCGGGTCTCACTGGTTCCTCCTGTTCCATCAGCCTGGGTTTCTTCACCCTGTCATAGTTGTGCCAGGCCCTCAAGCCTTCTCTAGCATGCACACAGGTAATGCCACACCAAGCTGCAGACAGACTGAAATCAGCACTGCGTGGGAAGAATCAGCTCGGAGATTTACTCACCACTCACATGTATACCCCCTTTGGAAAGTAGACCCAAAATAATCTGCACGGCACAAGCTTCTAAAAATCACCCTCTCCCTCAATGTGGAGAGAGATATGCAAAGCTTCTTGCCCTCCTCTCCCACTTCCCCCAGGATATGAATTGCACAAGCTGGGTTACATTATGAACAAGAAATAAGTTTATTAACAACAAAAGGTAAATTTCAAGTGATTATAAGGATAGAAAACAGAACAAGCCGATTACTGAGCAAATAAAACAAACTAGGCTTAATACACTCAACAAACAAGTTACAGAATGTAATTTCTCTCCCTTAATGTTGTTTTAGGCAAGCTGCAGAGTTTCCGTAGCGTAGAGTTCCAGTTATTTCTCTTTACAGACCGGACCGCGTCTTAGTCTGGATTTAACCCTGCCTTTCCCTCTAGTTGTTCTTAGCGGTCTTCCTTCCTGGACAGGCAATGGAGGAAGAGATCAGATTAACCCCCTCCCAAGCCTTAAAAAGGATTTACCTAAGGCAGGAATCTTTGTTTGAGTCTCATCCCCATACATGGAAAAAGTATCAGCACATTAAGATACTGTCCAGTACCAGGTGACATATCTTAGTTATGTCATATTCATATCATAACAATATTTCTATGAAGAATATGGAGTATAACCTCATTGGTCTGTTTTAAATTTTCTTCTTTTTTTGTTTTACCATCACTGCTCAAAGCAACAGAAACAATTTGCATAATGGCAATAAAAACAGACTAGAAAAGAATGCCTCACCAGTTTCTCTATCAACATGAATTAACCACTCTCTGATCTAAACCCTCTTTGACACCTCAGAAGCAGAACAATACATTTTAAAAGCGAGCTGAAAGGTGATTTCCCTTCCAAGACATGAGTTTAGATATATTTGCCCCTGAAAGTATCAGTGAAAGCACAAATACCTAACCAATGCAGAAAGCTTATGCACTGCCTCAGTGTTAGCAACGTCACCAACAAAAACAGTATATGGACAGTCAGATATTGCTCAGCTACATCAGTGTAAACACTTACTTCATTGGCATTACTCCAGATTATGCCAGCGTAACAGAGCAGAATTTGGTCCAGAGCCTTGAACTCAAGGCTTACCGAGTAAAGAAAAATTACTCATCATTTGCTGTTTGAATAAAGCGAAGGACAATTTCTACTTGTGTTTTTTCAGTGTCCTGTGTCTCTCTGGTGAGGAAATTCAGAAAAAGTAATTACTTTTTAAATAAAATTGAATTATATCTTTTGATCAGATACATTAATCTTATGTTGCACAAAAGATGGGGCTGTCCATTTTTCCATAATGCCACCATGATCTTTGGAAATACTTATTTTTAAGTTGCAAAAGTTCCCAAATAAAAAATAAAATTTGTGAGAAGTATATGACTAGAATTAATAGCTGCATTTTTATGCAGCTTCCATTTTTATGTATGAATAATAACTGCACATTAACAAGGAGGCTAATAAGAAATCTTCAGTTCATGCAATATAAAACAGTGTTCATATCCAATGTCTTCAAAAAGATAGAATATGCCACAATTCAGCATGCCTGACTCTTTTCTAAACATGCTTTTTGCACTTCAGCTAAAATATTTCTCTTATCTAACTTTAGAGGGAAGTGAATAAATCAGGGGTAAGGATAAGCTTAGAAAACAAAACAAAAAAGTAAAAATTGGAGGCACAATAGCTGCCTCAGCATCCTGTAGTTTAGAGGTAACTGAATTGTGAAATTAAAGTTTTGTTCAAACAGCTTTCTTCTGTTCTTATAAACAGAATTATTTCTGTATTAAATATTTGCACTTTTAGCTTCTTTCATCTAAGAGTGTAAAAGCACTCTAATATGTTATGTCTTGTAACATCACTTTGAGGAAGTTAGGTTTTTTATATACTCTCTTTACAAATTGTTAAAATACCTCGCTCAAGGTCAAAGTGGCAGTGCTAATATTGGGAAGTGAAGTTAGACCTGACTCCCAATTCCTTCCTTTAACCACTAGGCAACTGACTCTCCTGTTCCTTGATAGGGCAGCAGCTATAACCAGCATTTCCTGTTTGAAAGGATGAAACAGGGAGGTCGTTTAATAATTTGTTTTTTTTAGGGAAGCATGCCATTTGCATAGATTTGAGTGTGCTTCAGTTAGATGTTTTTTGTCCCCCAAAGGATCTACAATTATCATCATGGATTAAGAATGTGACAGTATCTTGGTCAATAATAGAATGAGGAAAAATGATGCTTAAAAGCACTAAATACTAAAGCAAAGTGCACAAGCAATGAAAAATCCTAGCCGAGTCTTCTCTGTCTCAGCCAAATAACCTCTTGTTCTACAAGTGGAGAGTGTGAAAATCACCATGAATCCTTGCAAGTGAGAAGGTGTGGAAGGGAATGATCATTCCATGCTGTGCTTCCCGCTTTCTTCTGTCCCAAGAGAAATAGCTTTATGAATGTTCTGTGGGGATCTTGTTCCCCGTTGCTTAGAGAAAAATCCAATTAGATAGAACATTAATATAATACTAATCACCTCTAAGAATTCTGAAAACACTTCCTATTAAACTCTAAACTAAATTATAAAATTTATTAACTAATTATAATCCTGCTACAAAATTTACAGATGAGTTTAAAATTTCTGCAGAATGGATACTGTTTTCTGCAAAGGACGATAGGATTTTTTCTAAATTCTATAATCTATAGCATTGTTTTCATATGAAATATATTATGCTAATTTAAACAAGCTGATGATCTGACAATTTTTTCTATTCAAATTTTGAATTACAGGATATATGTATTATCAGATTACATTATTAAAGAATTCCGTGGATGTTGTCAAGCTAATGGCTCCTATGGAGTGATGCCATGTTTAGCATCCAGCTGATAACATAGATGGGTTCACTACATATTTAAATAAGCCACAAATATGTATGTGGAACAGCTCACTCTCACTCACAATGTTTGGAAAAATTTCTAAAATATCATAGCAAATCCAAGGCTAGAATACATGAATCTTTATTACAGAGCTATTGCATAGTCCAATAAGACACCATGTCTCCAAGCTCATTTGCTGAATCTTTCGGAGTCTAAATTACTGCATCTGAAAAGCATGGCTAATATGGATTTATATTTAATATCAACTATGTATCTCAAAGCACTTTACAAATGTCAATAAGTATTAGTAAGCACATTTTAAAGTCAACCTAATTTAAACCTATTTCACAGATTTTTGGGGCCAGAAGGACCATGTGATCACCTGCTAAACACAGGCCATAGAATTTTACTCCCTGTATGTAGCCCAGTATCTTGTTGCTAAGTCAGGACCTATGTTTTAAATAGGCATCCAATTGTGGTAGGAAAGACTCCAGATAACTGAAATTTTATGACATCCCTTGGTAATCTGTTGCAATGGTTAATTACCATCACTGTTAAAAATCAGTACTTGTCTCCAGTTTAAACTTTGCTGACTTAAACTTTCAGCCATTACATTCTAGATTAAAGAACCCACAAGTATCATATCTCTTTGCACTGTAGGCTTACAATCTAAGATCAACTCACACCTTAGCATCTCCTTGCTAAACTAAATGGATTAAACTCTTTTACTTCACTCACTGAAAAATCATGTTTTCAGCTCATGAATGATTCTTGTAATTCTTCTCTGAACCTTTCCCAGTTTTTTAATATATTTGTAAAATTGTGGACACCACAACTAGACACGGTTCGGTAGAAGAGGTACTAATGGATAAAAGATGGTCCTATCACATAAAATATGACGTTTCACTGTAGTTTTCTACAAACTTCCTGTGGAACCATTGTAAAGTCTCTTCATTTTCTATTACTCATTTGCCCTGTCTGTAAAATTGTCCAGTGTTCATTCCTCCATGTCCAAGAGATCACTTAGGTGATAATTTGAGGTGCAGTAATTTTACTAGATCCTAGAGTTTCCTTTTGCTTTTGCACTGGGTTAGGTTTAGTGTTAATGATGAAAGTGATCTTCATTGCCATGTTCTTTATCGGGAAAAATTATGCTCCTCAGCTCACTAAAATGTTTTATTTTAACCAGTGTAGCACTTAAATAAATGCATAAACTGAACTAAACAACTTTTCTGACATCTGAAAAAGCTTTGACTGCTCTAGTTTTTAATTTTTTACATACCTTGCATTTTCCTTGTTTGCAGAGTAATCCCAGAAAAGCAATACTCTACTAGACCAGACAAGTACATTAACTCCTCACTTAGTCATCCCGGTTATGTTATGTTGCTGACCAATTAGAGAACATGCTCGTTTAAAGTTGCGCAATGCTCCCTTATAATACTGTTTGGCAGCCACCTACTTAGTCCACTACTGTCAGGAAGAGCAGCCCGTTGGAGCTAGCTGATGGGGGGTATGCAGCCCTTCTAACAGTTTCCTGCTCCTCTAAATTCCCAGTGCAGCAGCCGCCCATCAGGCAATCATTTGCCGGCAGTTCAGATGTCCCTCTCCCGACTGCCATGTGCTGCTCCTGCCCTCTGCCTTGGAGCTGCTCCCTGGAGCCTCCTTCTTGCTGTGTGGGAGGTGGGAAGGAGGAAAGAGGGGTGCTAATGTCAGGGTGTTCCCCTCCCTCTGTGCCTGACCCCCCTTACCTCATCTCCATGGAATGGGGCTGGGGGGCATGACAGGGTTCCGAATGGAGGGAGCTTGCTGGCAACAGCTGTTGTCTCAACTTGCTGATCTACTTAAAAATGCAGTGTACTGAGAGTGGGGTCAGCATACTTAAAGGGGCAATGTGCATCTCTCTCTCTCTTACACACGCACACACACACGGCCAGCTCCAGGCACCAGCCGAGCAAGCTCATGCTTGGGGTGGCAGATTCTAAGGGGCAGCATTCTGTCCAATCCCAGGCAGCACAGGCCGTCTTTTTTTTTTGGTTTGCTGCTCCAGCTGCCTTTTTTTTTCTTGGTGCAGCAAAAAAGCCAAAGCCAGCCCTACACACACACATAGTGTGTGTCTCTGTCTGCCATGCTCTCTCTCACATACACGCACACACATGGTGTGTGTCTGTCTGCCATGCTCTCTCCCTTCCCTCCATCTGTGCTGCCTTGTAGAGCATGAGGCTATATTAACAATGTGTTATCCCTTGAGGGCTCAGCTAAGTGCTAGTTTATCATTTAGCAGTAAGGCATTCCCTGGGAAATATTCCATCCTCTTCCGCCCTCTGACTTCACCACCTTAACCAAGCTTCATAATCATTGTTGTGTACAGTATTCAATTGTTTGTTTAAATCTCATATTGTGTGTGTGTGTCTTTTATCTGGTGAAAAAAATTTCCCTGAACCCTAACGCCGCCTCTGTTTACATTCATTCTTATGGGGAAATTGGATTCGCTTAACATCATTTTGCTTAAAGTCACACTTTTCTGGAAAATAACTACAATGTTAAGTGAGGAGTCACTGAACCGGAAGTACTAGAAATATCCCAGTTAGAGCTGTGTAAATGGTTTGCATAGAACCCATCCATCATGAGCCTCAGACCATATTAAGGGTTACTCACAAATATAGTCTAATATTATTCAGATGGCCCTAACACCATTTGCCATTGATTCAACCCATTCCCTTCTCCCCCATACACATGTTCTGATTTCATGTCTATCAGGGAGGTGATGGTGGATGCTCTCTCTATTTTACTACCTATCTCTTGAGAGGGGTTGCCTGGATGACCCCCTCAACAGGGTTTTCAAAATGGACCAATGCCACTCTGAAACAAAGATGAATTATCATACAGCTCCCATGTGGCTATGTGCCACAATACAATAATGTAGTTTAATGATGACATGACTTGACACAAAGCATTTAAAGTTAGTTCAACAAACTGAAACAAAACATTTTGAATATCTCTGAATGTTTTGTTTTTGGTTGGAAATGCCAAAGCAAACTGTTTTGGCATTTGAGTTTAAATGTTTTGATTCCACAGAAAATTTTGATATTTCAACTTTTTTTTTCCAGGTTCAGGAAAAAAATAAATGTTGAAATAGCAGAATTTTGCATGAACAGTAATTTAAATTTGTGCTCAGCCCTAGAAGCAACACTGCTGGGGTCCACTCCTGCAAAGTGCTCTATATTTTTAACCTCCATTGTGTTCTTTGTGAATTTATGGCACTCTGTGCCTCACACGTCGAGCTCAACCTTTTGCAAAATTGTTACATTTATTCAGTACTTTCCAGTCCTCCAGAAAGAAGTTATTTTTAATGAGAGATCACATATTTTTTGTTCAGTAGTACACATGACTTCTAATCTTTTTTGTATTTTCTGAGTAGCAGCCATACCCCATGGATTGTACTTTCTTTACTTTTAACTTCAGAGTCTGTTTCAGTAGCCTCATAATTTTAGCCATTTTAGTGAACTCTCGTTCCTACCTTACTCCCCCTTTGGCTATTGATCCTGTTGAAATGAGTAAGCCTCTTGTCAGAGATGGTCAACATATCTAGCATGATCAGACACTAAATGTTTTGCAATCATTCCATTGTCACTTCCAAAGACATCTTGTTAACATCTTTGACGAATTTTAAGGATGAACAAACAAGTCTTTGAAAGGTATGATGATATTTCCATTATATTTTCACTCTGATACGTTTCTGCCTATGTTTTATATGTACAGCAAGTAATTTTATCTAGTTTCAGTAGTATTTCATGAGGAATAAATTTGATTCATGAGCACAACAGTGAAAAGTCTCTCAAATCTTACTCAGGCTCATGTGAAGAGAGGTGAGGAATTTAGTAACAGGTGAGAGGTAACTTCTAGTTAAAAGCCTACAGTGGGATCCATCTAGAGTTTAGACAAATGGTTGAAGAAAAAGAGATTACTTTCCTTACAGTAACTGGAGTTCTTCAAGCTGCCTTTATCCACCTAGATTCAATGTTCTGTCCTTCCTCCCCACTGACGAAAAGTCCTTTTCCTGGATATCTGTATTAGCAAAGGAATTGATTGGCAGGTAGGGCTGTTTCACCTTTTATGCCCTTGAAGAAGAGCATGCAAGGGTGTTCAGGGTGCATGCTCAGCCTCACCAGACACTGCTGACTAAATGATTCCAGGTTTATGTGAATGGGGTGCATACTCCCATAGTGGGGTCTATGCAGAGAAAAGCATCTTGAAGAGCTCCAGTTACTGTAAGGTAAATAATCTATTGTATGTTTTCATCAGATTGTAAGAAATGCATTCTTCTGCATAGCACCTCATGCACTGTTGTCATCCAACAACTAAATTTAATCAATACATTTTTAATAAGTTTTTGGCTGGAGTATGAACTATTCAACCTTTTTCCAGCAAATAATTTGAGCAGAGGATTTCAAACATCCATGGACGGTTGGAATTTCCATGTGCAACATATCTGAAATTTTTTATTTATTCATTAGTGATAAAGAGTGTACAAGGGAGCGGGTATAGCTCTCGACACAGCTAGTATGGTCTTGGTACTCATCAGTATAAATTTTCATTAAATGGCATCTCAGGGCCTTGACAGAATAAGGACTTATGCCTAAGGTCAATCTTTCATTCTCTGGTAGTTCTCATGTTCATCTTTCAGTGAGTAGCTTTCATCCACTGTCACTTAAAACACAAAAACAACATTTCTAATCTTCAAAGAGTATGCCCCTGAGGTGGTTGCATTTTAGTGATTGTGTGAAATGAAATGATACCTAGATTTGTACAGTTTTTCGATCAATAATGCACTTCTGAGACTTTTGAAAGGTGCCATATAAATCATTCATTAATAATAATGAATTAAATGTGGAAAAGCATGTAGCTGAAAGCTCCTGGGATAGAGGTATCTGTGGTTCTGAGATGGGTCATATTATTACCTACTCATGCATGCCTAAGAGTGAGTGTTTTGTACAGTTTGATTCCATGACCTGAGCCAGCCATTGTTGAATTTCATAAACTGGAATGTTTCTTCTTAGTTACCTGATTCAATATCCCCTATGCATATTGAGTAGTACAGGGACACACGGATATGCACACCATGGCAGGCAAGGACAGAAAAAGCCAGGGGCATGCCATCTGATTTAACTGCTATAAGTAACCTAGGAATCTCTGTTAGACTCTACACCCAATGCAGCTTTAAACCAAGAGTAGAAGAAAGAAGTATGGGGCTGTGATTGTTGTTTTTTTTTTAATAGCGTGGCAGTAGATTAACCACAGCTTTTCCTATGAAGATCTCACTAGTGCTCCCACCAGCTTACCCAAAGCATTATGGATTCTTATTCCTATACACTATCCTACAGGGAAAGTAATATCTTTCAAAAAACAGTTTCAAACCTCAAGCATTATAGTCTAAGCATATGTGTGAAAGAATGTTATAAACCAGTAGCACAATACCCAAACTCTATAAAAGCATGCCATGAACAAGCCTTCATGTTCCTTCAACATTTGGTGACCTTGCAGACACCATATTACTGTACATAATCAAGCTAGCAGGAAAGTACAAGTGTACTCATTTGGATTTTGTCATAGATCAGTATTCTAATATGAGCATAAAAAATGTGAAGTGGCCACACTGAGCATCTGGTTGCTCTCAAATTATGCATAGCCACAGAAAGGACTAGAAAACCTGCAGTTAAAAGAAGGGGTTTTTCTTCTTATGACAACAGTAAGAAAGCACCTCAGATATTCTTTGTACACAGTGTGAAGAGATGCATATTTCAAAGCTGTAGGTTTGTCACTGCCTGGCTGTACAGAAGGGTTCAGGGACAGCCACAGCTGTTCATGAAGTAAATGGCGATCATGAAGTATGTGACACGTATATTTCTTCACATGAAACATGATGTCAAGGCCTACCAGATTGTGATCATTAGCAGCCCAGATACAGATGTTGCAGTCATAGGCAGTAGTCTTAAGTCACAACTGCTAGTTAATTTGCATTTCATATCTCATGCTGGGAATCAAACCCGAATTATTGATTTGGAGAAAGTCTCTTCAACTCTAGATCCAAAGGTCTTTTACCCACCTTATGGGACTCCACACATTCACATGTGCCTTTTATGGGGAGGGAAAGAGGCATTTGCTGTGGCTTCTGAGAATGAAGATACTTGATGTTCTCACAGACTTTGGGAAAGATTTCACACTTCAAGACTCAACATTCCTTGTGCTTGAGAAATTTGTGTTCATCTGTATGGCCACACTTCACTGCAGGATGTCAAGGATGTCTGATACAAGACATTCTTCCTAGCATCATTTTCACTGCCTGAATAGACCCTGCCACTAACACATGATGCTCTATACCACCGCAGTAAGCTGGCAAATTACCAGGCTGCTATTAAGAGGCGCTCTCTCTTATCAACTGTATGAATGCTCCTTCCCCTGTCGGCCATGTATAGCATTTAGAAAACAAGGAACTTGCCATCAGCTGGTTGACAGGAAGTCTATCGAGTACCAGACAGTATGCTGCAGGCAGTGCATTGTGAAATGTGTTCCTCTCTTGCTGCCCAGCTTTCTTGCACAGACTTGTGTAAATATCAGAAGTGAGAGAAGAGTGACAAGCTGCTGAACCTGTCATTCACACTGACAATGTGTCAGACTAGGAAATAAAGATTTGTTTTATTTGGGGAATAAGTACCACAGTGCCAATAGCAGTAACATAATTTATAAGGAACAATGGATTTGAACAAGGAAATACAATTTTGATTTTTATCAATAATTATGTCAATTCATAACAATCCAATAAGCTGTTACTTATAAATATTTGAGAAATAAATGTCATATACAAGGGGATTCCAGTTAAAAGGTTTGTATTTTACTTTTTTTAGTGCTCTTGCTGAGGAACTATGCTGGTTGACAAGCAAAATAATATTTACAGAGAAAAATGTATCAGATTTAATAATTTTTTCATGTCCTATATTTAAACTGTTGTACAAACATTTCTCTTGAGGGTAAATGGTAATATAATCCAGTTTTACCATGAAAGATTAGTATTGCCAATAAAAACAAATTATGGGGACAGGGTAATACCTTGACCTATACTTACTAGCAAAAGATAAACACTTAGGAAGGAACAATCAGTTGTACACACACAAACTGGGAAATGACTGCCTAGGAAGGAGTACTGCAAAAAGGGATCTGGGGGTCATAGTGGATTATAAAATAAATGAGTCAACAGTGTAACACTGTTGCAAAAAAAAGCAACTATTATTCTGGGATTATTAGCAAGAGTGTTGTAAGCAAGACACAAGAAATAATTCTTCTGCTTTACTCGATGCTAATTAGGATGCAATTGGAGTATTGTGTCCAGTTCTTGGCACCACATTTCAGAAAAGATGTGGGAAAATTGGACAAAATTCCATAGAAGAGCAACAAAAAGGATTAAATGTCTAGAAAACGTGACCTGTACGGGAAGATTGAAACAACTGGTTGTGTTTAGTCTGGAGAAAAGACTGAGAGGGGACATAAGTTTCTAAGTATAGTCAATGCTGTGTTATCCAGCCCTGTACCAACCTGAAAGGTCTATTAACTGGCATTTCTAATCTTTATAGAAAGTTATGGTTTGTAGTTTGGCGCAGGTCCATTAGGATGCCTATCTGGCTCTGCATGGCTGCCTGAAGCAGTGACATATCCCTCTTGCTCCTAGGTGGAGGAATGGCCACGAGGGATATGGAGTGTCGGAAGAGTGCAGAGCACAGGCTCTGGGAGGGAGTTTGGTCGAAGCGTAGCAGGTGGCTCTGCACACTGCCTCCAACCGCAGGCATCACCCTCACATCTCCTGTTGGCCATAGTTCCTGGCCAATGGAAGCTGCGGAGCCAGCGCTTGGAGTGGCACAGGGGCAGCATGCAGAGCTGTCTCCCATACCTCCACCCAGAAGCAGCAGGGACAGGCCACCTCTTGCAGGGAGCCACCTTAGGTGAGCACTCCCTGGATCTGGCACCCCAAAATCCCTCCCATGCCTCATCCCCTAACCCGAGTCCCCTCGTACACCCAAACCGCCCCTCCGCCCAGATCCAGTATCTGAGCCCCCTCTCATACCCCAGCTCCCTTGCAGAGCCAGGCCCCATCCCATGCCCCAGCCCCAAACCCTCTCCCACAGCCAAACTCCCTCCTTAATTAACCAGCATCTTTCACTTACTGGCACATGGCATTGCCCCAACATGCTGGATAAAAAATGCTTTTACTGTACATAAAAGGTTGTTACAATGAGGAAGGAGAAAATTGTTCTCCTTAACCTCTTAGGATAGGACAAGAAGCAATAAGCTTAAATTGCAGCAATGGGAAGTTTAGGTTTGATATTAGGAAAAACTTCCTAATTGTAGTTAAGCGCTGAAATAAATTGCCCAGGGAGGTTGTGGAATCTCCATCATTAGAGATTTTAAAGAGCAGGTTAGACCAACACTTGTCAGGTATCTTCTAGATAATACATAGTCCTCCCTTAAGTGCAGGGGACTGGACTGAATGATCTCTTGAGGTCCCTCTCAGTCCTACGATTCTATAATTCTAATTTGTTGCATATTATCCGTTAGACTTATGATTGTAGAAAATATTGATGCATAAAACACTCCAAGAGGACAAGAATTTTTAGTTCTTTAGCACATTTTATTGTCCATAAATACTTTAAAAATTACAGAATTTTCACCAGAATTGACTATTTGCAACATTTTTCTTGTTTGACTTTTGAGTTCCTCATTCTACTCACTTGCCTTTAATATATTTCCATATGCATTTTAATCATTTTCAGCTAACTTGGGCTTTTAGGGGGAAAATAATAATAATGTTATTGGAAAAAATCGTTTATCGGTCTGGTGTGAAAATTGGTAACTTTGTATGTGCTGTGACAGAACTGCAGAGTTTCTTGCAGAGAACTTTTATGTAAGTAAAATGAGGAATACTTGAAAGGTGTCTCATGTTAGTGACTACATAAATCTGAGGAGAGTAAATAGTGCTTCTGTTGCCGGAATGAAACTCATTTTCTGAACACAATAGGTCTCACTCTACAGCCTACTGGAAATGAAACACCTGGGGCAGTGGACAGGCCAGCGCTCTGAGGTGGCACTAAGCATGCTCTTTCTCAAGTGCTTCTCTGGTTGGTTTTTGCTCACAGGCTCAGGGTCAAACTGATCATAATATGTAAGGTCAGGATGGAATTTTCCACTAGGTCAGATTTTTGTGGGGTTTCACTTTCCTCTTCAGTTTATGGTGGTTGAACACTTGTCAAGACTATCTAGGTATATCTTACTTAATCATTATCCTGCCATGGGAGAGGCCTCAGACACTAGTGCACCTCAACCTCTCCTATTCTCTCCCTGTTGCACATAATAGTCTAGTCTGCAATGGGTCATAATGCTTTGATCTAATTTTGGTTATTGAGTTCAGTGTGCGGGTGCTGGGTGTTTTAGTGGCAGTGATAAACAGGAAGTCAGATTATATGATCTAATGGTCCCTTCTGGCCTTACTGTCTATGGCTGTGACAGTTTCTAAATTGTGATTTGAGGGCTTCAGTAACTCTGTTGGTGGTTCTGAGTCTATTTCAGGATTGTTTGGGTGAAGTTCTGTGGCCTGCAATGTGCAGAAGGTGAGACTAGATTAGGAGTTGGCAAACTTTTTGGCCTGAGGACCACATCTCAGTATGGAAATTGTATGAAGGGCCAGCTGGGGTAGGGGATTTGAGTGCATGGGGGGATGAGGGCTCTGGCTGGGGGTGCAGACTCTGAGGTGGGACTGGAGGCCATCCCCCATCCAGCTCCCATGCAGAGGCAGAGCCACATTATACTTTGAACTGCTTATATTGTTTGACTATATTAGATATCGATTTAATTCCTGTACTCCACAGGCTTCTAATGAAACTTTGTCATAGATTTTCACACTTGTCCTTGTTTTGTGTCCTCCTGTATGTCTGCTATGCCAGGGCAGCCTCCTCTGCACTTCTCTACTGTTGATTCACATGTAATGTATAGAGCAAGCTATGTTTTAAACTTACAAAATTGTTACCAGGTCACTCTGGCTCTGCAATGTTTGTAATCTGAACAAAAGACCAATTAATGGGATTAGGCTGCTGCTGATTTCTTTGAAGCAACTGTGTTCAATATTACTGACAAAAGTTAAGTCAGTTCTGTAATCAGTCAACAACATTGTGGCAGCACTGGGTTATCAATGAAAATGAAACGCATGATAGAAACGTATAGCCAGAATTAGTGTTTCTTCTTTCTCTTATATGAACTCAAGAGGCTGGATAAATTAGAAGACCTGGACTCTTTTATGTTCCTTGTATCTGACTGATTCCACTTCACCTTTCGCATGGGTAGGAGAGTTTCTCCAAATTGGGGATGAGAGTCAGCCTGTGTGGAGGTGGAACCAAAAAGGACTTTGAACAGAGCTGTCTCAAACCCTAAATATCTAGTCAAGTTTTCATTAGTGAAGAATTTTGGATGATAACATAAATCTACAGTTAGAGCTTGTGAAAAGTAACTCTATGCCAACAATGCTCCCAATCCTGGTGTTAAACTGAGAAGGTGGCTTGAGGCAAAGCGGGCATGGTTACATCACAGTTATGCTCTGACTCTTATCAGCTGCCAAATAGCCTTGAGGCAACTCTAGTTTACACTGGGTGGGACAAACCCAGAATATAAAGAGATGCAAAGGTGACCTTCAAACCACTTTTGCCCCTCCCACCACCATCATTTCTGTTCCAAGATGGAATTGATTATCAGGTTCAGGATATTTGGATTGTAGCAAAATTTTTGTTATTGTTTCACAAAATATTATTCTCAGAATTAAAATGAACTTGGATATGAGTGTTGTCATTTATACTGAGAACTGAGGAATCCCCTGATAAAATGCAAGATACTGACTGGGGGAGGAAGTGTCTAGTGATACCAAAGAGTCTATTCTTGTTTAATACCTTCATTAATTATCTTCTAAAACGTAGTAAACAGCCCAGAAATTAGATTTACAGTTGATACCAAATTGCAAACATCATATGAATTGGGAAATAATACAAAGAGCTCTAGAAAGTTTAGAAGCATGGACAGATATGAGCATCTGAAGAAAAATAATCCCCCAAAAATCCAAATTCAGAGCAAAAGAGAGAAATATGGAATGCTGAAAGATATCTAGGGATCTAGCCAGCAAATTAAACATGAGCATGTAGCTTGAAGGAAGAGGGTTTTTTTTAAAAAAAAAATCAACCGTTGAGCTGTGTACCCTACAGACATCAAATCAGAGTAGAGAGGCAATAAGCCCTGGGTGAAATCTTGGCCCCACTGAAGTCAATAGCAAAACTATCACTGACTTTGATGGGGCCAAGATTTCACGCCTGGGATATAACTGTGTGTGGAATATTGCATTAATTTCTGGTTATTACATTACCAGAGAGATCTTGACACATCATTAGGGAATTCAGAGAGGAATAACAAAATGATTAGGTTTGTAAGTCTTGATTTACGAGGAAATATTCAAATAAGATGGGTCTGTATTGCTGGGGCAAGGAGTGCCTAAGGGGGATAATTAAGAGACCTAAGTTTAAATGTAAACACCAAGGAGGCATGAGAATTTAGGATAGCAAATGTATAACTAAGACAGGGGTGGGCAAACTTTTTGGCCAGAGGGCCACATCAGGGCTGCAAAATTGCATGGAGGGCTGGGTGGGGAAGGCTGTGCCTCCCCAAACAGCCTGGCCCTTCCCCCATCTGAACCCCTCCCACTTCACATTCCCTGACTGCTCCCCTCAGAATCCCCGACCCATCCAACAGGCCCCCCCATCTCCTGTCTCCTGACTGTCCCCTCCAGAGGCCCCCCACCCCTAACTACCCCCGGGACACCAGCCCCTATCTAAGCCTTCTGCTCCTTGTCCCCTGACTACCCTGTCCTGAGACCCCCTCCGCTAAGCACCCTCCAGGATCCCACCCCCACCCAACCCACCTGCTCCTTGTCCCCTGACCATTCCATCCCAAAGACCCCCCTACCCTGCCGTAGTCTGGGGACACTAGGACCCAGGTGGAGCTTTCCCTTCTGTCCTATGGCCTTGGGGAAGAGTTGCAAATTGGAACCTAACCAGCCATTGGTTCAGCCTAGTGTCTGCAGATACAGCCAAAACAGGGACCTTCTGCTGTTCAGAGAACTTCTAACATTTTTGACTGGACTTAATCTGCCCTATGCCACTGGCTGTTTGTTCCAACTGTCTCCCTCCCAATCCCTCTGTCTCATTGCCTCAGATTTACTGCATACCTGCTGTAGGGTTTTCTGCAAATAGAAAGCTGGCAACCCAACACCCTTGTCCCACCCCATTCCCAGCCTCTTCTCAAAGGCCCCCCCACTCCCTTCATCCCCCCTCCCTCTATCACTTGCTCCCCCCCCCCTCCACTCATTTTCACCAGGCTGGGGCAGGAGGTTGAGTTGCGAGAGGAGGTGAGGGCACCGGATAGGGGTGTGGGCCATGGGGTGGGGCAGGATATAAGGGGTTTGGTGTACAGGAGAGGGCTCTGAGGTGGAGGTTGGGACTAAGGGATTTGGAATGTGGGGGAGGGTTCCAGGCTGGGCCAAGGGATTGAGGTGCGGGAGGGGGTAAGGGTGGGGTGGAGCCAGGGCCGAGTTCAGAGTGCAGGAGGGGCCTCAGGGCTGGAGCAGAGGTTTGGGGTATGGGAGGTGCGGGGTATGGGCTCCAGGAAGGGGGTCCATGCTGGGACAAAGGCTTGAGGTGCAAGAGGGGGGTGAGTGGTGCGGGCTGTGGGTGGCACTTGCCTCAGGCAGCTCCTGGAACATGGCAACATGTGCCTCCAGTTCCTAGGCAGAGGCACGGCCAGGCAGCCAGTTTCCTGCCAATGGGAACTTTGGAGACAATGGTCAGGGTTGGGGCAGCATGTGGAGCCTCCGTGGCTGCCCCTACACCTAGGAGCCAAAGGGATATGCTGGCACCTTGCCTGCCCACTGCAGGTGGCCAACAAAACTTTAAAAGGCCCAATGAGCGGTGCTGACTGGAACCGCCAGGGTCCCTTTTCGACCTGGCGTTCTGGTTGAAAATTGGATGGCCGGCAACCCTCACCTGTCCCTTTTACCTACTTCCCTGCCACACACTCCTCTTTGTCCCCTTATCTTTCTGTTTAGTTTATCCCCTTCTAATAACCCCCCTGCATCCCAAAAACTCAGAGCACTAACTTGGTGCTTGCCACCATCACACTGTTCACTTTGCTTGTGTGTTGTATCCTTTCCACACCTTGTGTCTATCTTGTCTGGTTAGACTGTAAGCTCCTCAGGGCAGGAATTGTCTGCTACTGTGTGTTTCTACAGTGCATAGCACAATGGGGGCCCACTCTTGTTTGATCTTTAGACGCTACCCTAATAACATGATTAAACATAATGATGGGCTCTAGTCCTTAAGCCCTGACCCTGCAGTTCATTGTGGTTAGGTGTATTACTATGCTTAGGTGGAGTCCCACTGACTTCAGGAGTGCTTTGCCTGGATATCAAACTTTAGAACAGCAGGTTCAGGGCCTTACAAAGCAAGGTCTTCTGGGTTTGATGTTATAGTTGTTTTTAAAACCCTTAGCATACTATTGGGTGTCTGAATAATATGTATATTGAGAACTCAGTAATTCTAGGAATATGATTACATCCAGTAGTCCAGTGTTATTGCTGACACTGAAATACAGGTACTGTAGGAATAGATGATGTATATATCAGTGATAGGATGAGTATACCTTGCCAAGGAATTGGCCGAGAGAGAGTTAGTTTTCTTTCATTTTGAGTAAGGAAAATGCCACAGCTGCCTGCTATAACTGCAGTGATTGTCAGTGTACCAAAGTTGGACTAGCTGTGATAGATTAAGTCATTTTCCTAGTACACTAGCTCTAGGGCTTGGGGGAGCTGAGGCTGAGTGGCGTTGAGAAGTAGGATCTCCTTGAAGTAAGTAGGCTACATTAGTTACAAATGCTTTATTTCAGGGGGGTGGCTATAAGCACAAGGAGCTGCCCTTTATTGATTAAATTCATTTGGAAACTAGGCTGATTTAAGCCTTTAGTTCTCAGTTTAAAATCACTGACTGTAGAAAATGTTTGACCATGCACTAAAATGCCTGGTCAAATCAGTCAGTTGGACTTTTGGACTTGTTAGTATTTGGCCCTTAGCTGAGTATGCCTTTCTTGATTTATTTTACCCCATGGTTTTTGGATATCTTGACCTTCTGTAAGTAGGTGGGTACCCTCAACATCTCTAAGTAAGAGACTTGACTTTAAAGAAGAGGTACTTTAAATCTATTTTCTTTGTGGTGGTGGGATTCATGGTGAGGAAAAGAGCACCATTACAATATTTCCTCCCTTATTGTAAATGTAATGCAAATAACCTTTGAAGTTTTAAAAAACAAGTGTTTGCTTTGACCACTTTTAGCTGCTGTAGGTCATATGATATACCTTCAATCATTCATTTTAATTAAATGTTCTGTCCCATGATTGCATTGTGTGTTTATGAAAAAGATATGGGGAAGCCAGTGCCAAATAAAAACTGCTGGAGTTTACTTATCTTATAAACCCTTTCTCACTGATTCCTCTGGGTATTTTTCCCCTCTGTAAAATTGCATTTTGTATGCTGGAGCAGAGCTCATTGTTTTTTCTGTCTGACTCAATTTCATCAGCTTGGATTGCAGAACTTTTGCCCACATAAATAGGAGGTGTGTATGTGGCAGAAAAGGTTTTTCTGTATTAATACAGTGTATACTTTGTATGGAAGTTATCCTAGAAAAGAAAGTTTTGGTTAAGGGTGAAAAAAAGTCCTAAAAAGTTGTAAAAATCATGTTTGTGATTCAAATGATTCACAGGTCAAGAACCTTTTGATTCAATCTCTACTATGGAACTCAGTAGTCACTAGGCACATATAATAAAAGGGTGAATTACACTTATGCTATTTAAACCAATATAACAGTTCTTTTCCTTTTATGTCAGCCTCACAAAATTATACTTTCTTGTTTACTGAGAGCAAGTAATTTTTGTGACTGGTAAAGTGAAATGTTTTAGTTTTTCTCAATAACTTGATGGAAGGTGAGCAAATCTACTTTTTGCTCAGCTACTGCAAATAGTTTTCATAACTTTTTTTGCAAGACTTCTGTACAGTGGCATAAAAATAAATTAGAAGGACTATTTTAAAGGAGGACACAACTTCTTGCTTGCTTTTAAATCCCAGTCTGTGCTAAGCAGTGTCAGACTAAGGCATGACAAAGGATACTTTATAACAATATTGATCTGATAGTGATGAATTTAACACTATTTAAGTATGTCAAAGAATTAAAATGCAAGACAAATGCAATCTGATAAAGATAACTATCTACAATCATTAGTTTAATCTTCTGTATTAAAAATTGTTGATTTGGCAACTACCTTAGTGTGTTTTTGGTAACACTTTGCACTGCAATCCTATTGATGTAAATTTGATATATATCAATTATATCTATCTGTGCAAATGGAGATAAGATCGCTCAGGGGTTGACAATGAGAAATTGAGCCTTTGGCTTACTGGTCAAAAGTCTAAATTAATCCTATCTTGGAATTCACTAACAGTTGTTGTGACAGACTGCTACCAGTTAATGACCTATTTATTTTGGACTTTAGACTTTCTTGGGGCTTACCCCTTACCTTTGCTAATAAAAGCCAATGTTCGCAAGAAATTCTGAATCTTAAACTGGACCTTTAATTGTTAAGAATCAAAATATTATGAACATGATAGATTGTTAATCACTTTTCAGAGGGTTAGTTCTAGTTAAACTTACACTTCATCAGCCTCTCAGAGCTATGACACCATTAAATCTACCATTTTGACTTTAACCGATCCAGTAGCCTAGGACTTATTAGCATGTTTATTATTCTTGCTGCTCTCATATCTTTTGTAAATTTAAACTCCTTACCCATCTCATCTGTTATAAGTATTAAATGGTTAATATGTGAACAGCTCTTTGAAGTGCTGCCTCATTCCTGCTTAATTTGACCCCACATGTAATGACTTCTCTCCACCTCAGCTAATTAGTTAGATTTGTTTTCAAATGAAATCTTCTTTTTCTGTCTGTATGCACCTGCCTGAGCATAGAATGCCTTGCTGATACCAATTTTAAATCTCCCCTAAATCTCTTGTGTGGGCTATAAGTACGTAGTATTTACTAATAAAATGCCAAGACTTTAAGGGCACCATAAAGAGGAATATTCTGTAAATGGATCATCTCATGATATTACTGTAACATCTGTTCTTCCTTACTCCGTGCACCTATCTCCCCATTGTTTTTTACATTCATTCAAAATGCTGAATCTAAAACACAATTGTAAGCTGTGGGTCTGACTGATCACCTGTTTTTAGGATCAGAAAGGATTTGTTTCCTTGTTTGGGCTAAATTGGCAGGGGTCTGGAGGTTTTTAGACTTACAGTGTAGTTTAGGTTAAAAGAAATAAAAATCAGAATTTTAGTTTTGAGAAGTAGCATTGGAATGTGTAATTCATGGCAATTTGTGGTCATTGTCCATTGCAGATAGAGACAATAAAAGTCTAGGACCCAGAGGTAAACAACACCTGGAATTTCACTAGGGGACTTTTTCCCAGAAAGGGGAAGGTGAGATTTGCAGTCTTCACAGACTGAAGTTCCCATTGATACCCTTTACCATTACTTGTGGGAGGGAAGTTGAGAAGATTCCGCACTGGGTTGAAGAGGGTCTGTATTGGCTATATAGTGGGAACCCTCTAGCCCCACGCTGGACCCTGTTAAGTGCCTGGCATGTGATAGTCACACACATGATGCGAAAAGAGTGACCACATGTCCTGATTTTGTAGGAAGGGTCCTGATTTTGGGGGCTTTTTCTTATATAGCCACTTATCACTCCCCACCCCGTCCCTATTTTTTACACTTGCTCTCTGGTCACCCTAGATGCGAAGTTAATCGAGAGGATAGGTGTGATGGGATGGACTAAACCCAAATGCCCCCTGCTGGACCCTCAGGGTTCTGCCATACCCATTCCAGGAAAGGAGCAGTGGAGAGGCCTAGAGTGGTTGTGAGAAAGCAACCAATCAGAGGGGCTGCTGGAATGGCCAGTCAGGGGCAGGGGGGCCATATAAAATGTGCTGCAAAACAGAGGAGCAGTTAGTTGCTGCTTGGAGCTGGAGACGAAACAACTCCCTGCCTGAGTGGAAGAGCAGCAGGACTATGGACAGCTAAGTGGGGGCAGCGACTGGGGGAGCCTGGCTGGATGCTAGGACTGAGCCAAAGAAGTTTGATAGCAGGGGCTGGGGGATCTCCTGGCTGGCTGCTAGAACTAAGTAGGAACTGAGCCTGGGCAGGGTCGCAGAAAGATAATGTCTCCGGGAAGTAAGTCTTTAGGATATGGCCCCATACCAGGGCTGGGACTACTTAAAGACCAAAGACCTGGGAAAGCTAGACAGACGCCACCAGAAAGTTACTTAGATAGGCCCTGGTACACTGCACACCCCAGAAGGGTTCTGTTCTGTTTTGCATGCAGACAGTATGTGACACTCGGCCAGAGGGCAGAATCACTAAAAATTCACCTGATGATAACCAAAAGGGGTCACCAGAACTGAAAGGATGCAGACATACCCACCAGAAGGGGTATGTGCGAGGTGAGTGCTGACTCCGTTACAGGCCCCAATCCCACACGTGTTCATATGTACTGTGACAAAGCTCCAAGTTTGTACTCATGGGTCCTGCACCTCCTGGCAGATTTAGGGGCCTCAGAAACTCATCTAGGCCCCAGAGTGACCTCTCTTTCTCAGTAGAATTGGCAAGAGTCACCACCTAGTGAGTTACCTTCATCACAGGCCAGTATGGAAGGTGGAAAAAGCGGGGGAGCCTGGGCCCGCCCTCTACTCCAGGCTCCAGCCCAGGGACCCTAACAGTATCAGCTAAGATGGCTGACCTTTTATCCACAAAATACAATACAATTCCCTGGGCTACTTCCCCACAGCAGTCCCTGCTTCTTCAAACTCCACTTCACCCTTACCTCAGGGCCTCCTTCCTTCAGTATGATATGTTGTCCACCACTCAGTCTCACCAACAGCACAACCTCCTTTCACAGCCCACCTGACTAACTGGGAGGTTTTTATCTGGATTCAGCCAGTCCCTGATTGGCTTCAGGTGTCCCAGTTAGGCTAGCTGTTTCTTCTCCTTTCTAGAAGGTTCTTAATTGGCCCCAGGTGTCTTGACTGGTCTGGAGTAGCCTTTGTTTGGCTATCCAGGGAACAGGGACCTGCACATCCTGAGACTAATATACCTGCCTTCCAGCACTCTCTTATATTCTTCTGGTCTGACTCCGTCACAGTACCAATAAAGCCCATGTGGATCTGTGCATGTGAAGGTACATCTCTATGCAGTCAATGTCAGGACTTGGGCCTGCATTTGTAAAGTGGTGGTTCTAGATGTGGCAGGGATCTCTGATATTCTTTGATTTTTTTTAAAGATTTCTGTAGGTAAATTAAGACTTGCAGGACTACATTATGAGAGCAGAGTTGTCAAGTTGTCAAGAACTATAACTGACAATATTTAGGTGAATTCTAAGCATATAAAAATATAAATACAATTTTTGTCAGTTATAGGTACAGTATGTCCTGATTTTATAGGGACAGTCCTAATTTTTGGTTCTTTTTTTTATATAGGCTCCTATTACCCTCCACCCCTACCCCCGTCCTGATTTTTCATACTTGCTGTATGGTCACCCTATCCCTGCCCACTCTGGGTCTCCCACATTGCAGGCCAGTGCCACAACCTTAATGCCTTCAGGTTTTGGTGCAGGAATACATATTAAGACACAATTTTGTTTTCACAAAAATGTTCAAAACTTTCTGGTTTCCTTCCAATGCAAAACAAAGCTGACTTTAAATAGTTGCCAGTCATGAATGGAATGGTATTCCTCTGGTTAGCTCCAATATCAACCTCCCTTTGGTACTGCCTCTGTGCATCCCATACTAAGAGGAAATGCCAGCACTGATCTCCTACAACAAACCCTTCCTCTCTCTCTTTCTTGATCAGGAGGAAGTTCCCTCAATATAAAAATGACTACTGCCAAATGCCTTGTCAGGATACTGAGTTCCCTATGGAGAAATGTGACTTGTTCTTTCTCCCCACACGACACAGAGGAGACCAGCTAGTAGAAGCATCTGTCAAAAATGTGGGGGTAGACATGGAATGTCAGTCAACACAAAGGAATTGGGGAGATCTATCTGTTTCCCATATTTGTGTTCAAAGACAATATTCACAAACAGGTTTGGGCTTTAGATCTCAAAATTTGCAATACTTTTATTAAAATTTAAACTGATTTGGGGAAGAGACAGTTGATTTATAAAGAGTTTTTTAAGGAATGAACCCTCAACTGAAGCAGCCCAGGGATTCCCACTGTGATGTCAAAATCCCTTTGTGATTTATAACTAAATCCTTCAAATCCAATGGGTGGGAGCAAGCGTTGATTCCATGAACACTGTTAGAAGCATCTGCCCCGATGTGTGTATTGTAATCACTGCAGAAATTGCTGAATGTATTTAAATACATTGGGCCTGTATGCTGTAGAGGAAGGATGGCTTAAAAATGAGCCATGGCTAGGAAAACCCTTATAGCAGGGGTAGGCAAACATTTTGTCCCAAGGCCACATCAAGGTTAAGAAACTGAATGGAGGGCTGGATAGAGAAGGTTGTACTTCCCCAGATAGCCTGGCCTTTGCCCCCTCCCATTTCCTGCCCCCTGACTGCCCCCCTCAGAACACCATCCAACCCCCCTGCCTGCTCCTTGTCCCCTGACTGCCTCCTCCTGGGATCCCTTCCAGTAACCACCCCCTGGGGCCCACCCCCTATCCAACCTCCCCGGAGACTTCCTGCCCCTTATCCAACCCCCCTCCCTGCCCCCCACCGCCTTACCATGCTGCTCAGAGCATCATGTCTGGCAACCGTGCAGCCTGGCCAGAGCCAGCCACACAGCTCAGAGCCCTGGCAGCGCGGTGCTCTGAGGTAGCAGAAGAGGGGCTCAAGAGCCATGTAGGATGGTCCTGTGGGCCGGATGTGGCCTGCGGGCCATAGTTTGCCCACCTCTGTCTTATAGAGTCCCAACTTTGGGACAAAAATTGTTTCTGAGAAGAGTGTTTCTTTCTCAACTCCATCACCAATTCAGCTGAGTAGATTTTTTTAAGGGAACCATTGTAAACTATGTTTGTGTCTGCTAAGAAGTTTTCCCCTGCCCTCTGGTAACAGGATTAGCTGTCAGTCCCACATAGCTCACATGTAGTTGCATATATTGATAGGTTTGAAAGACTTGCAAGGAGAAGTTCATTTTTATGTTCACGTTAAATAACCAAATGTTCCCTTATGTTTGGGAATTAGATAGTTTGAGTTGGAGGGAGATTAATAACTGTGTAATCCAGGGTGACCTAAATGTGCAAATTTAAAGTAATAAGAGGCTTGTATAAAAGTGTATATAGAATTCATGTTGAGGCTTGTATTAATGAATTTGGTATGTATTATTATTTATCATGTCACTGTTACTTTTTTGATGACAGAATTGTTAAATTCTAATGATGAATTAGAAATGATACATATTTTTGTTGTTTAGATAGAAAATTATTAGTGAGAAATCACCCACTGGTTCCCTTGTAGTTAACTATCTGCACACGCAGAGAACTTGAAGGGATTCTGCCAGGACCTGCTCTAGCCAGTCTTGTATTTTTAATCCATTTTATGATTGCTTCTTGAGGAGAATTCTGAGTTCCAGAAACACAAAAGTACATTTTGCAGCTGGAACTGGGTATGTAAATCAATATGTTTCACAAAACAACTGACTTTTTAAAAGCAAGGCTTGCTGTGGCAAATATCAACAGCATAGGATTATTGTTTGCCATGTTAATAACTGAATTTGGAGCACCACCCTGTATCACTTTGTTGATAGTATAAACATGATATTGGTAAAAGGGCAAAGGATCACACCATTCTTATGCAATAAATTGGGTGCATTTTATGCTTTCTACAGTAAAATATAGGAGACTCTTTGACAATATTGACTATTGCTGCAGTGTTGTAAAAAGAAACCAAAAGATAAGAGTCAAGGGCACTCTTATTTGGAACTTGCATCATTCAGTAAATTTGGAGAAACCTTCTCTGATTCTATCTTGTTTGTATTTTTCTTAAAGGAAGGTTACATTACTCTAAAAAGTAGGAGGTGAATTTCTCTCCCTGTTGAACTATTTCATCTGTTGTTCTTTACTAGGTCTATTATTATGAAGTCACTCTAGATCAGCTTGCTTGGTCTCTGGCCAACTTGCTTTCACAATACATTACCATCTAGACTCACTTTTTATCATGAGTTCAAGTTTGTCCTTTTAAGTTACAGTAAATGTCTTAGGTTGACAATGGCAAACTCTCTTGTCCTCTTCTATGCCTTAAGGGTTATGGGATGTTTCTAGAAATAACTAGACCATTAAGATGCTTTTCCTCTGGTGGTGGTGGTGGAACAGTAAACCTTTCTGCATGCACTAGATTCCCATTAGAGTATCAATGCTATAATTAGCCTTCTCTGAAGTCCAATGGTGTTTTATCACAAACAGAAGAACTCTGCTATGGTGTATGTATAACATTTGGAGAAAAGAAAATGCATCACTTATCATTCTAATTATTAGGTGTTTCATTACAATGAAGCTACATGTCACACCTATCTACTCCACAAAATTGTGGATACATGCAAACATTGGTTGAAAAATTAATTGATAGTTCATGTCATAAGGGCTAGAACCTACATCCCCTCAACAAGGGTGGAATATATTCTCTGTTGGTGTGGAAATAGTGAAATATAACTGCTGTGGCCAGCAACTCATGCACTTAACATATGGACCTAAAGGCATGCTTTTTTTGTAATGAAAACATTTCTGTGAATAAGAATTTTAGGTAAACAAAATTCTGTACTTCATGAAATAAACTGCTAGTTTTGTTTGACAATTATGTTTAATAGTTATAAAGTTTAAATACAAATGTAATATCCTTTCTGTATTGTGAACATCCTTTCAAATTATTGAATAGTACAGAATTTAAAACCTTCAAGTTTCTGTACATGTGATGCCAAACAGCATGAGACAAAAATTTGAAAATTTATTCAGATTACATTAATGGTGTATTTTCCTGTTATGCCTCTGACCTGGAGCATAGACCAGCTTTTAGATACAATGGTAATAGGTGTTGAGAATATATCATCTTGCTGGTAGGAAGGTACAGAACCTGGAGTAAACAATTTTTATTAAAGCTAAATGTGTGTATTTTCACTTTAAACAAGTTAAGAAGTAAGGTACTGTACATCTGGAGTCTGGCTTGGGTTATGGGGGACTGTAAGTAACAGATACAAGGTTTACGAGGTACATACATATCACATAACCGGCACAGATCCTAATACTTCCTCCATTTTCTCTAGCTCCAGATCTATTGTTTTGACTGACGCAAAAGGTGCTATAGCATGCTCCATCAGTCAGTCTTTCTTCAGCTTACTTGCTCTCTGTTACTGATATAATCCTCTAACTTTCTATAAGCAAATACATTTCTGAAAGAAGAGTATAACACCATTTAATTTATCATAGTGTTTCATTTAGAATAGCTGCAATTAAACCTAAGAAATATTTATAAAGGTCTAGGATTATTCTTGCTGGCCTTTTACACTCGTTTTCTGTAATTATACTTGCTCTCTGGAGTCTGTAGATTAATTCATGTTTATAGAGTCCTTTAGAGGTATGCAGAAGTGACAGAGAGTCCTGTGGCACCATAAAGACTAACTAAAGTATTAGAGCATAAGCTTTTGTGGACTAATATCCACTTTGTCGGATGCATGCAGTGGAAGTATCCAAGGGCAGGTATAAATAGGTAGGCAAGGACCAGGTGGGAGATAACAGGGATACTGTTATTTTTGCTAAATAAAATATATTTGACTAATGTAAAAACTGTATATGTTATAATTATTTCCCTTAAACCTGTTATAATATGACTTGATAGAGTAAAATAAAAATGTTAAATATTTTAATAAGGTAAAAGAAAAAGTCTAAAGTAGAGGGTCATATGGTGCCGTTGTGTAACTGTATGGTAAAGTTACTCCTTTTTTTCCCTCAAACAAAAGTCACATTTTATTGCTAAGGAATTTATGAATGTACGTAGTGCCATTTGAAAAACAAACAGATGGTATGTTGGTGGTATATTGAGAGGAATTGCCCTAGCAAATAAAAGTGAAGAAAGATGGACCCATTTTGTTTTAGATCCTTCCTCATCTTCTGCAAAAAGGTCCTGACCTGCTGATTTCAATGAAAATATGCTTATTACCCTCAGTAGTCATTGTATCAGACCTTCAGTGATTTATATTTTAACTATTGTATACATTGATTAATTTGCCATTACCTACCTACCTTAACAATGCTTTAAGAAATTCCTGACAAATTAAAATGGTTCATTATTTCACAGCGTCCAATCTATCATTAAAACTTCCCTCCTAAAATGTTATCAAAATACACTCCTTTAAAAATGTTCATGCTGTTGTGATTGTGTTGAATTTTGAATCATATCAAAACATGGTCCGTAGGACAAAGTGAAATAAAGCCAGAGAAGCCTTACTAAATAGTGTAGAATCTACAGTGGTGTATTTTATGTAAAGGGAAATGGAAAGTACATTCTTCATTATTGGCATGTTTCTTCCTAAATGAATCTTTTAGGCTAAATTCAGTCCTGTATTGATTTATGAGTTGTGATATTTTTTTTATTTGCAGTTCTGGAAGGGTCAGGAAGAGTCTGATGATGATGATTTAATTTTCTTTCCCCTATTTTGAGGGATGGGGGTGAAATTCTGCAAGAAAATATTTTAAGTGCAAAAGTTAGAGATCATCCATATCTAGTATGTATATAGTTGTTCAGATTTGTTTATCTGTAACTTGGCCATTGTGCAAATAATCAAGCTTAAAAGTTATTCTAGTGATTTAAACATTTTTAGCTATTGCAAAGCAAACATATTTGGTTTCCTCATTCATTTAATCTGAAAAATTCCATTTCTGCTTCCATATTGCCTAAATTCTTGTGATTGTTTGTTTGCTATAGTTGTAGCATCTACATAGTGCTTTACAGTTTATTAGCATTATACAAAGTTGGTCTCTGTTCAGACAGATCAGATCGCAGGATCAAACCTTTATGCATATGCAGAGTACCACTAAAGTCAAATAGGGCTTTTATTTTTTATAAATGTACCTTGTAACTTTTTCTTTCTCTTGCTGTTGTAAAATTACACTTCCTGAATCTGAAATGTTGAATTAGCACTAACTTTTTGCTTAAAAACATTGATTTAGAAATCTCCTTTCTTATTTACCTGACCATATACTCCTCATTAATGTATCCACTGATAAATGTTATGTATTCAACAAAAATTCCTGGAAGTTCTCTAATCTTCTCACTCCAAATATCAGTAGAGTCCTATCTTCAACAATATGTTTTCACTTTCTTGCTCAATGCCCAACACCCAGTCAATTAGAACTACACTTCGGAATCCTTGCTTTTCTTGCTATGGTATCTTTCATTTATCTGTACTGGAAAACAACTTGTATTCTATTGTCTGTAGGAGCTAAAAGATGCCATTTTACACTTTCTGATTTTTCTGTCAGAAGCTGTTAGTTCTCAGTAATTATCATTTGTTTTCTGTCCTTTCTGTTTGTTTGGTTTCTTTACAGAAATAACTTATCTTTCATCTCTCCAGCTCACATTCTATCAAAGTGGAAATTAAGCTTTCTCTTTTATTTATTTATTTATTTATTTATTTATTTATTATTCATAGAAGTTAGAGATGGGAAAGACCAGTGAGCCAGCTAGTCCAGCTTGCAATCAATCTTTGCTTGTTCCCTACATCATATTCTCAATTGTTTTCTCTAGCAAAATTTTAAATAATTGAATTGAATAATTGGTAGAGCTTCCAGTTTCCTGATGGAAGTCTTCCATATGCATCCCACTATCAGAAAATGTTTCTTGAAATTCAGCTTATGTTTTCTTGTGTGTAACTTTCTCCCAATGTTCTCGTGAAGGCTCTACTACTTCCAAGGAGTTGATGAAATGCCTTCCTCGCTTTATTACAACTTTTTAGCTCAAGGCAAAAATCAACTGTTGTGCATTGTGTTTCTCTATTCTTGACAGCTGATTTTCCACATTGCAATTGCAATGTCTTTACTACACTAGGTCACCTATCATGCAGAACATAAAATATCTGTAGATAGCATACACATTTCCTACTTTCAGTTTAGCTAACGCAATGATATTTGAACATAAATCAAACAAATTAAAGCCAAATTATTCTTTTTTGTCTATACTTTATGGCTATAGAATCTATTACTAACTTATTTTATAAAATCTCTTCTGTCTGAAGTTTTTTGACATAAGCTCCTGAATTACTTACAATTACTAAAAAGCTGCTAATATACAAACTTTTAGTTTTTCCTTAGGAAATGATATTGTCTGCCAGTACAGTTATTATGCTGGTCTATTCTTGTTCACTCTTGTCAGAAAGCTGTTGGGTTTCAGCAGATATTTCCCAAGCCATAAATCATTCCAGATTTCCATTATTTCTTAATTACTTATATGGGATGCCTGTTTGCAGATATTGTACAGTGATTTACAGTTTCAGGCGAAGTTTTTGATAGCAAGGCTATATAATGACAACCTAGTAAGTCTCAGTCATGCATTTTTGATTAGTTTAAGGTACAGCCCTATTACTTGTACAGTTCTAAGAAATTGTTTTATGTTGCAATGTACAAAAATGAGTTAACAAAGGATTAGTTCAGTAAGCATAGCATGTTACATTTTTGCGTACCATAAGAACAGACTAACACAACTTTATTGATTCTCAGCAACATTATAACTGAACACATTTTTTCTAATTACTGCTTCTCATTTGTGAAGCACTATTGTATAGCTATAAAATCAAGAAACCTGAATGGACACGAGACATCTGTCCAGCTACAGATAAGATTTGGTATGTTGCTGTTTTAATAAAAAGGAGAGAAAGTCAGATTGATAGCCTATTATTTCCACATTGGCTCCTGCTGCCTATGGCAAGACCAGTGGTATGTTTGAGGACAAATCTCCCATTCTTTGTACCCACAGGGCTTAAAGAAATATTTAGGCAACACCTTTTATATCACTTCTGGCTGATCAAAATATGGCAACTTTGGATGAAGAGATAATGACAATAATAAAATATTTGAGTTCTCTAGCATCTTCCATCTAAGGATCTTGGAGGTCTTTACAAATATGATTAAGCTTTATAGCATTCCTGTGATAAAATTAAGGTAGGGAGATCCCTCTTTATAGCTGTGACAATACTGATGCACAGTTTATACATTTTTCGGACAGATGCATAGGGTTTTTCATTAGTAGAACACAAGTCTCCTGACTTCCAGTATTATGTTTCAACCACTGCGGCACTGCTGCATATATGTATACATGTAGGCTACCCTATATAACAATGATGTCAGGTTTGTACAAGAGTCTATTACCATTTCTAATAAATGGTGTATGTTGTCTACTTCTGATTCCTAATCATTATTTAGTCAGCTGGCTACACAATACAGTGAAGTGAGTGCTGGAGAGGATTAGGGAGAGAAGGAAGAGAGGGAGTTTCCAAGCACTGTGGCCCTCTCCTACTTTATCTCTTAGAATATGGAACATGTTAGGGAAGAGACCGTGTCTTCCTTGTGTTTCTACACTGCTTAACATGGTGAGGCTCAGTCATCAATCTGTGAATGATGATAAACAATAATGGTAAATTGTCATACTTTTTAACTATTACTTACAATATCTCTTCTGGTTTAGAAATAAACATCAAAGTAAAATGATGCCTATGCTAACAATCCACATTTTAAAATAAAGCCAATCTAGTGCCATGCTACAGGTGTCTTAGGTAACAATCAGCTTCAGAAGGAGAATGCACAAAATAGAAGGACATTTTCAAAGGAAAGCTGCAGCATTTCTGCATGATCAGTACTGTTCAGTGACTATAGGTTCAGAGTAGTCTGAATTTAACAGGAGGATTTCAGGATGAGGGTTTTTCTTGTTTAATACACAGTAATTGGATGAACCTTTTCAACTAGATGAAGAACTAAGCTAGTCATATTTGGCTCTTAATCTATATTCTTCTAAAATTAGCTCTATATAGGAAGTTTTTCATTTATACTTATATCCGTACATTAGAGAGGTGCATTGACCTAGAGTGAAATGTTAGGTCATTTTCAGAATACCCCTATTAAAGGACATGCGCATTAGGTCATTTTTGGATCAAATGGAAAATGTTCATTTTCTGTCAGGTTTTGTATATGCTTTGACTGGTGATTGCTAATAGGTTATTTTATTTTCTAAGGGCACTATAAGTAGCTGATCTAAAGAAATATCTGAGCAAGAGAAAAAATATCTAGTTGTTTGTTCATCACATAACTAGAAAATATTCTGAATGGGGGGATAAGTGATTTTGGATTTATTCAAGACAAATTAGACACATTATTTTCAGTGGGCACCCATATAATGGGATTCCCTGCCACTGGCTCCATGTAAGTTGTTATCCAGTGGCCCCTAGCCTGCTAACATGTAAGTTGATGGAAAAACTGATTTGCCTCTGCCTGTGTTGTTGAACAACATCATTAATGATCTGGATGATGGGATGAATTGTACCCTCAACAAGTTTGCAAGAGATGGGGTGGGGGAGAGAGAGATACACTGGAGGGTAAGGATAGGGTACAGAGTGACCTAGAAAAAACTGGCTAAGCGGCAGTTCTGCAGAAAAGGACCTGGAGACTACAGTGGACAAGAAGTTTGATTGTGAGTCCGTGTGCCGTTGTTGCCAAGAACGCTAACTGCATATTGGGCTGCATTAGTAGAAACATTGCTAGCAGATTGAGGGAAGTGATTATTTATCTCTATTTGGCACTGGTCAGGCCACATCTAGACTAAGTATTACATCCAGTTTTGGGGGGCCTCCACTACAGAAAGGATGTGGACAAATTGGAGAGAGTCCAACAGAGGGCAACAAAAACGATTAGGGGGCTGGGGCACATCACTTATGAGGAGAGACTGAGGGAACTAGGCTTATTTTGTCTGCAGAAGAGAAATGGAGGATTTCAGCCTTCAACTACCTGAAAAGGGGTTCCAAAGAGGATGGAGCTAGACTGTTCTCAGCGGTGGCAGATGACAGAACAAGAAGCAATGGTCTAAATTTGCAGTGTGGGAGGTCTAGGTTGGATATTGGGAAATACTATTTCACTGGGTGGGGGGGGGGCGTGGAGCACTGGAATGGGTTACCTAAGGAGGTGGTAGAATCTCCATCCTTAGAGGTTTTTAAGGCCTGGCTTGACAAAGTCCTGGCTGGGATGATTTAGTTGGGGTTGGCCCTGCTTTGAGCAGGAGGTTGGATGAGATGACCTCCTGAGGTCTTGTCCAACCCTAATCTCCTATGATACATGACTGATCCTGCATCCACAGATAGACCAAGGTGGTTTAGGGATCTACAGCACAGGAGCTCTTGCACAAACTCTTTCGTGCACATTACTCTTCTCCCTTATTGTGAAGGAGTCAAGAGCATGGTGTAGCTTGTTGCTCATAATGATCTGTCTGTGACTGAAAGGCATTTTTTCATTGCAAGGTAATGTGGAATGTCAGATTTTCAATGTCATCTGTTTCACCACTGCTATTTTCTACTTCAGTGCTAGCAGCACTAGCTCTGCTGACAGTAAAGACTCTGACGTCTCATTGTAGAACTGACTGGTGGGGGATACGCACAGATCTTGATTTTAGGATGCGTTTATATTCTGAAGCAGCCTGATTTTTATAAACTAAACAAAATGCTAGACCATTATACGGCTACAGAACTCTGTGGTGTTTAATTAACGTGATGTTCACCCCAGGATGTGGAAAATGTCAGTTTTCATTGACTACAGCCGTGATGAGCCTGTGTATTAGGCCACAGATGTGAGTAGGGCACTAAACCATTATCATGGTGAGAAAAGTTGAGGTGAAAGAGGTCATAAAATTGTAAGCTCAGCAGCTTTGATAGGTAGTTATTTTGGAAGTACATTCTTTTTATTTTTGTGTGGTATATGGAAGCTCATGCTCATATGATTTGCCAGAATAGTTTGCAAATATTGCTGTTAGTGCATATGGGATTGAATTCACTGTCCCATGCATCAAGCCCTGATCATTAAGATTATTGGTGGAGTTTTTTAATACTTAGTTTATCATGACATTCAACCAGATGATCTTACACGTGATGCAGTGGTGGTGATGCCTGTAGTGAAAAATGTCTCTTACAGGATAGTTCCTGACTCCATGGGTGCTCTGGGGCTGGAACACCGAGAGGAAAAACATAGCAGCTGCTCAGCACCCACCAGCAGCCCTATAGATCAGCTCCACCTCTTTCCTCCCAGCGCTTCCTGCCTGCCATGATCAGTTGTTCAGCGGTGTGCAGGAGGCTCTGGGGGAAATGAGGAGGAGCGGGGGCAGGAAGAGGGAGGGGTCAGAAAGAGATGGGGTGTGGGTGGGGGCTTTGGGGAAGGGGTGGAGTGGGAGCAGGGCCTGGAGTGAAGTGGCGGTTCAGCACCCTCAGGAAAATCAGATTTGGCACCTCTGTGTTTCAGTATCCCCACACATTTGTGTAACTGGTGTGCAAAATAATATTTACATCCAAGTCTGAGAAGCTCTGAGGCAGGGTGGCTTTCATTCCAGAAAGATAAAAGGAGCAATTGTAGTCCTGGATTAACATAAATAAGTAAACGTGGTGTGGAGACAGCAATCTTGGAAGACCGAATTAGGGAAGTAAATAGATCAGCAGGCTGAAAACAGAATGTTCTAACCAAGATAAGTAAATGAGCTGGTGAGCTAAGAAACAGAATGTCTGACCTAGATAAGGGGTGGGAATGCCTAGAGAAGTCCTTACAAAGAGTAAGACACAATGGATAAAATAAGTTGGGAATGTAAAAATGAGGTAGAGAATAGGTCAAATCTGATCAGTGCTTGGACAAAGCATGCTTGTAGGGGGATTATCTCGGTTTCTTTGTAGAAACCAATCTCAAAATGTTTAATGCAATGTTATAGTAAATGTATATGAAGGCAGAGAGGGTTTTTGTGTAACTTTGAATCTGTGATGTATTCTGCATCCACCCCTTGTGTTTGTCTGATCAACTCTACACAGCAATGCTGTGTATCAAATAAAGATACCTGGCTGATCAGTTCAGTTCAAGACCTGAGTTCTTGGGAAGCCTAAAGGAAAGCAGTCTCAAAAGAAATTCCAAGAATAGTTTTATTCCTTGTGCTATGTTGCTGTTCTGAATGGCCCACAGTACACTGTGCACAGCCCTATTTGAAAACACACAGCAGTCATGTCACTGAAACCCATTTGAAACTCTCACAGTCACCTAAAAGCACCATCCAATATGTCAGAAAAGAGACATCTAGAATAATATGTTTTTAAGTAATTTAGCTGAATTAGACAGGGGTTTCAATTATATGAGTTAGAAGAAGGCACATTCTATGCACATTGCATATCCCTCTCCTCTATATGTCTATCTTAACATTGAAAGTGTTGGCTACCAGTTAAATTAAGTCTCCCTGAGCTCTGCTTATCTTCCCTCCACTTCCAAATAATGCCATATCTTGAATCAGTTGGGAAGCTGGACTGGTGCTGAAGGTGGCTGCCTGCTTGGTAAGCAGGGCAATGTAAGGAGAGAACATGACACTAGTACTCCAGGATCTTGAGAGATTCCACATACATTTTATGGTGTTGGTTTAGAGCTGTGATTCAGGGACCAACTTATCTAAGATCATTTCTCTCCTCGGGAATTTCTGATGCTCAATTTCCCCCCATACAAGACAAGGTGGCAAGGCATTCTCTGTGTAACCTATTGCATAAATCCGTGGATATCAAACTTTTTTTCTGGGGACCCAGTTGAAGAAAATTGTTGATTCCCATGACCCAGTGGAGCTGGGGATGAGGGGTTTGTGGTTGTGAGAGAGGGGCTCAGGGCTGAGACATGGGATTGGGGTATGGACTTACCTCTGGCAGCTCCCAGTCAGCAGTGCAGCTGGGATGCAGAGGTAGGCTCCCTGATTGTCCTGGCACAGCGGAGGTGCGCAAGCAGCTCCACGCGACTGTTTCCCATGGACACCACCTCCCACCCAGTCCCCATTGGATGGGAATGGATCCAGTTCTTGAGGTGGGGATAGCACGCAGAACCCCATGGACCCCTGCTTAGAAGCCAGGCCTGTTGCATTGCGCCCTGGAGTGGTCAGCAGTGTCAGAAAAGGTAGTCAGTAGCCTGCCTCCGCTGAGCAGCACCACCAACAGGATTTTTAACATACCAATTGGTGATGCTGACCACAGCAAAGCGACCCAGCGCCTTACAAGCCACAACCAGTGGTGGGTCGTGACCCATGGTTTGAAAAATACTGGATTAAATCACCTTCTGAACCAGATGATTGGAGGATATCTAAAGTAATACTGATTTTTTTTAATGGTGCCAGAGGTGATCCTGGTGATTTCAGGGTGCTAAGCCCAATTACAGTATAAGGCAAATTGGTTGAAACTAATAGTAAAGAACAGATTTATCAGAAACTTAGATGAAGACAATATGTTAGGGAAGAGTCAACACAGCTTTTGTAAGGGGAAATTATACCTTATCAAACTATTAGAATTCTTTGAGGGAGTCCGCTAACTTGTTGCGTGTTGATAAGGCTGATCCAGTTGATATTCTGTATTTGGACTTGCAAAGAGTCTTTGAGGTCCCACACTAAAGGTTCTTAAGCAAAGTATAAGCAATCATGGGATAAGAGGAAAAGTTCTCTCATAGATCAGTAACTGGATAAAGATAGGAAACAAAGGATAGGAATAAATGGTCAATTTTTACAAAGGAGAGAGATAAATAGCAGGGTCCCCCAAGGATCTGTACTGGAAACTGTGTTGTTCAACATTAATTAATAAATGATCTGGAAAAGCAGGTGAATAGTGAGATGGCAAAGTTTGCAGACAATGTAGAATTACTCAAGATAGTTGAGTTCAAAGCTGAACCAGAATATACATACCAGAATCCCAATGTTCTTGTAACCTCCTTGCCATTTGGCTTTGACGGTTTCGTTGGTCACACCGTGTGACACTTAGCTGATAAAATCTTGTAAAAACACCACAGGTCCAGTATTATTGAACATAGTATGTCTCTGCCAGGGGATAGGATGACATCTTCACTTGAAGATACAAGCAATTTTTAATGCCACAGTGATGGATCCAGTAAGCAGGGAACAACAAATCACATCAGTTCCTCTCCCTCTGCATATCCTCTTCTTCCTGGAGCAGCAGGAGCTATGTTTCCCTTCAGCCCTTCCCCTTCCCGTTGCTCTTACCTTTCCACTGGCCAGATAAGGTGAAGGGTCCTGAACTCAGAAGATCCTGAGCTCTCTGGGGAAGCAACATCTGTATGATGTGGCAGGAACAAGAGAGAAGCTGGATGCAGAGAGAAACCCCCAGGAACTATATACACTGCCACGTGTCAAGCAAGCACTGACTGCCGGACATCCATGGTGAAGTGCAGGTCTGTGTAGGACTTATAGGAGAGCAGTGTGTCAAAGCAGAGAAGACACAATGAAAGATACTAAGTGATCCTGGCTGGGGAACCTGCAAATGCTTATTCACTTGAATAGAGACTGGACTTGACAGAGGTCCCCAGGCACTGTCCCAGTGACTAGAGTTACCCGTGTCTGATATCTTTTTCTATTGGAACACCCAGTTGATATGGGACCCTGGTGGCTCTGGTTGGTACTGCCAACCCTCTGCAGCTCCAGGAAGTGGCTGCCAGGTTGCTGCATCTCCTAGGCACTGGGATGGCCAGGGAGTGGAAGATGCCGTGCACTGCCCCAGGGCTGGCTCCACAGCTAGGGTGTCCAAATGTCCCGATTTTATAGGGACAGTCCTGATTTTTGGGTCTTTTTCTTATATAGTCTCCTATTACCTCCCACCCACCCCCCATCCCAATTTTTCACATTTTCTGTCTGATCACCTATCCAGAGCTCCCATTGGCTGGGAACCATGACCAATGGGAGATGTGGGGTGACACCTGCAGGCATGAAGGCACCACAGTCTCCTGGCTGCCCATGTGCCTAGAGGCCACAAGGACCTGACAGCCACTTCCTCAGAGCTCCAATAAGCACCACTGGAACATCCACACACACACCCTCCACACTCCAACCCTCTGCCCCAGCCCAGAGTCCCCTCATGCCCTGCTCCAGCCAGAGCCCTTAGTTCCCCCTTGCATCCAAACCCCCTGCCCCAGCCTGGAGCCCTCTCCTGCACCCCAAACACCTCATCACTGGCCCCACCCCTGAGCCCATACCCCCTCCCATGCTCCAAACCTCTCAGCCCCAGAACAGACCCCCCTCCCACACCGAAAGCCCTGCCCCAGCCTGCTGAAAGTCAGAGAGGGTGGGGAAGAGTGAGTGAGTGGAGGGAGGGAGATGGAGCAAACAGGGGCAGACCCTCAGATTAGGGACGGGGACAGGATGTTCAGTTCTGTGTGATTAGAAAAGTGGCAACCCTAGCAGTGACCCAAAACAACCAGTATTGCTCACTTTGAACTATAACTGTTCAGTCTCTATACCTAGGGTATTTGCAACCTTTCCTTTTCATGCCAGCCCTAATAAAATACCCTAACACTTAGTCATGTATGTAGTCACTGGGACCTTCCTCTGCTAGCACCTCACAAGGCCTAGCTGCTATATGCCTATAGTGCTTGCTTGCAAGTTGCGGCACGCTACTCATACATAGGGGTTTGGTGTACTCCAGCACTGAACAGCCCCTATAATTACATCACTGCTAATGAAATAACCTGATACTGATGGTCTTCCATCATGCTGCCCCTTTTACATAGAAAACCCTCCTTGAAGCGACTCCTTAAGATTCTCCTCTTTTAAATTCTTCATTACATTTTTTGTTAATAGCAATCCCATTAGCCAAATGTGCAGTGTTATAAATACAGGAAGGATGAAACTGACCCAGTGCAAAAAGCTAGCAGAATGTCTGTGTGCCACTTAATTCCCATATATTCCTCAGAATAGACTTTAATTTTTGGGTGCAAGAGCTTTTTGCTAGCCCTGACCATACGGATGAATTTCACTCAAAAAGAGTAGTTCTAAAGTATGTGAAAGTTCTAGACAGTCAGAGGAATCACTCTGTTTTCTGTCGTTAAAGATTTTCATAGCCTTTAGGAAGCTAGAATTTGTTTGGGAAACGTATATATATTCCCATTGTATTTACTATGTGCAAAGAGAGAACAGGAAGAAGCATTCTGACCTTAGCCAATGTGTCCTGTATAAATAGACATCCTAATTAACATAAAGAGAGATGAGATTTCTTCATCAAAACTATTTTTTCATAAAAAATAGTGATTACTTTTTATGCATGAGTCAGTAGATGTTAACATAAACTTCCTTCTAGTACTTATGCTTTGTTTTGTTTTTTGCAGCACTCAGAGAAAAATAGTATAATTTGTGTGGGTCATGTACTGATTACTGACACTCTACTATATTTCTCTAGGCTGTGATTTCATAGCTGACATCTATCTAATATGCCATGTTTAGCAGTGTCAGACCCAGGATATTAGAAAGATGAGGTGGGTGAGGTAACATCTTTTATGGACCAATTTACCTCACCCACCTTCACTTCTAATCTAGTTAATATGTGATATTGGCAAAAGGGACTCTTCCCATTTAGGCTTGTCTAGCTACATATCAAGTTGCTGTGATATCTTCAATAAAAGAATATTACAAATAATCATAGTGTAATAAGTGTGGCTGAATGGTGACTGTCAATGGTAACCACTTTATATAGAGATGGAATCATAATGTTTTGTAATCTGCAGCAAAATAGACGTGAACAAAAATGATTTATCCCATCCCCTGCTCCCCCAACTTTAGTTTCTGACTCATCTCTAAAGAAGTAAGGAGACCACATTTTCAAGCTATAATTAATGCTAATAGCTATTTGAGGCAAAGTGATTAAGGGAATTCAGAGAATTTCTATTCTGCAGAATACTAACAATGTCCGTAATATAAAATCCGTAATATATTCAGGAATTAATGCAATGGAAACATTATTTAGTCCAATATCGTGAGCTTGTGCTAAACACATTAGCTAATTTGTAACATCATCAAAAAGATAATGAACCACCTATTTGTTTTTCCCATGAACAGGATACCATTTTGATTATTTGCACTAAATATCTAGTTTGAAATTGCAAATGTATTAATATTATCTCAATGAAATTTGAGATATCTGAATATCATTTTTTCTAGCCATTGAATTATTGATTGTTAATCAATCGTTTGACATTGTAGGCTCCCTCGCACTCCCAGTTAGAGAGAGGCCTCTTGGGCCGGTCTGAACTGGCTGGGTTTAGGCTCAATAAGGCAACCCACAAGTAGCACAGTCTCGGGAAAACATTTTAGCAGTATTTTACACTGGTGACATTCATATGAGGTAGTGTATATTGGAATAACTTTATCCTGAGAACTTCTGAGGTTGTGTATTTAAAAAACAAAAATATCCTTAGCTGGATTCCTGATGACCTAGTTAATGGTTCCATGTCACTTTACACAAAAGCAGTGGTTTCCTACAGTGTCCCATGATGCACATTATAAGAGTCTGTTTAGGAAGCTATAGACCCACTGACAAATATATAGCTCAGTTTTGTTTCACATGGTGCACCAATTTAGAAATGTGAGGGGAACCACACATTCTGAGCCAATTTACAACCCAGGGAGATACCAAGCTCAATGAAGGAAATAACGATTGCAACATGCTAGGAAAATATGTACCGTATGTACAGGACAATGGATCAGCAGATTCAAAGACTGCTGTACACATCTGGTAAACAGTTTTTGGTTTTGCATGGAAATCACCATAGGAGCGCCCATGAGATTTGGGACAATTGCTGCTCTTATAGGAACTTCAGGACATGAGCACAGCTGTGCAAATCGCATCCATTCCATCAGTATTAGATGTTTTAGAGAGAGATCTTTACAAATCTTAATGTGGTTTTACTGTCTGAGCTTACCATAGTTATATCAGGACTTATTGGTTTTATCCCAAATCTTATATTTTTCTTAGGCCTTTAAGTGTACAAGTTTTTTCATTTTGGGGTTTTTATTTGTTTGTAAGGGGAGGTTGTGTGCTGTTTGTAACAAAGGGTATAATACTACAACAAAATACAAGATTTTATAATTATGCTACAGTGCTATTCTCCAATAAGGGCACAGCTTTAGCATTTGGGTCTATCATGAAGCAGCATACTTGGAGAGATTGTGAATCTCAGTTTTGAGATTGGAACTCTGGAATTTTATTGCCCTAATACCATATAAATGGGTGAAGTTTATTTGCTAATAGGACAGATGGTTTGAGAAATATCCTAGGAGCATCCGCGAGAGTTTCAGAGTGGAAGAATTTAGAGTACATGGAGATATTTTTCTATAAAAAAGTATCAGTGACTGAGTCACTATAATCTCTTCCTATTCCTTAGCTGATCTCTAATTTTCTTCCCTTCTCCATAAATGAAAAAGATGTAATTAGACAGGCATAGGTGGCACTACTACATTATTCCATTTCTTTGCATAATACCTTCTGCAAGTCTCTCTTTGTGCTGGCTTTATTACAGAAAGCTTTTGGTAGTTTAATGTTCTGTTCAGTAGTGGGAAAAAGAATGTGGATGACACTAAGGGATGTCCACACTTACCATGGATCAATGCTGTGGCGATCAGTCCCCTGGGGGTCGATTTAGTGGGTCTAGTGAAGACCCACTAAGCTGACCGCAGATCACTCTCCCGTCGACTCCACTGGAACAAGAAGCCTAAGGTAAATTGACAGGACCGTTTCTCCCATCAACCCAGTGTGGTATTGACACCGCAATAAATTGATCTAAGTTACATTGACTCCAGCGAGGTTATTCATTTAGCCAGAGTTGCGTAACTTAGGTCAATTTAATCCCATAGTATGGAACTGCCCTAAAGAGTAACTTCTATTATTTTTACAACTCTAGCAAATACTAGTATTTCACATTTTACACAGTGCTTGGACTATTCTGCCTGCTTTATCAAGGTCAATAAGTGTTTATACATCACAATAACTTTTGAGTAGCTCAGTTTAAGGTCTGTGACACATTTTAGTAATCCAGTGGGGTCTGTCTTTGTCAGTACTGCTACTGTTCTTTCAACCACAATACTGCTTACAGCTGCAGTTCTTATAGGTTCTATTTGTATATTTAGGTTGTGGTGCTCAGTTCATCATTCCACTTTTTCCTCTGTCAGGGCTTGACTTTGCATCTTATCTTCTGTAATCTCCTGCTAGTATGATGTACACATTCTCCATAGGAACATGACAAGAATACATAACTCTATGCACCCACATAAAGGGGAAGATTGTACTCTTTAAGGTTAACATACTTGTACTCTTCAAAATGAATTGAGATCTCCCTCACAACTTTGCGTTATTAATGCAACTCCACTAACTTGTGCAGTTCTGCAATATCTTGGGAACACAGATCTATGATTTTAAAATGTCTTGAGGACTGTTTTTAAGAACTGTTAGCTCTTGATCAGGAGTCTAAGGAAACAACTAGAAAGTTACTGGGATAGTTAGGCTTGTTTACACTGACAGTGACATTAACTGAGGCCCATGCTGCTTCCCACAGCTCCCATTGGCCAGGAACAGTGAACTGTGGCCACTGGAAGCTGTGCGCATCCAATGCCTGTGGATGGTCAATGTAAACAAACTATATGGCAGCCTGCCAATTAATTACCCTGACTGGCCACAAGCAGCCCACATGTCATCCATCGCTGCTCTATATCCATCACTTGCTGGAATATATAAATGCAACTTATTAAATAATAATATAATAATTTTATATATATATTTAATAACATTTGCTATAATGCATGTGACTTATTCAATCAATATTGTACTCATGTTTTCACTGTTAAAATAAATTCTATAATTGGGGGACTCCATTCATAAACATCACTAAAGAATGACATGCAATACAAACAATGTCATTGGAGAAAACAGATTGGGCCAAATGTTCTGCTGGTGTACATTGTTGTAGCTGCAATAATTTACTGCTGATAGAGATTCTGTTGCATGTGGTGGGGGGGGGTTTTGTTTGTTTTTTAAAAGGGAGCACTAAATTGCTTAATAAGCCATGTATTAAGGAAAACCATTTTTATCATAAGCTAATCGATGTTATGACTTCTGTGAAGTGGATAACATTTGAGCTGTCACTTTTGCCATTTATTTTTGTTGCATAAATCATAAGGGTCTGTAAAGCAAAAATGGCAATTTTGCAACATAGCATTTGAAAGAATTGAGCTGTGACCCAATGTCAAAAATAGATCAGTTGAAGTTTGCTTATATCCGAGGTTGCTGGATGCATAATGTGCATCTTCTCCTGCGTTGGTTTAATAATCTTGTCTTATATACTGAATGAGGAATGGCTACAGCTTACTAAATATTAAATGTCAATATGATAGCAAATATGTGTTAGAATTTTTGAAGTACAACTCTCTTCAGATGTTTGGGATTTAGTGTTGACAATCCTCAAGACTGCAGTAAAATCCTGTCTGAAATTCACAGTGGAATCTGAGCATGACTCAAGTATCATCAGCCAGATTTTCAACATAGTCCATCACCCAGCAGCTATTGGGCATCAATCACCTTTGAAAATCTGGCCTTTTCACTTCGGTGTCTACTTGGGAGCTCAGCAATTTTGTCAGTCTAGCGCTGTCAGAATTGCTAGTGCTGAAGTCTCCTGTGATGCTTTGCATACAAGGTCCTCAACACTTTACAGACTATGAATCAACCCCACAACATTCCTATAAGAGAGGTATTATTAACCCTATTTTACAGATGATGAAAGAGAAGCACAGATGCTGAGTGGCTCAAAGTCATACAGGAAGTTTGTGACAGAGCTGGGAATGAAACCCAGGTCTGATCTAATTGCCAGTCCTGCTAACTTATGCCTTAATCACACAATATCCCCTTTGTCTTTACATCTAAAATAAATAGATTTTGGTTTTGGGAAAAAAACATAATTATCAGAGGGGTGCTGCAATAGCTGGTTAAAATGCAGTGCACACATCTTTGGGTTCATGGACCCCAAAACGGTCAAGAATTCTTAGTAATAGAGAAACCTAGCTTTGCACAGCATGGGTAAAGGGACATTAAAGTTTCTTATGAGATTTCTGGGAGGAAAAAGTAATCCTCTGCCTTTCAAGGCAATATAACTCTGTGAAGTTAAAATGGAGACCTTCCTTTGGGACTAGCATTTAAACTTCAGCTCCAAAGATTAGGAAAAAGCAGATGTGTTCCCAAGGTAGCACATGACATAATACCAGTATTAGTGAACTCCTGCCAGCTTATCCACAATTCAGTTCTGATGGCAGCTTTAGAGATTACATGTTCTTCCATAAAAGCAGTGAGAGAGAGCCTTCCCCAGAAGGAACTAGGATTTGGAAGTGGAAATTAAAATTAATATTTTAGCTTAATGCATTGGACCATGTTGTAGCATTGCTATTTAAAGCAAATAAAAATATTAAATAAAATTACATATAAAACAAGCATATACTTTTGTTCTCAAAAATATTGCCATGTCTTTATCTTAAATTACTGTAATGTACAGTTATGTACATATTTACTCAGATTTTTAACTTATAACTTTCCTGTGCATTGGGTGCTTCTCCCATAAATTAAGAATCACAACATAACCAAAAATCAGAGGAGTAGCCATGTTCTGGAATTGCAGAAGTAACAAAGAGTCCTGTGGCACCTTAAAGACTAACTAAAGTATTGGAGCATAAGCTTTCGTGGGCTAATACCCACTTCATCATATGCATGCCTGGTATTAGCCCACGAAAGCTTATGCTCTAATACTTTAGTTAGTCTTTAAGGTGCCACAGGACTCTCTTTTGTTACTTCAACATAACCAAAGGGCTGCCCATCCCTATATGCATTTCAGCCCATATCCTCCTGAACAGCCTAAAAGAACAGAGAAAAATGAGTTTAGAAGCATGCCCTACAGGTTACAATCTGGGCACAAGCATATGAAGATGTGGAGTTCCAAAACAGAGATCCCATCACAGAGAATGTTCTTTCAGTAGTCTCCCTTTGTTTATACCAGAGTGCCTCTGGTGAACATCTCTCCCCTTCAAGGCATACTACCACAGATGAGATCTCTTGCACAACCAAGAATTAAATTCTTTAAAATACTCTGCAAATCTCTATTGCAAATAGGTACTGTAACTGCTTAGAACATTGCACCAAGTATTTTAATAGTTTCAGCTCATTTAAGCACACCTCATAGAAAAATACAAAATTTAAGTTCCCCATAGTACTTGCCTTATGTATCAAATCCTTCTATTTGACCTGAATAAAATTTTCAGTTCTTGATAATACCCATATTTATTTTGAGCATCCAGAATGAGGGTCATTTGCAGAGCCTGCCCTTTCTCATTGCATCATTTCAGTACATTTCCTGAACGTAAACAAAGGATGATCAAGAAGCAAAAGTATATAAGCCTGCAAAGGTCTTACTATTGCTCTATATCCAATCAAGCAGAAAAAGAAATATTAGGAATCTTTCATCATAATTCAAGATCTATTTCCAGATCATTTCTGTCTTAAGAACATAAGAAAAGCCTTACTGAGTCAGACCAAAGGTTCATCTAGCCCAGTATCCTGTCTACCGACAGTGGCCAATGCTAGGTGCCCTGGAATGAGTGAACCTAACAGGTAATGATCAAGTGATCTCTCTCCTGCAATCCATCACCCGCCTCTGACAAACAGAGGCTAGGGACATATCTTGTACATATCTGTCTCTTACTAACCAAACCTGAATACATTTTAAGACATCACTCATCCCTCTTGTAAATTTAGATTTTTATATTTATGGCAATCAAATAACATTCTGAGCACACATCTTATAATAAAGTTGACAATGAAATCTCTTAAATATTCTCTTTATTTTTAGGTTGATGTAGTAATGACACATACTAATTAGGTTGAAATTATAAAGATTTGTATGCTAATGGTATAAACTATCACCAGCTGGGATCAGGAAGTATTTCCAGCATGGTATTAATTTGCACCCTTACTGGTGCAATAAGATTATTCCTTCTTCTGAATCACCTATAGTGAGCACTGTCAGAAACATAATGCTGGACTAGCAGTCTGTTCCGATATAGCATTTCCTATGTTCTTAAGAATGATATAGACACAGAACATCTTAAAATGCGGGAAAAAAACTTAATAAGGTCTTTGAGGCACATATGTAAATTTCTACAGTATTAATATTTTCTCCAAATGTTTCTGTATTTTTGGCCTTTATACAAAACCTTCAGGTCTCTCTTATATGTGACTGTTTTTATTCCTGCTCCAGAAATAGTCACAATTATTTAAACATTCTTCTTGTGCACAGCTTTCCAACTGAAGCAGTGATTAGTCCAAAAGCCTCATTGCTGTGCATTTCTTATGTATGATTTCAGTAGCTCTTGCAACCTAAGCCATTTCTCTGTGACAAGGACATTTTGAAATTTATCCACTCTGCTTCACTTATGAGGCTAGAATATAAGCAGAAAATAAACCTCAACTAGAAATGAATGTCAAACAATTTAAAAATGACAGTTTCTTCAAATTGATGATGACTAAAATGATTTGCCACAAGCGTCAAAACCTTCATTACAAGTAACAGACATTGTAGGCTAAGAAAACAAAAATATTCTAGCTTAGATGTGTTTTTCCACTGACTAGTAAGAACTGCAGAGCAGTTGATATTTACATAGATCAGTGAATTTGACATTTAATTTATACTCCAGTATAAGTGATGAATGCTAACCATGTTGATATCATCCAAAGTATGTCACAGCTCTCTTATTATTCTAGATTTTTCCTTGATTCAACTAGAGTACAAGATGAAACAGAGTATGTTACTTTCTTATTTAAAATAAGTAAGTTAAATGCATTATCGAAGTGGTCTTGCTTTTTTGCTATGACTTTTTTTTCTGCTATACAGTTAACAGTGTTAAATGGCAGCTAATAATCGTTTCAATATTTGAGTAATTTTGTTTGGGTTTTTTGTTATTTCCCCACCCCTCTTTTTCCCCCTTGAATTCAAACTTGAGTCTGCTATGTTATGCTAGGTATGCTATAAGTAGAACTGTGATAAAATGTCAACAAAATCCCAAATCATGTGAATGTTAACTCATTTTCAATTTAATAACCCTTTTACGTGAACCTGGGCAGACTCATGGCTTTGCATTGTTGCTCAGCTTGCACACAACCAACTGAGACACATAATTAATTATTTCATGTTCTTGACATGACACTTGTCAGTGTCAGCTGAGTTTCGCTTTCAATTTTTCCATTGCTTGAGACATGAAATTCTCAGGGATGTGAATGCCTGGCCAAAAAACCAAACTGTTTCCACGAACTCGTATAGAGCAGAGTTTTGCACAGCCCCAACTATATATCCTATATAGTTATATAGTGTGTGTGTATGTGTATGTGTGTGTGTGTGTATATATATATATATATATATATATATATATATATATATATAAATACACTACTATATATCCTATTGGAACTCATTCTGCAGAAACTAAAACATTTAAGTGGGGCATTTAATGTCTGATGGTTTAGAATTTGCTTATGATTGAAATATCCTGTTTAAAATAGGTTATGACAATATAACCAGCTAAATCTTCAGCTGTACTAGAGCAGAGCTTGACAAAAGGTGATGAAACCACCTTTCTGTCCTCAGGGTATGGGTGCTGGCTGTAAGCTAAACCAGCCCCAGGCATAAATTAAAGCAGCATAGACACTGCTTTTAAATTCTATGGGTTTGTAATGGCGTCCAGGAGCCAATAAATTAGAGAAGACTGCCAGAATGTAGCTGCCCTTGGCCTGGGAAGAGGCCCTTCTGCTGGATAGGAGGGGCCCAGGAGCAGGTGGCCCAGAAACAGTACAATCTGCTTTCTGTAGTAATGAAGAAAATCATTCTGGATGCTTATGCATGGCAAAGCAATCAGGTAGGAGACCAAGGATTGACATATTATGAGTGACTATCACTAATTTAGACTTCTGAATTTTGTTACAAATATAGGGATATTCCACTTCCTGTTTAAACAGGCAATCTCCATTTACACCAGCTGAGGAGCTCACCCATAATGACTTGGCTATACTTAACGAGAAAATGGGTGAAGGGCATCTTCATTGTTCTTGTTTAAGGAGGTGAAAGGGTGCAAAGGAGATGAGAAAACAAATTACATTTGGAGTGTGAGAATCTTCTCTCCTCTTCCTCTAAGCAGAGCTGCAACAGGCTAGGTGTTTTATATCTTTACTGTAGACCAATAACATACAACGGAATAATAAATGGCATTGTATTATTTCTGCCTGATACTTTGCAAAGTTTTGAAGGCTAAGACACAGCAGCTGAATTGGTAATTTCTTTTTATGGACTCTGGTACACCATTGGTAGGTCAAGTGCTGCAAAGTTGCATTGCATCAGTGGCAATTGTCAGGCATCCTGCCTGGGGAGGGCTGAAGCATGCACTATGCCACCATTGGGCATCTGGGAATTGTACTTCCACCTCCTTTTTTGCCCTCCCAAACAACACCCTCTGATTGACAGCTGGTGTACTCTGAACCTGGCGACTTCCCCTTTAGGGTGTATAGGCTCGAAACCAGTGATGTGACTTCTTGTACCTTGTAGTCACAGCACAGAGGTGACAAGAGTGGCAGTTTCATCTGCAGGAGTGCAGGGATAAGAAAAGACTGGCTCTCTGTAGCTTCTTTCTTTTTGCACTCGGTGATGGGGCGTTCACCCCACATCAGCCCTAAAAGGGTTAAGGTCTCTTGGAATTAACCTTATAGGCTGCACCTAGGGGAGAATCAGACTTGATTGAAAATTGCTAATAGCTGATAAATCCCAGGGTAGTGGGGTGGTCACCTGGCTCCTGCCCTTGAGGGGTTGGGGCTGAGAACCAATAAGGAGAAGTTGGGAGTTAGCCAGTCAAGGCCAGGCTGGGCTCTATAAAACAAATACTGTGCCAGAAGGCTAAGAGTCTCTCTCTAGCTCTGGAGAGAGAAAGACTTGGCTGCCAGGGAGCTCGGGGTACTGGGTACAGAGCAGTGCTGGGGAAGTGCAAGAGGAGCTGGGAAGCTCCAGCCTGGCAATTCCCCAGGCTGAGGCCTTGATCAAGGCCGAAACAGGTACTGGGGCTGCAGGGGTGTAGCCCAGGAATAGGCAAAGGCAGCAGGTCCTAACCCCTTGTCAGTGATGAGTGGTTTACAGACTGCAGTCTGCCCTAGTGAGCAGGGGCTAAATGATGACTGATAGTAGCCACTGAGGCGAGGTGGGTTTAGAGGATTGGGGGTTCCCCTGGAAGGGGAGACCCAGAGTATGGGAGTATCGTGGTGGGCAGAACCGCAAGGCAAAGGACACCGGGGTTTGGGAGGGACCTGGGGTCAGTGGCAGGCAAGACACCGGCCTGCAGAGGATGATCCCTAGGCGGGAAAAGTGCTAATTCCCAGACAGTAGGAGATACCGCACTGGTGAGTCTTGCATTGCTATACCCAGCTGGGTAAGGCATAGAGCCAGCAGGTTTTGAAGCAGAAACGGCTTCAGGGAAATAGTCAGCAATCACTCTCTGGGCACACAGAAGTGGAGAAGGGGTAAAATAAAAACATGAGCAATTGCAAATGACACTCATGCTGCAGGGGCTGCATTTCTCCAAACCACAGCAATCCCAGATTTTTTAAAAAATCTACTATGTCCCCTAAATATTTAACATGCATAAGAAGAAGAAAAAAACCAAAATGTCACATTTCTGCACATACACTTAGAGGCTGATAATTTATGCAGTTCATACAAACCATCTCTTACTCAACTTTCAAAAAATGTCCTTACATCATGCTTGCAGATTGTAATGATGGGAGTAGTATAAGCACATAGCTGGATGAATTGTTCATGTTACATAATGTGCACAATTCATTGCTTACGAGATATCTGAAATGCAAGGGAAAACATACCTCCCTGTTACCCTCTAATCTTCTGCCTTCATGGTTTTTGCAAGGAAATATTTATTTAAATAGACCCATTTTCTGATTTATAAGGAGTTCTGCAGTTCCCTTGATAGTGTTGCTAGTCATTAAATGTGTACGTTCAATTTCCCTCACCTTTTTAAATAATAAAACTAACATTTTTTAAAAAGGGATAGAAGTTGAAGGAATGATATTAATACTACCAATGAGTGATTAAATAGCACTTTTTGCCTGTAGAACATTTTGTAGTATTAACTTATTGAAAGTAGGAAAGGAAGCTAAAATTGCCTTTGATTTGGTGCTTGTTTTCTGCATCAATGTTTTGTGTCTCATCTAAGGAAAACTGAAATAAATTAGTATTTTAATAGAATGTTCTTTTATATCCAGAAACACATTTCCCCATGCACAGGTGTGTATTGTCCAAGCCTTGCTCATCTTGGAGCCTAACTTCTGTAATCTTCTCTCTGGCCTTAATACTTGCCCCATGCGTATCCTCAAGTCCATTCAAAATGCTGCTGCCTCTAATTTCATCTTATTGACTTCCCTTCTTCTGTGTCAGATAAACATCTTTTTTCTTTTTTTTTTTTTGTAAGCCCTCCACAACTAAACCACTCTCTACTCATCTGACTTAGTATCTCATTCCAAGGTCAACTCCTGCCTTTTCTTTGTGAGTGATGCCAGCTTTGTCTACTTCATTCTTCACTTCTCCAACAAGTACTTACATGCTTTCTCACATGCCATTTTTTCCAAGTGGGAAAAGCTCGTAAGTCACCACCATATTCTCCAAGTTCCCCCTCAAAATTTTAGCTCTGCCTGAATGCACATGTAATCAAATGGTGAGTGTGTGTCAAAAATCATCTTCTGGGCAGACCCACAGACGACTGGACTTGTTACAGTTCCCAGCTACTGACTGGTTAAGAATTGCACATATCTTAGCAGGTTTACTGACAAGTCTTTACCATCACATTCATAACAGTTTAGTTTAAATTGTAATGGGGAAATTCTTGGGCCCAGATCTGCCTCCTTTGGCCACTATGGTAGCACAGTGCTGGTACAAATTAGGTAAATCTGCCTTGATCCTGGCCACCTGGCATGAGGGAAAGCCTTCGGTGCTCTAAAGCTGGTGTAGTCAGTCAGTTCTTTCACACCACATTCCTCTGTGTACATAAATGGCTAGAGTCATCCGTTCTGGCAATCTCCAGTTGCAGTAATGGGCAACTGAGGACTCTTACCATTTGGTGTGATTCAGAGTTGTCTCAGGTCTGCCCCAAATTGCACCTCGGGATTGGACTGATAGCTGGCAGAATCAGGATTGAGGAGGTATAATGATGGTTTAACTCCACCCTCATGCACTTCCCTCTAGAACTGTACCAGGTCCTGAGGATCTTGCCCTTGTTATCTTGTGTTATGAACAACAGCATGGTAGGTAAGCTGGGTTTGAAGTGATAGGGAATGTTAGTTGTATTTGCTTTGTATTTGCAGCATATTTTAATATTTTGCCATTTGGGTTCAAGTAAGTTGAGCAATTTGATTTTAGAGATTTTTAAAGGTAATGTGAATTGGGATTTTTTTCTCCCATTTGGAAGTCCAGAATTTGTTGTTACATCTTTTCTTATGGTAGCAATCATATTTATATAAAATAGCTGATTTTGTGTGTGAAAAATCTACATAGCTTGTGGTTACATAAATTCTTCTTTTAAGAAAAATCGTCTTGTGCATTTTAAGACAATATGTTACCACATGTCTGAGGCTTCATGTTTGTATATTTATAGGATTCTTTTCTGTTCTTGATTTGGGTCTCCTTTAGAAAATTACAAGTATTTCTATTCATTACCACTTTTAATTTATTTCTCTCACTGACATGTACTGTTTTATTACCTTGATACCAAAAAATAACCCCACATAAGATCATAAGAGGTAAATGATTTTAAGTGTCAGGCAGGCATGCAATAAAAAGTCTGCCATGTGTTAAAAATATCTCTTTGCTGACACCTCCTTACTGGAGGTGTCAGCTTCCTGGGAGTATTAAAGACAATTTTCCATCAGCATTCTGCTCTCTCTTCGTTTGTACTTTTGGATAGTTATTCTTTCCTTTCTAGTTTGAGGGAAATAGCAAGAGAGAGGGGAGAACAATCTTTTAAAGCCTGATCCTGTGAACACCCATTCATGTGTCTAACTTTACTTAGGGACGCTTCATAGTGGTTAAGTTAGGCACATGCATAAATGTTTCAGGGTCCACTTCCTATATTGTAAGCTCTTTGGGGCAGACTGTTTTATTTGGGGGCACAGTATCCTCAGACCACATAAAACTTGTGCTTTCTCATTAGCCTTTGATTCTTTTTTTAATGTTGCTGTGTTTTTTAAATAAGCAATTAATCTCATTTTGAGGAGTATTTCAGAGAAATTATTTTTTTAGTAATAACTTCAACTTGTATTTGCTCTAGCTGTAGAGCAGCTCGTCTGTTGTCTAATGGTTTCCCTTTGCTATAGAAGAACTATGAAAAGATATTTTGTTTAGAGTTAATTCAGCAGCTGTGTAACTTTTTCTACCTCTCCACATTTATTTTATTAATATGGTAATTTGCTCTTCATTTATTTAGCGTTCACCAATTATTCCTGGTTCTTATTCCTTCCATGGTATGTTACTTATTTGTACAGTTAAATTTTCTACCATATAAGCATTCAATTAATCCCTTGATAGTGAAAGAGAGAGCTTCTCTGACACTATTCTTTGTGCATCATTGTGATACAACAGAGACTCCAATGGAGAAGTAGTCCCCCAACCCCCCTTAGTCTTCTCTCTGCTTTTCAAAATGCTGTTTGTTTGTATATAATACAGACTATACCTGGCCAGCTTCCTCTCCCTCAGAACTTCTTCTAGCTTCACCTGTTGTTGTTTTTTTCTCTTCCCCACCCAAAGACTCAGGTCTCTCCCTGGGCTATGAATGCTGTGACATTACACACCATATTCTTCATGGAAATATAGTTATGATATGGATATGACAAGTGAGAGAGACTTTATGCAAGAGGGCTCATGCATATCATGCATATCATTGAAAAGGTTATGCTTTGTTCTGTTTGCTATCGCTTTAACCTGTTAATATTCACCTTTTTAGTTAATAAACTTATTTCTTGTTCATAATAAAACCCAGTATTAATTTCTAACAGGATGGGGAGAGGGATGAAGCCATGAACATCTCTTTTCACATTGAGGACAAAGGTAGATTTTTATCAGCTTGCACTATAAGGTTTTTCTATACAGTGCCAGACAGTATTATTTTGGGTTTATCTCCCATAAGGGGTGTGCTCTGCAGGGTCTGTGACTGCAGTGGGGTGTGGCTCTACTGTGTGTGCTACAAGAGGCTAGAGAGCCTAATTCAGCAAAGCAGGGAGAGGGAAACTTGGCTGGCTGAGCAAGAAAGCCTCCCTGAAATCCCAGTACATCCAGTGAAGGGGGATCCAACCTGTTACAGAAACATTGAACAATTTTCTCTTTATATTGGTTCATCTAGCACACCAAGGGTCACGACTGGAGAAGATTTTTTTTCTTTGAAATATCTCAGCAAACTCAAAACAAATCTGATGTCTAAAGGGTGAGTAGAGGCCCACATCTGAATTTAAGGCAGCCTCGAGGTTCTGAACTGCCTGTGTTCATACTTCTAGCAAATAGTTCTTAGAAGTGCCTAAGTTCCTTTTTCATCCTCAAATTACTTTTAACTATCATTCATTTTATGGAATAAACAATGTTCCTTACTTTTTTTTTAAAACAAAGTAATAAAGCACTGTGAGGTGTAGAAAACTAAATGCACCTTGCATAACCACACAAAAATAACCAACTCTGAATTTGAAAGGGGTTTTTTTGTGTTATGACTCTACAAACTCTACTACAGTCATGTACATAATTTTATATTTAATTTTCCAGAGTTTTACTGGGAAATTGAACATTTTATTAACTTATAGCGGATCAAGAATTTTGATAATCTTTCATCATTGCTTAGTGTAATTTAAAGTCTTTCTATCTTTGTATCTTATTTTCTAGGTCTTTTGAATTTTGTCATTCACAATTATATTCAATGGTAACAAATACATTTATCCGTTGTTAACAAAAATTAAATTTTAGCCACCAAAGCTAGTCCAGTCAAACGCAGACTCATTGTTTCAGCTGAACTGATCTCTGGTGTTGCAATTTCTCTAGAAAGAAGAGCCAGTATGAAACATGCTAATCTTAAAAAAACAGTCAAAGATTAGTTTGTGTTTAATGAACTCAATTTTTTGAACCTTGACACAGTAGTTTTGAAATCAAAACAATAACAACAAAGAATATACTCCTGGGGAATTCAATCCTGAGCTTGGTAATTTAGCAGGTTTATATATGCAAGGTTTCCATGGAGCTCTGTCAGGCACTTTGATTCAATAATCTTCCATATAGTGATTAGTCTCCTGTACGGTATTGTGACATATACCCCTAATGAAGTATGTGTTTGATGACTGTCAGTTTTATAAATCTTAAGCACAGAAATTTGTGACAAAACACTTGTACTTAAATTGTGCTGCAAGTAATGTTGGTGAGCTAATAAAAATATCTTCTCTCTTTATAAATATATTTCCATTACTAGTTTATTCTGCTTTTCAGACTATGGGAGGGAGCTAACTGCTGAAGAAATTTCTTGATGCCAATTTCATCTGTGATATACGCTTATACATAGTCCCTTAGCCTGGGGATACAGGCTCTGCAGTGGGGATGAAGGGTGTGGGGTGCAGGAAGGTGATCCGGGCTGGGACTTAAGGGTTCAGAGGGCAGGAGGGGGATTAAGGCTGGGGCAGAGGGTTATGGCATAGGAGGGATGCAGGGGTGCTGGCTCCTGGTGGCACTTACCTCAAGCAGCTCCCGGAGGCAATGTCATGTCCCCGCTCCGGCTCCTATGCAGAGGCACGGCCAGGCTGTGCCATACGCAGGCACTACCTTTGCAGCTCGCATTGGCCATGGTTTCTGGCCAACAGGAAATGCAGAGCCAGTGCTTGGAATGGGGGCAGTGTGCAGAGCCCCTGGCTGTCCCCTATGTTTACAAGCTGGAGGGGGACATACCGCTGCTTTTCATTACATCATTCATTCATTACATCATTGAATATGAATTTGTCAACACTAGAGTGATTCTTCAGAAGAAGTGAAGACTATGACAGCATTTGATGCACTTTCCTTGGATTTGATGATTTCTTTGATGAAAATTTCTCTCTCATATAACTTGCTAATATCTAGGCCTTTAGAGTTCTGCTAAAGCATGTGTTCTAAATGTGTTCCATCACAGGAGTCCTTGAGAAATCACATTTGCTATGTCTGGGAGGCAGTTCCCTCAGAGTGAATGGTTTTACAAAAATAATTAATTTATTCATATTTGTAACATTGTGTGAATTCACAGTTATTTGGTAACCACCAGGGTACATACACCAACACAGTGCTCATACTAGAGTATTTCCCCAGTATGTGGTGTGACAGGGTCTGGCCAGATAGGTATAGAAGCGTGATAGAAGATTAGATATATTAGCCCAAGATTAAGCAGGTCCCTTTTCCATGTTTAAGATAATGGTTTGTTCCAGAAGAGTCATGAAGTTGCTGGAACCAATTATGGCAGACACGCTAATTAAGACACCTGGCGCCACTTAAGAAGCTGCTAGAATCAATTAGGACAGGCAAGCTAATCAGGGCACCTAGTTTAAAAAGGACTTCAATTAGTGAGGAGCTTGGAGCAAGAGGCGCACAAGGAGCTGAGAGTGAGAGGGCATACTGCAGACTACAAGCATTATCAGACGTCAGAAGAAAGGTCCTGTGGTGAGGATAAAGGAAGTGTTGGAAGGAGGCCATCGGGAAGTAGCCCAGAGAATTGTAGCTGTCACACAGCTGTTACAGGAGACATTGCAGACAGATGCAGTCCACATGGCCCTGGGCTGGAACCTGGAGTAGAGGGCAGGCCTGGGTTCCCTTGGATATAATAAGAGTTGACCTGGGCTGTAGATCCCACCAGCGAGGTAGGTCTCTGGCCTGTTCACCGACCCATTAGGTAGGTCAACAGAGAGTGCGGGGATTATTCTCCTCTTTATCTCCAGGCTTGCCAGTGATGAGGTTAGCTGAGTGAATGGCAGGTTTGAGCCACTGGCAAAAGTGGCCAAACTGAGTGCTGCCATGAATCTCTGAGGCAAGCAAATCCTCCAATAAACACAGTACACACCAGGGCAGAGGAGGAAGAACTTTGTCATGGTGGAAAAAGAGGCAATCCTATGCTTCTTACCTATAAGAAAACTAATGTCGTTTATCCATTGACTCTGATATCCATACTGGGGGAAAAAAGTCCAAAGGAAATAAAGCATTACTGCTTCTATGGATATTAATCCATAAGATTATGGAGAAACTTTATTCATTCCTTTGTTTAATTTACAGTATTTGACACCAACTCATTTACATTGCTAAGTTTTCTGAATTAATGTTGGTTCATGTATGTCTTCATTTTGTTGAAATTCTGAATACGTTCACCTGCTTGCTCACTATAGATTTACAAGCTACAGCCTTTAATAGAATTTTTGCATACTTGCATGCATCATAGAAGCATGCATCTTCATGTTTTACAGTTATGCTGTTAAAACTCTGTATGGAAAGAAAACTGCATGCACTTATCACTATATATGCTTGAATAAAATTGACTTAACCACAGATACAGTGGAGAGAGAATGCATCATAAGAGAGATTTTTGGTCCACTGTCATGGATGCTATAGCACAGCAACTCTCTTAAGCCACCTTAGTGGCATGGGATATGGTTAGTCATAAGTGATACATAGATAGAAAATAATTTTCTATTCCATAGATCCAGTAGTTTTTATTTCATTGTGGCATGTCCTCAGAAGACAAAGGGTGCCTATCAATGCCGCTCTGACTAACTTCCTAACCCTGAAATCTTCAAAAGGAAATGTAGAGACATCAAACCCTTTTCATCTGCTCAGTATTGATGTTCTGAGGAAAAACTGGTAATGGTGTCTTAGAGTTTTAAGCTGGGAAGTCAGTGATTCACATTTTGTTTCTGCAAAAAAGTCTGTTCTCTAACTCCAGGAAATAACCAGAATAATTCCAAGGTAGAACATAAGGCGTTATAATACATTTTCAACTTAACTGAGGGTATATGGGCAAATATGGACATTATAGAAATGAAACCAAAGAAAAATACTTGCTTAAAATTATGTCCTATGTCAGTCTTTGGTATCTGGATTGGGCTGAACAGAAGATAATTTTTAAACATTCATTGTGTTTGGCCTATTTATTAATGCACACAAATCATTGTGTGATTTTAGGACACCCCTCTCCACCCAAAGAGGTATAAGTTCTTGGAATTTGGAAATATGGTCAGAATCCTTCAGCCATATGCCTTCCTCATCCCCTGTTTTGTGAATACCTAAAAAGGTAACGAAAAACCTTTTTTTAAAAAAACTAAGCTTCTAGCTCTTTTTCCTTTTGAAGGGCATCTTTGAAAACAAAACCCCTTAACTAGGCTTGGAAATTCATATTGTTCACTGTCCATAGCTGCTGGCTATGGTCTGGCTATTGGGGTCCATGAAAATGAGTACACATCCTTCTATTTTTAGGGGGACACTAACTTAATTCATGTGCTTGGGGGCAGTACTGTCAAAGCCTTCATTTTTGGTAATAAGGTCATTCCAAGGTCTGTCCCAGTTGGCTGTATGCAACTGTGCTGGTTCCTCTGATGAGCAGCCAGTGTAAACCATTCCCACAAGAAGGGGTCAGTCTAGGAGTACATATGAGTATAATATTAAGGAATAAGCATGTATTGAAATCAAGAGACTTTGTAATCTTGGCTTTGATACTGACTCCCTCTGTGGCCTCGATCAATTGACTCAACTTTGATGTGTGTCCCCAAAAGACAGAGTACGCTTATGTTCAAAAAGACAATGGAAAACCTGAGAACAAATTCTGCACTGCTGCAGATCAGGATGTTGCCCCCAAAGCTGGTGCAGGAATGGAAGGGAACTATCCACAAGCTGTGTGGGCAGTGCCAAGACATCTGCATTGTCATACAATCTGTATGCTAAAAGAGAATTCTTTGGTTTAAGTTTTCTTTAACACCCACAGATCAGCGTAAAGTGTACTGCAAAATAATTAGTATTCCACAATAACCCTAAGGAGGAGTATGCTTGGATACCTTAAAAGCTTTAAAAAAAATTCAAAATATTTCTGTTTCTTAATATAGCTCAAGTTTTCTCAAAACTGAGGACACAAATGTCACAGTGAGTCAGAAAATATTTCTAGTGTTTTTCTTTTGTGTATCTGCAGATACAATGTGCCATTTGTTCAGTCACTCTCATTTGTAAACCATGTGGTGCTGCAACCTTGGATGAGGAGCAATAAGCACTGCAGCGCTGGAGTGAGTAAGGTTGAATAATGGTTGTGTTTGCACGACCTTTGGAGAAATAAATGGTACAGAGTGTTTTAAATCTGTGGTGTGGCTGCCATTTTGAGCATCAGGTAGGGAGATTAAAAGCTAAGGAAGCTGAAGAAGGCTAGCCCAACATAGTGGTATGCTAATGGTACCCAGAATTGAGTTGTTTGACCACCAGTACAGTTGTATTGGATTATCGCGTGTAATACTGACTGGAAGAAATCCCCATCACAGGTTGACTCCGTCAATAGCTCAAGTCAGTCCTCTGGTTACTTACGTTTGGGGGAGAGGATCTCTAACACTTCATCTGCCTCAGATTTCAGCAGGTGAGTAAATTGACAAGGTCCTGTATTTCTGTATCAGTTTCCTCTGTGCCAATTGGCATTCGGAGTCTGCAGTGTGCCATGGTGGTGGTGGTCTTTCTGCCAAATATATGGTCCATCTCCTCATGGTAGTTGCAGTCCATGTGAACTCTCTAGAGATCATCTTACTGTCCCTAACATTCTTATCATCCAGCTGCGGTGCCTATCCAGTTTTGTGGCACTGATGCAGGTTGCAGGAGTGCCCCCTCTCATGCATTTGTCCAAATAGTCACTTGTAGATATATGCATTTTGGTGCATTCAAGATCGGCCTTGACACAGTCTCTCCCTATTGGGCAGTGAAATCCAGGACCTCGGCACAGGACCACAAAGAAGGACAAGGCACAGCTGTTGTTTAACAATTCTTTGACTCCAAGTGTATGAACTTGCCATGAGCTGAAATCACAAAAGCCATACCTGGCTATGTGCTAACATTTAAACAGTGAGGTGAAATCTGGTCAGGAGGACCCCAGAATGTGAGGGCATACAGATAAACTGACCAGCCAATCCAACAAGACCTCAGAGCCGTGTGGAATAAGAGTGGGAGGACTGCCAGATGCAGAACAGTTGTTTCAGAGTGACAATGCAGCCATATCTGCTTTGTTGAGGGTATACTCATCCTGCAACTCAGTACATCTACTTCCAAAGTGAGTGTATTAGTGGGGGTTAAAGCTTGTTTGGTTGCAACATGCTTTATTGTGAAATAACTCAGGTTAACCCGCAACAACTTTCAAGTGTTGACAAGCCCTAACTAAATGTTTGCAATGTGCTGTGTAGTACTAAGTTCACTAGAAATCGCCTGCAATCCTTTAGTGGCAGGGGGATCTAGTGGTGTGCAGATTTCTCTCTCATTTGAACAATCATCCTTAGCAAAATTTTTGTTTAAATGTTGGTAGCTTTATGTAGAATTCAGCACAACCAACTGGGTGACTGTTGAGTAGCAGAGTGCTGAGGAACCAAAAGGTTATTTCCTCCTCCTACATGCACTCATTGATAATTGAAAAGAAGGCTGTCCATGTTTGAAGATACACCCCCAAAGAATTCTCTTGTTTGCTTCCAGACCAGTGAAATAGTAGTGTGATCACGGTGGCCAGGAGCTAGTTAAGTTGGGGGTGGGGGTGGCAAAACCTTGTTTCACAGGCCCACTCACAAATGGTAAGGCTGGCTCTGATTAAAATCATTTTCTAACTGATCTCTAAAGAGGATAAATAAAACCAAAGAGTAAAGAAGTGAACTTGACAAGGTGTGTTCAGTCCAGCATGACTTGGCTACAGATAGATTTTGTTGTTGTAGAGCTGTGATCAGGGTCTACTTAAGGAAGACACAGAAAATAATACTTTGTTAACAATCTCGTCATCCTGCATGTTGAACTGATTTCATCAAACTATGTATTTCCCTTCCTTGTTCTGGGTAGTTGTTAAATGTGGCTTTGGTGAGCTAATAAATATTTAATAACTTTAATTTGTCTCTTGGGCTGTATTAACTCTCATTCCTACTCCATAAATGACTACAGCCTCCAACTATGAAAAACTGACTGATAGGCTAGCTCAAGTTATTTTATTAAATCTCGCCTGCTTTTATGAGGTTGTGGTGCCCATGAGACACTGTTTGAAATTTAAGCTTTTTCTTCACAAGGCTGTAAGCAGTTTCTGTCACTTGACATTAGACGTGTTGATATGTATTTTTTGCTCATCCTGAAGGAACAGGATTTTTACCCTTTTCTCTATGATTTTTCTAATTGGTTTTACCAGTTCAAGAAAAACCTCCAATATGTCACTGTATACTTTGTACCCAAAGAAGCTTCACAAAATCTTCAAGAATTTTTATTTCTCAGGATGTAGTATATTTTGTCTGTTTATTCAGATTTTTAGTCTGACTTTGTTATTGTTAGGATCATAAGAATGGCCATACTGAGTCAGACCAAAAGTCCGTCTAGTCCAATATTCTGCCTTCCGACAGTGGCCAATGCCAGGTGGCTTACAGGAAATTAACAGAACAGGTAATCATCGAGTGATCCCTTCTCTGTCACTCATTTCCAGCTGACTGAGGCTAGGGACCCCATCCTGGCTAATAGCCATTGAGGGACTTATCCTCCATGAAATTATCTAGTTCTTTTTTTAACCCTGTTATAGTTTTGGCCTTCACAACATCCTCTGGCAAAGAGTTGACAGGTTGACCGTTCATTGTGTGAAGAAATACTTTCTTTTGTTTGTTTTAAACCTGCTGCCTTTTAATCCCATGTTGGGGGAGAATGATACAGAAAAGCCAGAAAAAATCCTGAAACAACCCTATGCAGTATATGGAAGTTTAATATCTGAACTTTTGAGATTTCACAGTTAGTCACTAAGGAACTAGGAACAAAGCAAAAACTCTGAACAATAGGTGCATAGCAGTCAAAAGCCACAGTCAGTGCTAAAATGTTTTACTTTAAAAGATTGAGGGAGCTTTCCTTTGTTCCTTAGAATTGTGCTACAATACAAAAGCCTTACTATAATATCTGCTATATAAATCTGCAGGTCAGCTAACTTATAAAGCTTAGGATTCCAGAAACCGGAGCTGAATCTTCTGTACCGCAGGTCTTTTTATGCCTAAAGAATGAGCTTTAAAGAGCGAAAGGAAAAGGAGGAAGTTCAGAAAAAACATTTTGTGCTAATAAAAGTCATCTGTTGGGTATATGTGTAAGGTATCTTTGTGGAGATTCCTGAAGTATTGAATAGAAGTCCGCTTTTAGGATCAAGTGGTTATGTTCTATAGGATTAATTTGTTGAAATTATAAAATAGTCAAGGAGGGATGGACACTGGAGTGAACTTTATCTTTTGTGATGGATATCTTTACAGTAAAAATATCTGTCCCCTTAAAATATGGTACCTTATTTCCATATCTTCTCCTGTAACCCTGTTTGAGGATACCTTATCTAGAAATAAGTAGACAGAGCTGATGAGTGATGAAAGAACTGGGCAGACTTCTGTGGTTTTTACTAACCTAAAACCAGTCCAGTGTTCCACATTATTGGGGTTCATGATGCATGTTTTACACAGTTCTAACCAAAAGTCTGTAAGGCACAGCAAACCATGTGTTAGTGACATTAAATATGATGAGTTAAAGCCAAATATTTGGCATTACTACTTACTAGTTTGAATATTAAAGACTTAGTCACAATTTTTGTCACAAATTGTGATCTATGTAGAGCAAGTTGGTAAATTTGCCTGCTCATATCTCTCCAATTCAGTTTAAATTTAAAGTGTCAGTATTTAGGAAGTACATTCTGATTTCAATATGTCACTCAAAATCCCCTGCAAGTTAACCATGTAGTATTTTTCCATATTCACATCACCTAGGTTTTCTTTATACCTAACTGAAAGCCTACTGTGCTCAAAAATCAGACTTCAGTTTTATTTTTGCAAGCAACGTACAATGAATAGGTTCCATTTGCAGCACTAAATTTATATTCTGACAGGCAACTCAATCAAAGGAACTCATTATTGAAGATAAACAGTGGGTATTAATGGTAAGCATGTCCACTTCACATTAAATGTAGTATTCTGGCAGAAGAATATTTTCACTTTCAAATTATAGCTGAAGTAATTAAAATTCAAGGTATTAATTATACATTAATGAAAACCAAACCATATTTCATACTTCTGTTTTGGCAGCATAAGGGAAAATTCTTCTCCTCCACTACTAGTATGTTGGTTCAATGACAAATTATATAATCTCTGAAGCCGAGTAGAATTCTTCCAGTGAATTCAGTTTGTTCATGAAGGAGCATATACAGTGTGTGAGGAGTAGGGGGAAAGAAGAGAGCAGTAGTTTAAAGCATTTCACCCAAATGCCACAATTGTCAGAATTTATGAATAATGTGAATGGACTTTTTTGCTCTTTCCTATGCAGCTTTGTCCAATTTTAAAAATCCATTGCTTTAACTGGGAGGAATTTGTATGTTAATGGCACAATAATATTTTCATATAGATTTCCCTAGAAGACAGCAATGCTGGGAGGTGTTTAATTCTCTGGAGGAGGAAGAGTGAAACTACTGTTTAGAAAAAGACCTGCACCCATTTTTGCTATTGATAGTTAATACACCTTTGAAATAAAAAAAAGGCATTTCTTTTGCTACATTGTTTCCTGTTTTAATTTTAAAATAGGAGAATTTAAATCTAGAGGCATACATCTGTCAAATTTAGCATTTGCCGTCTTATGAGATCATCAGTAAATGTTATTTTTGTATCATTCTGAGCGTTCATTTGTTAAGGATTTTCTCCCTGAATTTAAAGAGCCTTAAACTGCAGAGATTACTTATACATTCAAAACTTTTTGGTTAGTCTGGGAGCTCTTCTACTGGGCCGAGCTCTTCTACTGGGCCCAACTCATACTGCCTTCTCTAGGTTTACAGACCAGGCACTGTTAGTACTGTGATGTCAAATGCCAGCAGAAGGGAGATGAAAATGGTGTAGGGATTCCCAACAGACAGGCATTTGCTGCTGCTATGATGGACCCTGGTTTTTGTTCCCAATTCTGGGTTCCAAAGATGACCTTAGCTGCCAGGATATGAAGTGGACATTGGCATGGATCATACTTCCAAGGCTGTCAGTCCAAGTAACGTGGTCTTTATAGTGGTTGTGATAGCAAGGAGTTGTAATGTCCTTTTTGTTTTAAGCAAAAGCCAACAGATTATTCAAGCCTTTTCATTATACCAAAGAACTATGTCTCCTTGCCATGGCTCCATTTGAACCCTTTTAGTACAGGCAGAGGGAGATCGCGTGGACATAGGCCACTGAAAATCGTAGGCCCAGAGTGCAGCATTTAATGTCTGTTTTCCTTGTTGTGCTGATTTTTTTTATATGAGGAGTGCAGGGTTCTGGCAGGTAATGACCCAAATTTTTGATTTGTGCTGTTAATTTTGAGGCCAGCAGTTGATAAAGTTGCCACCATCTGTGGAGAATGTGTTGCATGCTTGGAGGAGACACTGAATGACAATGTGACTCAGATTTTCAAATATACACATGCAAAATTGTGTGCAAAATACCCAATATGTATGCAGTCATGACTTGCATATGTGCATTGGGCACTGATCAAGTCATGCATGGACATGTTTGAAAACCTAGGGCTTCAAATGATGTGGACAAATTGTTTGCATTTTGCTTCTATCTCTAGCAGTTCTTAGAAATGAGTTCTAGAATGTAGATGAAGTGGAATTATCTTACCTTACCTGGTCTGACACTAATGTTTCCAAACCCAGTTTGCTGTGGTTAACTTGAGGATCAGTGCAGATTAAGTTTTATGAGATAGCTGAAGATCTTATGACCAATATGACAACCAGGGGATTGTGACATGGGATTATTGGCTGTATTCAGACATCTGACCACATTACTATTCAACCTAGTCATAGTATTTGTAGCTTCTTTTTATTTAAAAATTATTTGCAAACAGGCTTTGTTTTTTTTTACTGATTTGTTTTTTTGTCATAGCCTGAATTTGAGAATGTATTGGAGATGTCAGCATATGTTGCATCTGGTGAGGGAGAGCCTGTGTCTTGAAGGCATCTTGAAGTGGATGGAGGAAAGCAATAAGTTAAGTGTTGTGTTTTTCCGTTATTGTTCAGCACACAGAGCTCTGATTCTGTCAGCTCCAGCAGGGCCTAATATGTGCACCAGCTTTAATGAAGTCTGGCCTATAGCCACTGGTGCACCAGAGGGAGAGTATGAATTTGAATTAGAGCAGGAATCATAGTGCAGCTGAGCTTTTGGGATAAAGAATTAATCACACTAGTGTGGATTCTGGGGAAAGGATTATTTTGCTGTTTGACAGGGACTGCTAAATGCATTCTTCCCTGGTAAAATTTGCAGGTTGGCTAGTTAAGCTGTATTTTATTTATAATCAGGTGTGATCATCTGAAGAATCTGTCTATATACAGCTGAAGAATTCTGTTTCATATTGGGAAATCCTACGTATGTGTGTGAGAGACAGAAAACTCCATTTTGAATGTGTGGGCCTTGTTGCTTTCTCTTGTCTTTTTACCACTGTATTGCACTGAAATTCCAAGGGGTCCTGAGGAAAGGCTTACAATGGAGAGTCATTAACCTGAATGGTTCTCATTGAAATGCGAGCACATCGTGGGACAACAGGATGGCTAAAGGCTAAGGTAAACCAATGTTCTCAAACTTCCTTTCAGGGTCTGGGGTGTAAAGCAGTGGAATTTGGTACGGTCCTTTAAAACACAGAGACTGTGAATCTGGGGAGAGGATTCCCTGAAAGTTTGGGAAGTGGGGGAGAGAAAGAGAGACATGCTTTCATAGCAGGGGGTCTTGTTCAACTGTGGAACCAGCCAAAAAGAATAAAACTGGCTATACAAGAGAGATCCTTCATGATTTAAAGAAGTAGGCAGCCATGTGCAGGAAGGGAATCCTAGACTCCTTATCAATGAGCAGTATTCTCTGGACTAAGAAAAGTGTGTGCAGAGTTTTAATATTTGTCTGGATCTGTATCTTTTTTGTGATACCTAAAGACTAAGTATGTTTAAAAACTATTGCCAAGCCATTGTCTATGTGCTTCAACTATCATATGTACCAGAAGCGGTGAACTATAAACTTGGAGCTCCCACAAGGATGGAGCTCTGGAAAAGAATGTGTTGAAGCTACTGGGGCAGATAGTGGTCTGGACTGCTTCTGGAAGCCTAACACAGCTGACTGGAAGGTCCCATTTCTGTGAAGGGGTAGCAGTCTGTACCAAGGAATTAGCAGACAAATAAAACCAAAGTGTGTCAGAGAAATTGGAACCAGCAAGAGAGTCTGGAGCGTACTGAGACCCAGAGAAGCTTAGAGAACATGGGGCCAGTATGGCAGCACATAAACACAGCAGTCTGGTGAGGGTTCTGCCTAGAGAGCTGTGTGATGACATTGTATACATATTCTATGTTTGTTGTAACTTTTTATATACTGTCAGTATACAACCATTATGATACCATTACAGTAGGAATTAAACAGTGGTCCTATTTGGGTACAGTCACACTGTTGTGAGGCATAGGTTTGTGTTGATCTAATCAAGAGGAAATACATATGTAAATAGACAATATGGTATATCACAAAGGACATGAAATCTTTTACTCATCATATAAAGTTTTTCTCTGTAGTTTTCTCAAGATTCTCAAATTTTTTTTTGTTTTTCACACTGAGGTTTACTAAATTCATTTTGACATGTACCTTTTCAATGAAACTGAGCTTTCTAAGTAAAGATTATTCTTATTAGCCTGGGATATATACTCCATCTCATAACCTTTGAATTAAAAAAAATGATGCTTCGGAATCTAATGGGTTTTGTCTGTGGTACTGCATCAACAAGCCATGCTGTTCTAATCATTTGACTCACTGCTTCTATGTAAAGAACTAACAGGCTCAGTGAGAATTGCTTCCTTTGGTTCTAGTTTGAAAATGGAACACATTCTAAATCCTGCCTTCCACGCACAGCCAAGAATTTCGGTACCTCAGAAAAGACAAGGGATGTACAAAAACGTATTGGTTTCATTTGTCAGGTAATTCATACTTTGTCATGTGCCTTGTAACGTGCCATCACATTACCAGGTGTCCATTTGCTTTCCTCAGATTGCCAACATGATCCCTTTCTTCCATGTCAGCAGGGGCTAGGAGCAAGGTGAAGAGAGCCTGTCAGCCCTCTAGGACTTGTTCTATACTACAAGAACAAAATGTAGTGTTCTTTAGATCAACATAAGGCACCTTACATCAACCTAAATATGAAGGTGTCTGCACTACAGAGTCCAGATAGGGAGGAGATTGGCCAGATAGGGAGGAGAAAGAAGAGTACAAGGAAATACCTATTCTAGGATGTCCTGAATCCTCTGGCGCTTTGGATTGCGAGCAGTCCTTTGTAGCAGGACGTGACTAAGGGTCCTGCACACTTTCATCGCAGCAACCCCCCTGGTGAATTTCGCAGCTCCAAACTGATTCCCGGCTGATCTGTAGAATTTTGTGTTACCAGCCTTCATACAGTAATCTCCACTCGCTTCTTCACTGCGAGTGCAGCTGTCATTGTGGTGTTGCTGCACCAAAGGGCTGGGGCAAGCTCCAAACACAGTCCCAAGAAGGTGGTCTTACACATCTGAAAGTTTTGACACCACCGTTTGTCATCCCATACGTGCTTAATGATGCAATCTCTCCATTCAGTGCTTGTTTCTCGTGCACAGAACTAGCTGTGCAGCTGCTCTACATATGCCAATGCACACAGCAACGCAGCCTCCAAGGCATCATCATCAGACTCACAGCTCAGGAAATACTGCTGGGTCAGACGCATTGTGTTTGTAATTCTCAGTTCAATACTGAAGAGCAGTGCAGGATCCATGCTTTCTGACAGATGGTGGACATGCAGGTTACAGACGCTTTTGAAAAGCAATGTGAAAAATCCTACGATACCCCTGGAATGATGGGATGCAGTAAACTGCATCCTGGGACACTGAACCTGCTCCCATGAGGCATTGCAAACGCTTCCTTAAACATCCTGTGCTAGATAGTGGCAAGTTGCACAATGGGATAGCTACCGCTGATGCACTGCTCTCTGCATCAATGCAAGTGTGGCTACTGTGGACATGCAACAGTGGTGGTTTGTACTTTCACACTTAATTTTGTAGTGTAAACAAGCCCTGGGATAAAAGGATTATTCCCAAATCCAGCTCTAGCCCACAAAAATCTTTTCACAGAGACCTTGTTATAAAATACCCCGCTATCATCACTGTCATGTATAACCACATGTGCTAAAATAGTGCATTTTCTTTAACCTTCTGCTTTTGAAAGTCAGATATCCGTAAAAATATTGTTCACATAACATGCAGGGGAGATGTGGGAGAATATACATTTTCTAGCTGCTGTTCCAGTCTACCCTGGCTTAGAGTGCAGCCGGTGAACTTTTCATGCTGTTAAAACTCTTCTGTGAGGCAAACTGTTCCTTGGAGACTCCTATTGTTATCACAGATGAATTCTATGCCATTTAAATATTGCTTGAACTGCAAATCACATCCTATATGTGGATACAGTACTGCCTGGAAGAGACTTCTAGAAGACAAACTTGTATTCCAATGAAATGGAAATGTTAGTATAAACTGCTACACAGATGAGATGTTTACAAAAATTGAATAGTAAGCCATATGTGAGGCCATTTATTTTATATATACACATCCTTTTTTCTACCTCTTTTCATACACACACACACACACACACACACACAAATCAAGGGAAATGGATCTTGTAATAAACAAAAATATTAAGGGAAAAAACTACCCACCTGTCTTTAGTTTGAAGCAATAAAAATTTACTTGTTGGGTTTTCATCTAATGGGCCAATCCAGTGAGGTCCCGTATGGCCTCAGCTCCCATCAGTCAATGGGAGTTGAGGTTGCATGGCATCTCCTTTACTGCGTGTCAAGTTTATTCAGACTATAGTTTGACCTATCTGTTATTTTATAGGCTAGTGTAAAACAAAATCCACCTCACATGCAGAATGCCCTCCTACACTACCACTCATATACCGTTGAAGAGGGCCTGTTCCTTTTCCTGTTTAATAGTATGTTGTCTATTCTATATGTAAGCTCAAGTATTTATTACATATCTACAACATCTTTATTATTTTTTTAGATGGATAGCTAGTGGGGAGACCCAGTGGCACTGGGTGTTTGTTTTAATTTTTATTAATATTGTATTCATTTGAAAGAAAAAATGAAAATCAGATTGTTTATAGCTGGGTAAACTATAAGTTTATATTGAGGCAGACTTCTCAATCTGTAGAGTGTTACATAAGCTGCAAAAAGCCTGGAGATGATGGATGAAACAACCCATCTTTACATAAATTCAAATTATTACTATAAATGATTTTCCCTTTAAAAATCAACTTGTGCAGCTGCCTGCTAGTATTCTCGCCTCTGTCTCAGAGCATGGATGAGCTTTTTCTCTTTCTCTTTCTCTTTCTCATTTACCTCGAAAAGAACAGTATGTTCGCTTTGCTTCAGGTAATACTATGAAAGAATTTCCAGACTAAGTATACAGTGGAATCTTTGAGTGAACTCTTCAACAAAAATTGTTTTTTTAAAAAATCTGTACTTAAATATATGTCTATTCACTATTTGCAAATAAACTATTCAGTCAAACGCCAAACTCTACTGAAAACTTAGTGGAGATAAAATTTGAATAGACAGGCTAGTAACAAAAAATGGTCTGTTTGATTTCAAAAAGCTTTGGATCAGATCCATTAATAATAATAATGAATTTTTACCAGGGCCTGCTACTAATAACGTTTAAGACTTCCTAATATTTTGCTGTTTGCATGTGTGTGTAACAATAGCAAGCCCTAAAAGTCTGATATGATTATTTTGTCAACCAACACATTATTTCATGACTATTTAATTGAATTGACTATAAAATAATCTATTTTCTCGTGTATATCTTTTTAAGCAGACAAAATGGAGCAAGAGAGGGACAAATTAGACAGCAAAGAGCAATGAAAAACAAGACATTTGTAACTGAAAGGCCAAAACCACTACTTTATAACAACTGAAAGTAATTAAACTGCTTTAAATAAACATAATTTCCACTGCATCCTCCTGCGAGATAGAGGTAAAACAGTAAGAGAGGAAAAGTAGGGAAGTAAATAAAACTAGAACTACTACTGTCACTCAGGCAGAAAAAGGAAGATACAATGTTTCCTAATATTTATAATTTTCTGTGATGTCCCACCTACCTAAGCACTTTTCATTATTGTTTCATGAAGACAGGGAAGGGGTGAAAGAGGCTTCTTAATGCTAAAACCAACTTAACTACTCCACTGATGCTCCAGCACAAATCCTCTCAAAGTTCCATGCTGCTGTCACAGTGATTCATTGTATTTGATTTTTTAAATGAATTCTAAACATTAAATTTCCATGATTCATTTGCTTCTCTCAGCGTTAGTCACTTGAAACTTACTAAGTGATGAATATCTTATTTTATACTATGTGCAGTATTTCTTTCCCTTCATAGTCAGGTATTTTATACTATGCCCCAGCACTCAAGTGCCCACCTCTCTTGAAGTGCAAACCCAAAGATAAATTGTCTAGTGCTGTATAGAAAGATCTACACAGTGCAAGCTCATAAAAATTTACCCTCTCCCTCAATGTGAAGAGAGAGATGCACAACTTCTTACCCCCTGATTTAGAAATTGCACATATTGGGTTCAATAATGAACAAAAAATATATTAACTATAAAAGACAGATTTTAAGTGATTATAAGGGACAGCAAACAGAACAATGCAGATTACTGAGAAAATAAAACAAAACAGATACTAAGTTCAAGATCTTAAACTGGTTTCAAGAAGTAATTTCTTGCTCCAAATGTTATATTAAGCAAGTTGCAGAGTTTCAGTATCTTAGAGTTCATTATTTATTCTTACAGACCGGACCCCTGTCTCAGTCTGGACTCATCCCTGCCTTTCCCCTCAGGTTAGTTCCTTTGTCCCTTCAGGTACTTTCAGCAGTCTTTCTTCTTTGGTAAGCAACTGGAGAAGAGTCCAAATTAACTCCCTCCCCAGTCTTAAATAGGATTTGCCTAAGGCAGGAAACCTTTGTTTGTTCCCCATACCCTTCCAGAGAAAAAATACCAACAGTGTCCAAGATGGCATTATGTATCAGGTGATCATATCACCTGACTTTGCAGTGTCAAAGCAACTATGAAACTAGGTTTATTTGCAGTGTCCACAGGAAGGAACTCCAGGCAGATGTAAGATCCATATCTTCAAAGACTCATTGTCTTTTCTAATGGCCCATTAAGGCTGATTTTTACTGTCTGGTTGGCATTTCCCCAAGCGTACACACAATTGTAATTGTTACATAGTCAATATTCCTAACTTTAGATACAGAAATTATACATGCATACAAATTGGATAATCACATTCCGTAGATCATAACCTTTCCAGTGATATCTTACATGAGCCATCTTGCATAAAGTATATATATATTAGTTATGTCATATTCTATAATAACCATATTTCTTTGAAGAATATGGAGTGTAACGTCACACTAATGGCAGCAGCATTGTGACTGGTAATATGGACAATTCTCCAGTGTTCTTCTGAAGTCATGTCTCTCTAATACTGCCTTTTGTTGATTTTAATATGGAACTCTGTAGTTAATTTAGCAATTTAATTGTATTGCAAGATGTCTGTTTCAATACAGCATCTTAGTCCCCAATTTAGATACATATAAGATAAATCTGAATATGTGATCTTTCAACAAATGAAATGTTCCAAGCTGCTCTAGAAAGCTAAATAGAATGCTGACCTCTGAGAGTTGAGGAAGAACTTTTGGAAGGATAGCACTGAGACGAAGGAGGTGGTGAGAAAAAAGATAAATGGCTATTATACAGAGAAAGTATTTCTGATTCCATTTCTAAAGGTCGATTGTTTAAGAAATAAGTGTGTGCAAGAGAGAGCAAAAGTTCTTTACTTCCTGAGATGTGACTCTGAAAGCTGTTTTCCATTTAATTAAATTGGGAAATTGTGAGACAGTCATGGTATGTGCCTCAGAATAACGAGACAGGTCAGTGAATGGCATTGGATGCTATATCTACTGCACAATGAAAAGTGCAGCATAAAACATGAAATGGTTTCATTTAAGGTTATTTTAGATTACTGTTTCCTTTTTCATTTCATAATGTGTTTTTCCTGCTCAATGTGTTTTGATACTCATTCTCTTCCTTCTGGAACTGGTTGACTCCAGTTACTTTATGGTCAAATATCAATTTGATTATGAAATAAAGCCTTTATTAATGTATCAAAACGTGTTCCACACATATTAGAGCTTAGTGAGAAAGAGAAATCCTTACACTTTACTCTCCCAATGTCACCTTGGTGGAAAGCCTGGAGGTAGATTGTCTTTAGCTACTGTTCATTATGGTACACCTTTAGGCGATTCAGTTTCAATAACAAATTGAGAAAGGAACTTTACACGTTTAAAGGAATCAGGAGGGAAGGATAAAGCCCTTTAAATTAGAATGACAGGGTTACAGATGAGGTTCATATCCTTAAGGATAAGGTTTTTGTGGCTATATTACAGAATTAATTAATTAATATATTATTTCTGTATGGTACAGGAAGAATCTTAAGCTTCAGATAGCTGTGGAAAAAAATCACTGAGGCACTGCCAAATGTACTTCATTCACACTGTAATTGGTATAATACCTTTGCACTTTTACTAAGGAATCCTCTGAAGTCTGATTGCTGCAATTCCTTATGTGATCAGACTGCGGTTTTGTATTATTTCTAGTTAAATGAATGAGCTCTCTTTCATATGCCAGCGCCTACTCTGATATAGCGTTATGAGTGACTGAGAAATATAACCACCATGTACCAGCTACAACTACAAGAAACTCCCATTAAAGTCAAAGAAAAGAGCTGGTGGTTAGTTGGTATGTTGTCATAAGTCAATTGGAGCTGCAGCCACTCTGGCCAACTGCTCCAATGTGAAATTATTTTTAAATGCATTTCAAGATAGATTAAACAGGCCATGTTGTCATCTTGGCATAAGCAAAATTTTAGTAAATCAAAATGGCAGCAAAAGCATTAATTAGAAGTGTATATTTATTGCACGTTAAATTGGCTCAAACATACACCAATGTTTAATCTGATAAAGTAATGAATCTGAAATGTACTGATGATAAAACAATGACACCCCAATAGCTGTGACACTTTCCTTCATAAGGTTTGCAAGGTTTATGGCAGGTGTCAGTGCAGTAAAATATGGAAATAATATTAATCAGAAGGAATGTTTAATAGTGTTGATTTCCTTTCTGCATGCTTTAGAATAGGCATTGCAGAATCTGTACAACTACTACAAACTTAGCATAGAAATATGCTTGAAATGTCTGGGTAATTCTTCCCATTAATTGCTTCATAAAATTAGAATGACCTAATCTTTTTAAGACATTGTAGCTCTTTTTCTTCTCCCTTTCCTTTTTCTTAAAAAAAAAAAAAAAGGGGGGGGGAGGGGTTGGGAACAAGCCAGAACCTTTCTGTTAAAAACTGCAGTTTTTCAATTACTTTATATAGTTACCTCCAGACTGTCCACTGTGTCATTTTGCTAACTTCTGCGGCTCTTCACATTTTTTTATCCTTCTTGTGATAGCTATTCTCTTATTGACCTTACCCCCACACCTGCACATACATTATTTATTTCAGCAATCACCTTCTACTGTAATGTGGTTAAATGTGGAGAATTCAAAATTATCAAGTTATAAACCAATGAACCACCACTCACTGAGCTACCTGGCAAGACCATCCACTGCAGAATTTAACTGGACACCAATGGTTGTGGGTTCTACAACCTGAGAATGAGTATGAAGACAATACCCCTTTCTGTATGCTTATGCCTTCCCAGAGACCCTGGCAGAAAGTCATAGTCCCAAGTAATTCCCCTCATCCTCACCCACGGTAGGAGAGATGAGATAAGGGGAGCTCCACAGTCCACAAGGCATCTCACCCCTGTCTCATCATGCACTGTTGTTTGCATCCCATGCCCAAGCAGCCCATTCTTAACATACCCACTGGACTGGAATCTGCTATCATCCCCTGTGATAATCAACCTGGATATCTATCCCCCCATCTTTTTGGGCATTGTTTTCATCACTGATAATACACTTTGCTTCTAGTTCATACAGACCTATAGAAGTATCAACCATTACAATATACATATGTATGTAGTTTTATCCTAAAATAGTCTTTCTTGTTGATGGTGACATTTTCATGCAAACAAAATTCACAAATGGTGAAAATAACACTTTAAACACATTTGAGACGAAAAACTTAGTGGTTTCATACATTTTTCACTTATCTTCATACTGGGCTAATTTCAGAGAACTGCTCCCTAGAGCTCTGCAAATAACAGCTTTTTTTCATTTCATTGGTAATTCTGAAAAATTGAGGGAAATTTTGCTTTTGGTTAAGCAATGAAAATGGGTTTTTTTATGTTTTCAGTTAATCAAAAAGAAAAAAATGCGATTCATTAAGATTTGACAGATTACAATATAAAAAATAAATATTGCATACTGATTGTTTTGTACAGCAGTAGAAGAAAGTAGGTGCAAAAAAGATGTGTGAGTGTAGTTTTTAAAATGCGCGATTTTTAGCTTTTATGAAAAGTGGGTGAGTCCTTAATTAAATTCAGGTCTGAAGGTACGAAGACATTAAATAGTTCTAAAATTTGGCTCTGTAGGCATTTTGGAGACAATAGTATCTCTAGCACAGTACTGTCTGACACAGTTTACACGGTTTGCTTCATAGCTGGTTACTGCTTATACTGATTGAAAACTTTATATCAGAATAGTTTTTTGATGGAAATTACAGTTTGGTGAAGTTTAAAAACTGAAAGAAATACTACAGGAGATTTCCTGCTCTGCAGGTTGAATCATTCAATCCCTATTTAAACATGAAAAGCTATACCCCTCCCACCACACACACACACACTTCCTGCAGTGAAGTGGAATTATAAGGCTAGAAAACTGTAAGAGCATTGATGGAGTTTCAAGGCAATAGAATGAATTTTCCTTAGGAATCACTATAGTGTAACACCATAGTTGTAAGCTCAACATTATCGTTGTAAACATAAAAGTAGTGGGGAGGGGGGAAAAAAGTAATCTTAAACAACGTAAGTGGAAAATAAGGTTCTAAACTGGTACTAAAGGCTTATGTGTAATGCTATATAAAATATTGTTCCATAAGATACATACAGGCTAGTATATGCAAGTATATACATCACCAATGAATAATGTTGTGGGGAGACAAATCTTGCTCGGAAGATATGTTTGTGTATATAGATAAATATCTAGTATTGGTGGAGGAATCCCATAGCTTTTAGAATAAAACACATTAAAAATAGTAAATAAGATGAGGAAGACTTGTGGCACCTTAGAGACTAACAAGTTTAGTCTCTAAGGTGCCACAAATCTTCCTCATCTTATTTATGGTGTGACAAAGTTCCGAGTCTGTATTTGTGGGTCCTGCGCTTCCGGGCAGATATAGGGGCCTCAGAAACTCATCCAGGCCCCAGAGTGACCTCCCTTTCTCAGTAAGTAATTAGGGGAGACAGAAAAGGGGGGAGTCCGGGCCTGCCCTCTACTCCGGACTCCAGCCCAGGGACCCTAATAGTATCAGCTAAGATGGCTGACCTTTTAGGCACAAAACACATTACAATTCCCTGGGCTACTTCCCCACAGCAGTCTCCGCTTCTTCAAACTCCACTTCACCCTTACCTCAGGGCCTCCTTCCTTCTGTATGATATGTTGTCCAACACTCAGTCTCACCAACAGCATAACTTCCTTCCACAGTTCCTGACACCCACAGGTTTTCAGCCAGTCCCTGATTGGCTTCAGGTGTCCCAATCAGGCTAGCTGTTTCTACTCCTTTCTAGAAGCTTCCTGATTGGCCTGGAGTAGCCTTTGTTTGGCTATCCAGGGAACAGGGACCTACACATCCTGAGGCTGATATACCTGCCTTCCAGCACTCTCCTATACCCTTCTGGTCTGACTCCGTCACGTATCCCTCCCCCCTTCTCAACACCACGGGGTTGGGCAACTTGGGTCGACATACAATGCACTCTTGATAAGCCATCTGCGTTGCCGTGGCGACTTCCAGCTCTGTGCTGTATGCGGAACTGGAAGGGTTGGAGGGATAAGAACCATCTAGTCACCCTTGCATTTTTCTCCTTGTTTCGCTGCATCCACTGAAGAGGGGCATGGTCAGTCACGAGAAAAAACTGCCTACCTAGCAGGTAGTATCGCAGTGTTTCCATGGCCCATTTAACGGCAAGGCATTCCCTCTTGATCACAGCATACTTCTGTTCCCTTGGGAGAAGTTTTCTACTGAGATAGAGGATTGGATGTTCTTCTTCCCCGACCATCTGGGATAGGAAAGCCCCTAGTCCAACTTCAGATGCGTCTGTCTGCAAGGTGAACTCCTTAGTGAAGTCTGGAGCTATAAGTACAGGGTCACTGCAAAGGGCTGTCCTTAGATCTGTAAATGCCCTCTCTGCTGTGTCTGTCCATTGCACCATCTCAGGTCCCCGAGCTTTTATGAGATCAGTCAGGGCACTTGCCCTGGTGGCAAAATGGGGAATAAAGCGTCGATAGTACCCCACTACCCCCAAAAATGCCTGGACTTGTTTCTTGCAAAGCGGTCGGGGCCAGTTTTGGATGGCCTCTAGTTTATTGAGTTGGGATTTCGCTACACCTCGTCCCACAATGTAGCCCAGATACTTCGCCTCCGTTAATCCTATGGCACACTTTGTGGGGTTTGTGGTAAGGCCAGCATGCCTTAGGGTATCTGGGACAGCTTCAACCTTTTCCAGGTGGGTTTCCCAGTCTGCGGTATGGATAACAACATCATCCAAGTAGGCCGCTGCATAACTGGCATGGGGGCACAATAGCTTATCCATAAGGCGCTGAAAGGTAGCTGGGGCCCCATGTAGACCGAATGGAAGGACTGTATATTGAAACAGTCCCTCTGGGGTGGAGAAAGCGGTCTTCTCCTTTGCGTCTTCAGCAAGGGGGAACTAAAGGGTACTGGCAGATAAGTCTAGAGTGGTCAGGAACCGGGCATTTCCCGGTCGGTCCACTAACTCGTCTATCCGGGGTATAGGATATGCATCGAACTGGGACACCTCATTCAGCTGACGGAAGTCATTGCAAAACCTTGTGGAGCCGTCTGGTTTGGGTACTAGCACGATCGGGCTAGACCACTGACTGTGAGACTCTTCAATTACCCCCAAGTCCAACATTTTCTTTACTTCTGCTCTTATTTCTTCTCTTTTGGCCGCTGGCACCCGGTAAGGCCTCATCATCACTTTGGCCCCAGGGTTTGTAATGATGTGGTGATACGTCTCAGTTGTTCGTCCTGGTCGAGATGAGAATACATCTTGGTTCCTGTTGATCATCTCGACCACCTCCTCTCTTTGGGCTGGTGTTAAATCAGGAGACATCTTCACCTGCTCAGGGTTCTTGTTTTCCTGCAGTGGGTCCTTGTGAGCAACTACACATGATTCTTGGGTACGCCAGGGTTTTAGAAGGTTGATGTGATATATCTGCTCTAGTTTTCGACGTCCCGGTTGTCTCACCTTATAATTTACCTCTCCTATAGATTCTACTATTTCATAGGGCCCCTGCCACTGGGCCAAGAGTTTACTCTCTGCTGTGGGTACTAACACCATTACTCGGTCTCCGGGTTGGAACTGCCGAACCTTTGCTTGGCAGTTGTAGTGAGTTTGTTGGGCTTTCTGGGCTTTCTCCAGGTGCTCCCGCACTATAGGGGTGACTCGGGTTATACGGTGTCTCATTTGTAATACATGCTCAATTATATTTTTCCCTGTATTAGGCTCCTCTTCCCAAATCTTCCTAGCTATATCTAGTATGCCCCGGGGATGGCGGCCATATAACAGCTCAAAGGGAGAGAATCCAGTGGAGGCTTGAGGAACTTCCCGGATGGCAAACATAAGGTAGGGCAACAGGGTATCCCAGTCTTTTCCATCCCTACTTACCACCTTTCTGATCATGGCCTTGAGGGTCCGGTTGAATCTCTCTACCAGGCCGTCGGTCTGCGGGTGGTAAACTGAGGTTCGCAGAGTTTGGACGTGGAGCAGAGGTCCTTCATCAGCTTAGACATGAAAGGCGTTCCTTGGTCCATTAGAATCTCCTTCAGTAGCCCGACTCGGGCAAAAATTTCCACCAACGCCTTCGCTATGGACTTGGAGGCCATATTTCGTAGGGGAATGGCCTCTGGATACCTGGTTGCATAGTCCAAGATGACAAGCACATATTGGTGACCTCGAATTGTCTTCTCTAGAGGCCCCACCAGTTCCATGGCCACCCTCTCAAAAGGGATCTCAATGATTGGTAGAGGTATCAATGGGGCCCTTAGATGTGGTCGAGGGCTGTGCAACTGACACTCGGGGCAGGAGTATCGCCGGACATCCTCATGTACTGCTGGCCAGAAGAATCTGCGCAAGATTCACGCTTGGGTGTTTTCTACCCCCAAGTGTCCCCCAAAGAGGTGACTGTGGCCGAGACTTAGTATTGCCCTCTGATGTTTTTGGGGTACCAGGAGCTGGTTTACCACCTCTTCCTGTATTTGAACCACCCTGTACAGGAGGTTGTTCTTGATCATGAAATAAGGCGCTGGCCCTCGGGCCTTACCCTCTACAGGCTCCCCATCTATCTCAGCCACCTCTCTTCTGACATTATCATATCTGGGATCTTCTGCCTGGTCTCGCCCAAAAGTCTCTCTTCCAGGACCTATCAACCCGAACTCCGAGGAACTGGTCTCTGACTCTTCAATCAATTCAGTGATATTGGGGTTGGGACTGGATTCTGCTTCCTCCTCCTCCTCCTCCTCCTCTCTGGGGGTCTCTTCCTCAGTTCTCTGTGCCCTTCGGCCTAACAAGGTCATGTTCTGGCCCTGAAGCAGAATCCAAGTGCCCAAAGCCTTCGCTGCCCTTCTTTCTTTCTTGGTTTTTCTGCCCTTCCCAGGGGCGAGGAACAATTCGGGAGATATTTCAGCAAAGAAGGTGGGGTGACTTTCTGTTAGGGATGACTCCTTAACTTCAGAGTCTTCTCCTCTGTCTTGCCCGTCTGGTGGGAGCAAATTTCTAAATCCTGGGAAATCCCTTCCAATGAGCACTGGGTATGGGAGTTTTGGGACCACCCCTGCTTTTACTCCAGTGATGGTTCCCTGGATTTCAGTCCTTACTGGGAAAACAGGATAATAGCTAACGGTCCCATGTACACAGGTTACTTCCATACGCTTAGCCTGTATCAACTGGCTACGTTTCACTAGTTTCCCTGAAATCAGAGTGACAGCACTGCCTGAGTCAATGAGTGCCATAGTCTCTACCCCATTCAGTTTCACTGGTTTTGTATACTGGTGTGGGGTGACTGCAACCCTGACTAGATTGATTAGGGTGCATGGGTCTGCCCAATTCCCCAGGTTACACTGCATGGGCTCCTCAATGTTGGGACATTGCGCTGCTAGGTTTCCCCATTCTCCACATGCATAACATCTATAAGAGGCTTTAGATGCTCCTTTGTCTCTTGGGTTAGGGGTCTTTACCCCATGGCTTAATCCTTTCTGGGCTCCCGGCTGTTCTGTGGCTACTACCTTCTTCCACCTGGTGCTTCCCGGATGCTTCGTTATCTGGCCTTCCGGGGTCGGACCCAGATATTCCTTTTGGGAGAAGGCTTCTCTGGATAGTTGGGACATCTCTTGGGCTGCAATCCATCTTTCTACCAATGTGATCATCCCATCGTAGGTGGAGGGTCATTCTGGCCCACCCATGCACGAAGTTCTGGAGGCAATCCCCTCATATAGTGGTCTATGACCAAAGTTTCCAACATTTCTTCTGGGTTGCAAACCTCGGGTCGTAACCACTTCCGTGCGAGGTGGATAAGGTCGAATAATTGGGACCTCGGAGGCTTACCTTCCTTATACCTCCATTCATGGCATCTCTGTGCCTGTACTGCTGTTGTTACCCCTGATCGTGCCAGGATCTCTGCTTTCAGCTGAGGGTAGTCCATGGCAGCTTCAGCGGGCATGTCATGATAAGCTTTTTGTGCTTCTCCACATAAGAAGGGAGCAAGGATACTAGCCCACTGATCCTGGGGCCAAGCCTCTTGCAAGGCAGCCCTCTCAAAGGAGAGGAGATACGCCTCTATGTCATCATTGGCTGTCATCTTTGGCAGACAACCAGCAGCCCTCCATACTCGCGACTCCTCAGATCCTTGGTTTTTGGTGGTGAGGACTTTCAGTTGTTCTACCACATCCCACAAGAGGGCTCGATCCTGAGAGGCCTGCTCCATCAATAATTGGTTAGTCTCTTGTTGTACCCACAGGGACTCCTGTTGTGCCATAGCCTGGGCTTGGGTGGCCTCCTGCTGGGCTGCAGTGGCTTGCAACAGTGCTTTTATTACGTCCTCCATTGTGGTGAGAACACCCCAAACCCGGTGCACTTTTTTTTTCTTTTTTTTTTTTTTAAACCTCTCCCTTTCTTCTGCCGCGCAGTGAACAGTAAGTCAGAAACTCCCACCCCTGACACCAGTTGTGACAAAGTTCTGAGTCTGTATTTGTGGGTCCTGCACTTCCTGGCAGATTTAGGGGCCTCAGAAACTCATCCAGGCCCCAGAGTGACCTCCCTTTCTCAGTAAGTAATTAGGGAGGAGTCCGGGCCCGCCCTCTACTCCAGACTCCAGCCCAGGGACCCTAATAGTATCAGCTAAGATGGCTTACCTTTTAGGCACAAAACATAATACAATTCCCTGGGTTACTTCCCCACAGCAGTCTCCGCTTCTTCAAACTCCACTTCACCCTTACCTCAGGGCCTCCTTCCTTCTGTATGATATGTTGTCCAACACTCAGTCTCACCAACGGCATAACTTTCTTCCACAGCTCCTGACACCCACAGCCCACCTGACTAACTGGGAGGTTTTTATCTGGTTTCGCCAGTCCCTTATTGGTTTCAGATGTCCCAATCAGGCTAGCTGTTTCTACTCCTTTCTAGAAGCTTCCTGATTGGCCTGGAAAAGCCTTTGTTTGGCTATCCAGGGAACAGGGACCTACACATCCTGAGGCTGATATACCTGCCTTCCAGCACTCTCCTGTACCTTTCTGGTCTGACTCCGTCACAATGGATATAGACTAACACGGCTGCTAATTTTAAACCATTAAAAATAGTAACTGCTTGATTATAAAAAGCATTACATTTCCCTCCACCCCTTAAAACAATTAGTGCTGGGTCAATGGTCTAAATAAAACAATTCATTAAGCTAAACCAATTGTGGGGTTTTTGGGGTAATTTTATCATTTAAAGAATTTCATTTGTTACGCCTTGTTTTTATTGATGAACCAACATTTTATAAGTGTTGGGTTTTTTTAATTGCTCTTGTGCTGAGGCTATATCAAGCTGCATGTTATTAACCTATGAAAATGTTGATGCAGCCATAATTCAAGCACAGTATTATAATCAAGCCTTCTGGCACTCACGTTGCCCACATCAATATAGTATTCCAAATACATGATCTTCAGTTCATTTCCCTTTGTATCAAAACAAATAAAATACTGTGTTGAGTTTTGCTAACTATATTTCCACCAGCATAGCAGGCAAAAAAAATTCAGAATATTAAGTGTCCCTTGTAAATTAGCTTAAAAACTATTTATGCTGCAAATTATTAGACTATCTTGCTGTCTGAACAGACCAGATTTCAAGAGAGCTTTAGGCACAGCTGGGACAAGCTTTGTATGTACTATAGACCCAGAACTGATGTGCTCTTTCCTCAATATTCCTCTCCAGTTTTCTCACTGTACTCCTGTTGTTTGTGCTCTTATTGGTTCTGAAAGGCACCAGCTCTTCCATTCTGTTTTCTCCAGATATGTTGCCCAATCTTTTCTTGTTGCTGCCTATGTTTTCTCATTCCATTCTCCCCTTTGTGCATTTTCTCATGCTGCTCCAGTTAGAATAACATCTGTTCTATGTTCCAAAGATCTTAACTCTTCTTCGTGTAATCCATCTTCAAAACTCACTCCAAGCTTTGTCAAGTATAATGTAGCTGTTTAGTAGTAATAATGTAAGGAGGAAAGAGGCCATAGTGCCAGCTTATGACAGTATGCCTGCTTGCTTTTTACACTGCCTATGTCAACTACCCATATTGCTAACTACGTTGCTTAAAATGGTCTTTTAATAACCACCAACTTTGAATACAAACAAGCCATCTTAAATGTGTTGTTTTGGCTTGATTAGTTAATAATGAGGATTTTAAAATGATTCCACATCCCAGAAATATTTATTGAAAACCCGAAAGGAGATTGTGTGCAGATTGGAAATTGTGGGCTCTTTATGGACAAAAGCACACAAGGGAATATAAAACTAAAATTAAAACTCAGAAAATTGAGAAATATATATGGCAGGAATATAAAATACAAGATTCAGATAAGTTATTTTCTCTCAATATACTGTTTTTCTGCTATTTTTTTAACTCTTTGCTATACTTAAGAAAATAGTGAACATAATGTTAACTATCTCTTAAGCATTTAATAGTGTTGCTCAAAGGTGTTCTCTTAGGAAAAACTTCCTGACACTGAGATCTAGTAGACTGGAGAATTTATTCATTAGTTCTCCTTGCAGGTTGGGTACATGGGGAGACCATAACTCAGAATCTCCCCTCCCTTATAAATGACTGGGGAGATTTAGGAAGACAAGTTTGCCTTGATTTAGGAAAAGAGAAGAGGCTCAACTGGCTGTCTCTGAAGAAGGGAGGACTGAAATGTTACTGGGCCTTACCTCCCATGAGCCATTTGCAGGTGAGTGGAGGATTTGAATGGGGCGCTTGTGTTTGTCTGGGCGGGATATAGATAGGGGAGAAGCATTCCCAAGTTGTTGTTGATTAGGGAGACAGAGGCAGATATTAAGATTTTGATGATAGTCAAATCTGTTCCAACTACCTAAAAAGTAGGTCATCCAAATACTTCAACTGAGATCATATTTGTATCCATCTCAACAAGCGCAGCCATTTCAACTTGTTTCTTTCTACTGATAGATGATGACTAACATAGATACTTATGTTTCTGTATAATAACTTGCAGATGCTTCTTATTACCTCAGTAATTCTTACCTATAAATTTCTCTCCCCGAGTAGTTAACATAAAAATCGTGTTACACTACTACCTATTAATGTTTGTAAAAATATTACTAATATAATTCCTTCTTATATCTTAACAATTGGCTTATGTTAGAGATATAACTATCCAAAATATATTTTAATGGATATGTACTATAGTTGATAACTTAAAACAAATTCAATTTTTTGGTCTATCTTTAATATGGTTACTGTAAGAAGACTAATAGCTCTGACACCAAAAGTGGTACAAAATCACTTCTAACACATTTACACTGATCATTTTGGATTAAAATCCAGTTCAGAATATACAGATGAAGAAAGTGTTGCTCAGAATTTGATTTCAACTGTATTTTGGAAAAATAAACGTCCTAACAGAAAACAGATTACTTCAATACGTTTTGATGACAATATAAACCCTAATGAACTTTATTTTTCTAGTTAAACAATAGTCATACAGTACAGTATGTATGAGTAGAAAGATAATGGGAATTGTTTGCTGTGGTAAACTTTCATGAAGAGTTGCCACGACTCAAACAGAATACGTATAGCTAGGGTCTAAGAAGAAAAAATAGAGGAAGTGGAAAACTGGAAAAGTGGAAAACAAGCTGGCAGGAAACACAGTTTTACAGCCTTCTAGGGACTGTCTGTTTATATGACAATGAAAATAGGTTTTCGCTCAAAGTTCCTATGGAGGCACACAACTGAGTTGCTGTTTGTCTTTGAATATACTGCAAGGTGGAAGAGGTACAGAAATACTGACAAGTTAGGGAAATCTGACATTGCACATTTTAGGGAAAGAGTCTCCTGGGACTGGAATATAATTTAAGAATTATTGTTATAATAATGGTTAACATCCTTCCTCAAAACACAGACCTTAGAGGCAATGTATACAAAATGACAAAAACAAATTAACTGAATGCTTATAATGCACACTCAGATGGGAGTCAATTGTACTCCAGTGATATGAAAGGTAATATAGGATATGGATTTGTAGGGTCCACATGAGGCTATTGTTTCAGATGTGTATGAAAAGGCTGACACTGTTAATTTCAAAACAGTCAGTCACTGGTTTATAGCTGTATTTTTCTTAGTTTCTAAACCGATTAGATTCAATCAGAGGAACTGCTGCAAAAATTTACAAAATTGCATTTTAACTGGTGAATAAATTGACATTCAAACTCTTTAAAAAGGCTGCTGATGTCTCGTAGAAAATGTTGGAAATAACAATTTAGCAACAGGCCTACTCTCTCTTGATTCAGTTTTCATCTTTGTTAAGGTATTTGAATGCGGGAGGAGACACCCAGCAACCCTAAAACCAGCCCGTAAACCCAGATGGCTCCTCCCAAAGCTGTGACTGCTTTTTACTCAGTACTGCAGATGTGATTCAGTACAAAGAGGGAACAAAGCTATTAAATGAAAAGATGCCATTTTTACACTGTTACTATTGGGAAGAACAACACTAGTTAAAACTAGTGCCCTGGTTAAGCATGTAATGTGCTACAGGAATCTCCCTGTTGCTAAACTAATCTGAGTGGTGTGGAAGCAGTCTTGCAATGAAATAAAGTAGCCAAGAAGCAATAATAATTGTACAGACTTGCTATTAGAGTATTAAATATTTTTAACAGATCACATTATGGCATTTCTCGTGTATTAGACACTAAATTTGATTTTGTTACATTATTCAATTCCACAGTAATTTTTTGGTGAAGGTCTTGAACAGTGATGTGGCCAGTTAAATGAGCTCTTCAAGCTATGTTAGAGCTTTTAAAGGATTTTGTTCTTTGGCAGTACTAAAATGGCAGAGTTTAAAAGGTTAATTGCCTCATGTGGGTGCACTTTCTAACAAAAATGTTCGTCATTGCATTGTCATCAATATTTTATTCATTTTTATCACTTTAGATCTTTTCTGGTTAAGTTAAATAATTAATATTTAAAATGCATTAGGATTTAAGCAAACTCAGAATTTGTTTGTATTGTACCACGTGCTGACTATATGTATACATACATAGTCAGACTTCGAAACAAGATTGCTAAACTAGTATCTTTGAGCATTGATCTGTTAAGACAGCCTTCTTGGCTACAGTGCTAACAAGGTTTTGGGTTTACGTCCCTATGTACATTGTATACAGGATTAGGACTGGAGTTTTGAGAGCAGTCACAGTTCTGGTATGGAAATACTGTTGCTTTCCACAGAAAACTGTGATGAGCTTATTTATAAAATAATGCTTTTTTTTATCGACAGGATCTTCATTGAACACACAGCAAAACATATTTTAAGTTCATGCACATTTTTTTTACATCTACTAAAAAATTCAAGTGTAAAAAAGAAGACATTGATTAAAATGGAGAAATGAAAAAGAAACCAAAAATATATAAATGAGTTAGGGGTTGCAGAGGCTGAGTGTTTACTCCAGCGGTTTCTGGGACCCAGTTGAAGAAAATTGTTGATGTCTATGACCCAACAGAACTGGGGATGAGGGGTTTATGATGTGGGAGGGGGCTCTGGGCAGAGGGTTGGGGTGAGGGAAGGGGTCAGAGATCTGGGCTGTGGGTGCAGCCAGGTACAGGAAGGATCTGGGTTTGGGGGGCTCAGGACTGGGGCAGGAGGTTGGAGTGCAGGAGGGGCTCTGGACTGGGGATGTAGGCTCTGGGCTGGGGCTGAGGATGAGGGGTTTCGGGTGCAGGAAGGGATGCTGGGTTGGGGGAGCTCATGGCTGGGGCAGGGGGTTGGGGTTCAGAAAGGGATCAGGGCTGTGGGCTGGGGTGGTGCGGGGTTGGGGCGTGGACTTGCTCCCAGTCAGCCGTACAGCCGTGGTCCAAAGGCAAAGTTTTCTGCCTGTCCTGGTATTGCAGACTGCACTGCACCCCTGAAGTGGCCAGCAGCAGGTCCGGCTCCTAGGTGGAGGTGCATGATTCTCGCCTGCAAGCACCACTGGAACCACTGGCCCCCATGCTCCCATTGGAACTAAACAATGGGAATGTGGAGCCAGTGCTCAGGGTGTGGGCATCACTCAGAGCCCTGTGGATCCCCTGCCTAAAAACTAGGCCCAATTCTGGCTACTTCTAGGGTGCAGCGCAGTATCAGAACACATAGGCACTAGCCTGTCTTAGCTGGGCAGCACTACCGACAGCACTTCTAACGTTCCGGTTAGTGGTGCTGACCACAGCAACCCAGTGCCTGACATGCCGCAACCCAGTACTGGGTCGTGACCTGAACTTTGAAAAACCCTGATATACTGCAACCGAATGGAAAACTCTTGGATTTCAGGAGAAATCCAAGCCTTCTGTTTGTATTCACAAAGTAACTCTAATCTTTTCCTGGTTTTCCTAAGTCCACTTAGATCTGTTTCCTAGCTCTCCTCTGCTGTTGCAGCACCTCCCTGCTATTTATTCTACCATACAGTCACCCACTTTCCTCTTCTCAATCAGAGCAGAGTCAACATAGTTGCCAATAGCTTATACAGCTGTGAAATGGAAAGAAGACTATGGGTCCTGACTTCTCTCAGGACTACTTCTCATATCCTTAGTTCCTCATTCCATTCCAAGCCACTTAGTCTCGCTGGAGAGAGAATAAGGAGTAGAAAGGGAGAAGCAAGCAACAAGAATGAGACAACAGCTGGGTGAGAGATGATTTTTCTCATCGAGTAAATATATTCAAGAAATCTCGAACAACTTTCTCATCTGAATGTGGAGCAAAAAAGTCAAAATCTCAAAAATGGTCATGAGCTGAAAGCCCCCCAAAAAATTTTGATTCAGACAATTGAATCGTTTTGTTACAATAATTTTTAAACATTTCATTTTGGTTTTGATCTTTTAGTCTTTAGTCTAAATGTACTCAAAATTTTGAAAGTATCAAGGAGGTGAGGCAATTGCAATGAGTTCACCCAGATAAAACAGATGTGGAAAAGGATGCTTAATGACCAAGATGCAAGCAGTTACCATCACCATTACCCCACCATTATTGTTTTAATTGAATCAGATTCCTCTGATAGAACTATGTCAGATAATGTTTGTGAGAATTCAGAACCCACTCCAACAAAGCATATAACCAGTTGTTTAAACTGAAGTCAGTGGAACTGTCTGAATGCCTACAGTTCAGAGCATGCTTATGTGCTTTGCTGGGTTAAATCTGCATTCTGAGTGTTGGCGTGCTCTTCTTTTGAAAAGGCGTGAAATCTAAATATGCCTAAGAAGTTGGGTGTGATTTAAAATGAGGCAAAGTTACCACTTGTGCTAAAAATTCTTTGACTGAATTAAATTTGGAGGACATCCTAAGGTACAATGTAAGCAGAGCATATAACGAATTTGTTCATCCTAAAGCTGACAAATATTTATAAGCTTTGGCTCTGCAAAATAAATTACAAGTATTTACTCAGAAAACTTCAGCTGAGCTAGCTTCAAAATGTCCTTACAGGTATTCTCCAAATTATAAATAGGACTTTTTCAGTCTGCAAAACCACTTGCGCTATTTTATGTATTGCTACTCATGCACAACATGCTAGTTTTTGTGGTGTGAACCTGAGATTATTAAAAGTGCCATGTGTGTGTAGTATAATGTAGCTCTTTTAATCATTATCTTTATATGCTTATACCTGAACTTGTGAAACTAGCAGTCACTTGATGCCACTATGGCTGTCAGAAATTATTAACCATTTTTCAATTCTTGTCATCGAGCTGTGTTGGTGAGATGAACTCGGTGAGCCAACAGTCTGTTCAAATGAGCTCCAGCAAAATGTTTATTATCTTCATCAGAACAGATGATGTTACCCACTTGCAATAGTAGGCCGGCAAAATTTTGCCCTTTTAGTATTAGCTATTGGGAGTAGCATGGAGTCCATCTGTGGTACTGTATTATCTGAATGAGATCTGCATAGGTCTGCATATTTATTTCCTGTGGTTTCAGAAGCAAGAGCAATTGCTCCAAAAGTGTCCAGTTATCAGAGGTCGTATATCGATATTCTCTCGCTGCATGCTACAAAACACACAAACACACTGTTTGCCCCTATCAATCTTTCTACTTTATGAAAGATAAAGTTCCGCTTGTGTGCTACATCTCGTGTTATGAGAGCAGCTTCAGTATTAATCTTGTAATTCTCGAAAGTTGGTCAGTTATAGTATACTGGTTGTTTAAAGTGTGAAGGATTGCCATAAGTGTAGAAAAGTTACATATTTCTCACAGTCTTAATTCACGGCAGTATAGTGCATTACTATCGGAAGTTGCCATCTCACATGGTCTTTCACACAATAGTTTTATCTTAAAGCATCTGCACGGATCTTGCTACTATCAAAATGTGGCAAACAAAGATTGACAATTGTGTGGGCTATGAGACTTGTACAGACTTGACATCTGGGCCCATTTACGCAGAAAGACCATTCCCAAAATTAAAAAGGCAAGAATGTTATAGTAAAGCATTGTGAGAGCTCAGAGTACAATATGGAAGTCTTCGCTATTTGGTTGATTGCATAAAGTTTTTCCTGAAGTACATACACTAAAGTAGAATTTTGTTAAGAAATTTCTATTCAGACTCTTTAGTTAATACTTTTCTATTTAAACTTTTTAGTTATCAAAAGTTTGGTATTTTAACTTAGAGTGGGATTTCTGTTGTTTAAAACTTCTTGGCTTAAAGCCACATTCTGTAGTGAAGCTGTACCAAAATAAGTGATTCCAGATTCTCTCATAATCGGTGATTATTTCACCCTCTCACACAGATGACCTGAGATAACACAAAGCACAGTGAGAGCATTTCACTGCACTGTGGAAAATTTCATGATACTCTTCTGCTTCCATTGTCAACAAATCCCATCAATTGCTATTGTTTCTTCTTATAATGCTTTGTTATTTCAGGGAGATGACAATCAAAACATTATTCCTAAGCATATATCCTATGTCAGTAAAGATTTGTTTAAAGTTCCTCCCACAGTTTTGACATATTTTGCATTTTGCCCGATAAATCCTTGTTTATTTAAGAATCTGCTGTTGGCGGTGAATTTTACATTGAAAACAAATCGTTAAACTTGCTCATTCTTTTCCCCTTTTTGACCTGTTTTCTGGTATCCTTTATTAACAGCCCCAATATTAAAACATCTGACATTTAGGTGATTTTCTGTTGCCTAATCATCTTTTAACTAGTTCTTTCCACTCAGATTTCATGTTCCTTTTGTCATCAAAACCTGATTCTCTTTCGTTATTAAATGCTTATGTACATAATTGTAAAAATCAATTAATTCTATTGTGACAGTGCAAGGTAGTCTATGAGAACAGGTCCTGGGGGATTGCTAACTCACATTTCTGTTACTGGGAATTATCCACGTAATTCCCTTAACAGTGATTGGCAAATCTACCCTTCATTTAATGCTTTGAATATTACTTTTGTTCAGTGTAAAACTGGAAAAGTTCCTGGTAAAAGCCATGTTTTGTTTTGCTCATTTCATTTGCATTGCTTCAGGAACTCAACAGTTTCAAATGACAAGCCATTGATTCCAAAGCTATAGAATTAGGAGTAACTCATTGTTCAGCTGAAATACCAATTGGTATGTTTAAGTGCTCTCAAACAGTTATCAAAACTAAGTAAACATCTCTGAGATACTGGATTATTACCTTGTTTACTTCAATGTTTATTTTATCATCACGTCTCTTGATAAACATAAATTAATTTGCAGTGCATTCCAAAATCATTAAGAAAATATTTTAAGTGGTGTCAGTGCAGGCATACATGTCATAACTATGTCAAAACTGATATATTAGCCAGATTGTCATCTAGTGTAAATTGGCATAAACTGAAGTCAATGGAGCTATGATGATTTACACTAAGGATTTGACCCTATGTTTCAAAGAAGAGGTGACTTGTTGTTTACCATCATTTTAAGATTAGAAGAAATGTGGATAAGGATAAAAGGAAGACTGACATGTTTTGTGATGTTAGTCCTTCATTTTCAGAACAGTAATGCACACCAGGATTACAAAATTTCAAAACCTTAGGAGCCTAAATCTCATTGAAAGGCAATGGGACTTCAACTCTGTCACTTAGCTGCCTTTGAAATTTTAACCCAAAATGCATATCTGTAACAAATCCCAATCCCAGCCCACTCATTGGCAAGCAATTGATATGTGAAAGGGTCCTCAAATGGAAAGAGAAGAAGTTGAATATTTGAGAGGGACATTTTGTGAAATGTTGTAAGTCTGAAATATGTCAAAACAATTTCTACAGCCCTAGAGATCAATTAGAATTACTTTTGAAAGAGATCTTTACACATTCTTCATCAATGATATCTTCAGTGCTTCTTTAGTCCATCTTTTCATTGAAAGTGAAAAATTTAGTCACAATTTTTTAATATGGAAGTGTAATATTCCTTATGGTCCAAGTGTTGGTAAAATCACTTTTGCAGCTGCATTCTGAATGGATATGAGGGGAAGACATCCATTTGTCAAGACCAGAAAATAAGATGTGTTGTAATAAAAGTCTGGAGTTTTGCTCTCTGACATGATCCCATGCTATCTTAAACTTAATAGCACATCAAATACCTGGCAGAACAGACCTAACAACTGCTTTCTGTACTGTACAGTATTGTGGCCAAGTTGTGTTAGCAATTGAAATAAACTTTAAATTGTTGTTCTTGTGGAGGGGAAGACAGCTAATTGCACAAAAGTTATGGGCATTTTGACTTACTTAGTGATACATTTTCTGTTGAAGAATATATTGAGATAAATACAGATATATATTTATATTTATATAGTTATATAGTTATATTTATATTTATATATTTATATTTATATATATATATTGAGATAAAAACAGTAATATGTGATTGCAATTACTGCCATGTAAAATGTAATATTAACTCATTTTCTGCTATGGTTTATATTATGTCCAAATGATCTTGATGATAAAATAATTTTTTTTTTTCACTATAAAGATAGATGAGTGACTAAATCAATATGTTGTGGTTATAATCTGGTCTAGTGAAATTATTTCAACAAATTAAAATAAGTACCCCCATTTCTAAATTACAGGATTGGATTACAGTAAAATAGCTCATCAACCTTGGTCTCATTCATTATCTTATACAATATAAAAACTAACTATTTATTCAATTTGTAAACTAATTTCACATCTAACTAAAGGTGCCAGACTGATACTTCTTGGATTGAGGTCTGAATCCCATTATTATCCATACAAAAATATAGCAATGAGATTGCAAACTTCAACAGTCCTTTGATATTCATCAAATCTGACCCTGAAGGACTACTACTATGGCTGTAAAAAATTCAGTCTTTATACATTCAGGTTATGGCCATTCTAGTAAGAGTGCCATTATGTTTTTTTATTATGTAAATAGCTGTCCAACAGAAACAGATCAAAGTTCCCCATCTTTTTTCATATAGACCCATGAACAGTTATAAAATTCTGATGCATTTGTCCCTGCCAACATCAGCTGGATTTCAGTCAGTATCCATTTATAAAGTTATCTAAATATATATAGGCTTTATAACACTTAGAGGTAACTTTATATAATCTGATGAATTATTATTGTTTTCATAATGTATATAGCGTTCTTTAAAGGCCTATTAGAAACAAATCCAAATCTGTTTAATAAATTCAATTTAGTTTATATGTTTTAGATTATTAGAATTGTAATGAGACCTCACTCTCACTGAGAGCAAAATCTGGGAGGGACTTTTCTCATGTATTATTGCTAAAAATGGAGATGCGACCATGCAACTCATTCTATACCTATATTTTATATTCAGTTCCCTCCCACCCCACATGCACACACTGTATATCCCCAACTGCCCTTAACCTTTTTATATAATATATATATAATATTTCAACAGACAATCTCTGTGTCAGCATGGTCCTCTTTATCTCTGTGTCAGCATGGTCCTCTACTAAGTGCATGGTAGCGCAAAGAATGTGTTGTATTTTGCCACTCTACCTTAAACAAAAAAGTCTACAAAATGCTGTAAAAGCAACAGTTTTAATGCTGACCAAGGCCTCAATTTTCTTTATATGGTTTTGTTTTTCCCATGAGTTGTCCAAACATCTTCAATGATCAACATACTAGTGATGTGTCAAAATAGTAATAAAATTAATATTTTGTCCTACCTCTGAATTTGGCATGGAAGCAGAAAATATCAAGTGATAGCACAATGCTGCAAAAAGTCTTGAGTTGTGGTGCAATTTAAAATAAGTGGCAAGATACATGTGTTTTCTCACTGTTCAGTGAGAGATGATTTCAAAGAACTCTCTAACCCACTTCCTATTTCTTTTGCCCTCAGTCTGCTGACTTTAATATTTGCATTTTTCCTAAAACAACATATCTTCCTCCCTGATAAATGCTTTCCGTTGAACTTCCTTCAGCATCTACATTAAACAACACTGATTCCAGAGATCATTTCCTGAGGTCTTTGCTTTCTACTTTCTGAACAACATGCAGTATCCTCAAGAGTCCATCATGACTGCCTGCTACCAGTATTTTTGTTGTTCAGTCTTGGGAAGATTTCCAATCTGAATTATAATTATTTCAGGAATTGCTCCAGAAATGGTCCCCTGATTATTCTTTTGGTTACTTCTGACTATAAGTTAAAGGAAAATAAAATTACTTAATCTGAATAAGCTACTATTTTTAATCAGTGATTGATTCATGCATTAAGCCAATTTTAGGGATAACCTTAGGAATCACTAGCTTAAGGTTAGGAGTATAGTTCTGAAATATTTGCAGAAACATTTTGAAAATCAAATAAAGATTATTGTTTTGGGGTTTCATTAAAAATTTGTATCTGAGACGATGGTCATTGAAGGTTTTGCTTCAGTTTCAGATTAAGGGGTGTGTGGGTTTTTGTTTTTGTTTTTTTAAACAATCCAAGTTAGACTGAGTAGTCATAACTGAGTCTTATTTTGTGTTTCAGGTTCAAATGAACCAAGAATGAAACTGGAGAGGTACCAACCAAAACAAGCTGAAATCAAAGGAAGTGTTTATAAAACCCCAGATCATGTGAGTTCAAAGTTTCACACAGGACTAGTACTGTAAATTTAGCAGTTATCATATATATTTTGTTCTCTCAGATAATAATTCTCAGAAGAACTACTATTTTCTGGAGTTTTACTTTTTATGGTTAAGCTGCAAATAAATTGGACTGAAATTTGCTGGAGGGAAGGGGTTGAGCATGATTCCACCTAACACACAGGGTTTGGTGCTCCATCAGTAGGATGTGGTGTGGCTGCTTTGCAAGACAGGGAAATGAAAGGGGTAGCAGCTCGACATATCATGATTTCTCTTCAGATCTGTTGGAAAGAATCTGTGCAAGATAATGTTGACCCCTTTAGCATGATCTTTCATGCAGTCCCTATGTGCAATATAAAAAAAAAACAACCCATACAGTTGAAATGAAAGTTGCTATGTCTAATGGCTAGTTGCATATAATATTTTTCTATTATTCAATAAGCTTTAATCACAGATTTAGCATAAATACAAGAATCTCTTGGTTGGGTTGTACCTGTATCAAGGCACCATTTCTTAAAAACTAGATAGGAGCTTGAGATCAATGTCAGAGAAATAATAGCACACTGTGCTACATTATATAAGATATAGTTTTGCAAATGTCCTCAGCACTCCTTCCTGAGCTGAGGGAGATGAAGTATGTCAAAGAAGTGACATGCTTGATTTATGAGCTAGAGAGGAAGGCTACTAACCTTGCTCCTCTCTAGTACTATGGCTGTCTGATTAATGGAGTGTCACTTGTGCCAGTCTTAAGAACAAAGTGTCACACCTTCCATACTAACAAAAGCTAGTCAGCAGAACTAGACTGGGGAAAAAAACTAGAGATAAAAGGAACCCGATTTTAGAATTTACATAGAATTTAGTGCCAAAGTTCTGCCATCCTAACTGACAGTGAATAGTAATTTACTCTGTGAGTAGGTGCCTTAAAATAAATTAATCTAATTCTGAAATACCTTACTCTGCAGTTTGAGTAAAGGTGGCAATGCCTGATCGCCACTGTTTGTTCATTTAAATGTTGTAGAATCAGTAATTTAGCCTAGAAATTTCTTTCCAGAATCTAAAACTGCCTTGAACTAGTAGAAAACTTTCTTATAGGACACTGTTAAACCGAAGAAATTGACATCCCCATTTGTTTAGTTAAGATTGTTTAGACTTTATAGAGTTGCTTTAGTTTGCTTGCAGTACTAAGGAGTAAGACAAAACATAGAATTATATTAAGTACAGTAATGTATGTATAATTTCAGGCAGGGATTTATTTTGGAAACCACAGAGAAGAATTAAGATACAATTTAGTCACTGATAACAATTATAATTTATCTCATTAATACAAATGGCAAGAGTGTTCATAGATTTCATACATTTTGAGTGTATGTAAACAGATTTCCCACCTTAAGTTGCATTTGTTCTAAGGAGTATCCAACTCTTTGGTTGGGGTGTACAGTAGTGCACTTTGTTGCTCAGTCTTCACTACACTGTTGTCTTTGTTAAAGCATTTTTAATACATATAATACACTTTAAATATTAAGAATAAAAATTGCCTGTTACCTGTTCAAATGTCATGCCTCACTACAAGGCTAAAGCTAGATGAATAATATTAATCACTTTATTCAATGAATATAAAACAGCTTTTAATAATTTTTTGAAAATTTGCTATCATTTACTCAGTTTATATTGTCAAGAATCAGAGGGGTAGCCATGTTAGTCTGGAATTGCAGGAGTGACAAAGAGTCCTGTGGCACCTTAAAGACTAACTAAAATTTTTAGTTAGTCTTTAAGGTGCCACAGGACTCTTTGTCACTTCAGTTTATAGTGTTACTTTTTTGCAATGTATTCATTCATTCTATTATTTCACAATTGTCTTGGTTTTTTAAACAGGAATAAAATATTCAATAACATTTCCCCATTGTTGGCCCTGCTCTACTGTACCTACTTTAGGCTCAATTACTTCAATAAACTATGTATTTAAATTCCTTTTCTAATTGGGATCTTGATGATCACAAGTTATTGATATGAAAGGAAAGTGCATATGCAAATTTCTTTGCAGTTATATTTACTGGGTTTTTTTTTGTTACACCCATCCTAATGATATTGAAGTGCCTGTTAGGCTTAACAATTTGCAGTTGAATTATGAAAATAAGTTAGTATGTGAGTCACCAGCCACTAAGAATTAGAGTGAGCTTTATATTAAAATAAAAAATATGAAGGTAATCCTTGAAACATAATATATCTAAATAGTTTGTTACTCTAAATGTTATAGATGAGCTGGAAAAAAAAATTATACCAAAAGATATTGCAAATAGAGATTTTTAAGAAATAAAGTTTATTGTTTTAACCCCATTACAGTAAACCTTGAATTGTGTGTCAAAATACCTGAGGCTGCCTTTAAAATTCTTAAATTATTTTTTGAGACACACACATTTTTCCATAGCATGCTTCTGTCCTACCGATGATTATTTTTGAGGCTGCTCTGCAACTTCAGACGTTTATCAGTTCTGTTAAATGTGATGTTTTTTTAGACGAAAGTGGAGGTATGCTGTGAATACAGTAGCTATGTAAAGTTACTATTTATGTAGCTTGTCCTGACACTTTTATTACTTCCCCTACAGAAGGATTCTGAAATATATTCCCCTTTAAATGTGGCCCATGTAGGCTTTGTATTGAAGGAGTTATAATAATAGAATTGCCAAATGTCTCAGGTTACATAGCATGACATATTTTAGTTCATGTACTGAAGCACAGTTACACTAAAGCTGCTGTGGTAATCGATACAGAATTGTAGTACTAGAACACCAAGAATTATTTTTAAATCTTCGCAATCTATCCTAAACGACTGCTTAGTCAATATTAAATAGCAATGTAGGATTGCTGCTTTCTAGCCTTATTTTATCATAATGTAGAAAGATAAAGTATTGATTTGTTTTTGTTTTTATATCCTCCAATATAATACAAGAATGTCAATTTTAAATACTAAGATAGCATGCCTATTTTGTTATCGGTTATAAATTAAATAATAGGTATGCAAGATAATCATTGAAATTGGTTTGAGACAAAATAAGTGCTGCCCAAAATAAAATTATTATTCTCAATTAAAGTAGTAATATTTTAAGAAAATAATTTACAGCCAGTGCATCCATCAAACTGAGCTTTCAGAAGGTCTTTTACCATTTGTATTTGTAGTATTGCTGTCTTTAATGTATAATGCACAAGCTTTGATTCATGGGTGAGCACACACAGTTACTTCTAGAAAAGTTGTACGATACTCTATGATGTCAGTTTGTTGGGAGTTCACTTAATCATAGTCACCCTTGACTTGAATGCATTTGTTTTATTTAGAGTTCTGCGTTTGAACGAAACCAAAGACGTACAGCCATCTGGGGGCAGTTTTGCTTTTTCTGGGGAAAAAAAACCACCAAGTTTCCCCCTGAAATAAACCAGGTTTGGCTTGTCACAGTTCAGCTCAGGTTCTCTGAAAGTTTTGTTAAATTTGGCAAAACATTCTGGGAAAACAGGACATGTCTAATTGTTTGTTTTTTATCATCTGTACTATCAAGTAGGCACCAGTATTCTGTCACCATCTTCAGAGCATAATCCTCTTCACCCCCTAATATTTTGTTACTCTCCTACCTAAGATATAACATTATTTGATCCCATTCCTTAGCTAACAGTCAGAGGATATGCAGGTCTGCTAGGCAAGATTATGGATAATGAGAGAAAATAGCTCTTTCTTTGGATATCCAGGAAAGAGTGAAAAGGAAATGGGGAAGGTAGGAGACAGAACAAGATGGAAGCTGCAAGCTGGAGCTCTGTACAGTAGTGTTGCTGAGCACTGCTGTTTCTTTTCTTCATGTTCTGCAATTTAAAATAAAATTTTCTAGCAGCCACCACTGCTGCAGTCCCAATCAATAAAAGACTTAATATGCACAGACAAGAGCCTGTATCTATTAGGGGCTGGTAATTGGATTGAAATGGAAATGCAAATAGCCAGAGCTCAAACCAACAAAATGGAAAAAGAAAAAGAAAGAAAGAGAAACCACTGCCACCATACCCCATCCTCATGTATGGCTGACAAAATTACTATACCTCCTCTTGTTGACATGATTGCAGGGATGTACATATTTGCAGTCTCTAGGTTTGCATGTAGCTGTTATTCATCTCCCAGACTACTATTCCCTATTAATTTCCTCATGGATTATTTATTATTATTTCTAAAAAGCATTTTAAAGTTGCCGTTTTAAGATCAATACTAAGTGCAACTGAAATAAACAACCACAAGTGTTACATCCAGTGAACATACATTAGTACTTGGCACCACTTTTTGTTTGAATTCAATAGTCTTCCTATTATGTATACTTTTGAATTTTTAACCCGCTGGGGATGCACTGACGTTTCCATTGGTCACAAAATGTGAGCGAGTATCGGACATCTATATGCTCATCTTGATAACCTTTAGAGATGCTTATTTATCAGCAAAAGATACGTCACAAAAAAAAATCTCCCCTTCAGTGTATTGATAGGCTCAAACCAAGATGTAAGATGTAAACATCCCAAACTTTGTAGGTGTGGTAACAGGGAGTTGGGAATCTATATTTGCAGCTGACCTTAAACTCTTTAAGACTGCAAGTACTTATCAGTGTTTTGAGTAAACATGACCTGTTTTCTAAGAATGATTGAGAATTTATTGCAAAATAATTTTTTTTTGCAGTTCAACTTAGAGACTAGTCTGTGTTCAGTTAGACATCTTTAATTGAGAGTATTCAATTAAGAGAGTAATGTTGAAGTTGAAATTGACAGTTGGTCCATAAATAAAATCAATCTCCTGTTCAGAACTGTCTGGCCCGAAAGGTTATTTAAATTTGTTTTCTGATAGTAAATGCCAGCGTGAGACTTTAGACATGCTTTATATGTAAATGAGTGCAGGAATGGCACGGCAATCTTTCTGTCTAGACTTGTGATTAGCCACATATTTGTGGATGCAAATGTTGTTTTTAGACTGGCTTTAGTAATGTAAGACACCTTTAAAATATATATAATTGTATTTAATTATTTAAGAATACAGAATGCTTCTAAATTTGTGGCTGTCTATCTAGGTACTTATATGCCCTTCATTACCATATTAGTTATTGTGAGGCATTGGCATTGTACTGTGATGAAAGCTATATGTCTAAGCAAGGTGCAGTCATAACTGCAGCAAGGAGGGCTACATAAGTACCTGGTATCTTGCAGGATCAAGCTCTTAAACTCTGAACTTTTGAAAAAGCAGCAAATCTCTGCTTAGAGACTGAAAGTGCCTCTGTGCGCACATTGACATTATATACACTTTTTTATTTTGCAGGTGTACACAGAAGTGCATTTTTGAAGTAAATTTATTACTGCTATTCCTCAGGAAACCCACTTTGTACTGTAGCCTTTACAAATCACTGTTTTTATTTTGAGATCATCATTTTGTGTAATACAACACAGGTCTTCTCTCAACTCCTCTCTGCTCCAGGAATGAGATTTGGCATTTGTTGTCTATGGGGGAACCTCAAATGTTCATAAATCAGCCATCCCTTCCCCCACCCCAAAAAAGATTGGCTTAAAATAATTATTTAAAATAATAATAATAATATATTTGGGGTACTTTAAATTTGCCTTCTGGTTTTTGAAGCTGTGGAGTTTATTTCATGCTTTTCTCCATAACCATAAGGTCTAGAAACTTACTTCTTTAAATGAAAGCTGAAATATTTCTATAATTCCATTCAGTTCTATAATTCCATGATTTCCAGAAGCTGGGGCTTTAAGAAAAAGCTAGAAATATAACAATGCAAGAGTTGCCATTATAATTTGAGTGTATCCTGGCTCTTTAAAAAAGTGCCATTTTAATTCTGAATTTCTGGACATCTAATATATTTGTGTTTAGCAGATAAAGTTTTTGAAAAGTAATCCAAGTACAAAAGATTGACATGTGCCTCTTACCTGAATTTCACATTAACAAAGAAATTTGTGAAAGGATTTTGTTTTTCAAGATACTAGGATCCACTGGAAAGGAACCCTTTTTCTGTAGACCCTAGGACAGGGGTGGGCAAACTATGGCCCGTGGGGCGTTTTTATCTGGCCTGCAAGCTCCCGCCTAGGGGACTGGGGCCAGTGGCCCCACTCTCCCGGGCCAGGGGCATCGGGCTGGAGCACAGCAAACCTCTTGCCCTGCTCTCCAAGGCCAGGCCAGAACATCCGGCCAAGCGTGGCAAGCCGCCGGCCCTTCTCCCCGCCCCCTCCCCACACTCCCCTGGAGCTATGCCGCCATGTGTGCAGCGTTCTGGGGGCAGGGACCACGCGTTCCCACAAAACAGCACTCTGGGGGTCGGGGCTGCTCACTCCTGTGGGGCAGCGTACCTGGCTTCACACAGAGCCAAACGCACTGCTAGGAGCCTCATGGTAAGAGGGCTGGGGCCAGTGGGTTGGATAAGAGGTGGGGACAGTCAGGGGAAAGGGAACAGGGTGGGTTAGATAGGGGGTGGGGTCCCTGGGGGGTGGTTAGCGATGCGGGGGCTCTGGAGGTGGTGGTCAGGGAGCAGCGGGGGTTGGATGGGGCATGGGAGTCCCGGGGTCTGTCAAGGGGCAGGGGTGTAGATAGGGTTCAGGGCAGTCAGGGGACAGAGAGCAAGGGGGATGGGTGGAAGAGGTCCTGGGGGGGCATTTAGGATGGGAAGGGTCTCTGGAGGGGGTGGTCAGGGGTTAAGAAGCAGGGGAGGTTGAATGGGTCAGGAGTTCTGAGGGGGCAGTCAGAGGGCGGGAAGTGGGTAGGGGTTGGTTCAGGGTCAGGGGCAGGCAGTTTTGGGAGGCACTGCCTTCCCTACCCAGCCTTCTGTACAATTTTGAACCCCAGTGTGGCCCTCGGTCCAAAAAGTTTGCCTACCCCTGCCCTAGGAATATGTCAAAAAAAATGACTTCTCTAATCCATTCAATCTTAATAGGTTTGATGGGGAAATATCTCCTTAGTTTGTGGGTCACAAAATCTTTTGTTGATCAGTTTGCATCCACCATCCCAAGAGAGGGAGTCCAGTTGTTGCACACCATTTAATCTCTATAGAACTTCTAACTCCTCATAACTGGGATCCTTGCATGCAGATCATAAGCTAGGCAGTATGTCCACGTGTGGCTTTCCTATCAACTTCCTAAAGGAGCTCTTTTATAAAACTCTGAATTTCTCTGTAGCAGATCAACTTCAGTGATTCACCCTGAAACGGACCCTTGAAAAATCTTTCTTATAAATTTTTTTAAAACATTTTTGTAGTTGATCATCTACCGAAAATAATATACTAATCACCAGTGTCTTCACTGGGCTATCATGAACTGACAGTTGTCATTTCTTTGAGATTTACCTATCTATTCTCTTATCAGTGTATAATCTGCATTAGACGTTAGTGTTTGTGATTCTAGTTTTCATTTTCTTCTGTCAAGGCCCTGGGAAAGGACAATCCTGGAGATAAAAGGTATATGAGAATTAAAGTGTGTGTCAGTTGAGAGATGCATTTTATTTTTTCTCTTAATTGAGTTCGCATGTTGGAAAACAAAGTGAAAAATCTGCCATCATGAAAAATGAGATAAAACTACCATGAAAGTAAAATAATGTTTTAAGAATTCTTCTTTGCAGAATTATTTTCCTGTTATTTCCCTATGCTACCACACTACTAGGTTTGTAAACTTGGCAGTCAACTGGAAAGAGTTAAATAAAAATGCCTTTTCCTCACCTTAGACTCTGATTAATTTTTATTTGTTCACCAGAACTGATCAAAAAATAAAAGGAGCACCCCCTCTTTCCTTATGAAGGCTCAGTTCAGCTAAGCACTTCGGCACATGAGATTGTCTATACCCACTCATCAAAACAGTTAAGAACGTCTTTAAGTTTAAAATGCTTTGTCGAAACAGAACCATTTTGGATATGTGCATAACCTGATATATGAAATGCTGGCCACAAAACAAAATTTTTTTCCCCTGAGAAGTTTTGTTGCCTCTATCCATTCTTGACATTTATCAGTACATGTTCTAGAAACAAGATAATGCTGCTCTCATTTATGTTAAGTGAAAATTAGTTTAATCCTTAGAGCTTTGGAGTAATTTTCTAACTATCTGTCTAAATATCCATCTACTATTGAGGGTAAATGTCATAAGGTACGGTTCTATACATAGTACACCTCTTAAAATATCCTGGAGTACTGAACAACTAGCACAGTTACAAGTTATCATTTCTGGTTTTGTATCTGGTATTCCCCTAATACTGTGTTAGGGGAATTTCCTTGCTGACTAATGTGCCAAAGTAAGTTTTCCTTGAAGCAGAGGTTGTTGCAGATATTGCAGCCTACATAAATACTGTCACAGAGTTTTGCTGCACAAGAGTAAAAAAAAACAAAACAAAAAAAAGTAAGTGAAAGCTAAAAACTAGTTGGGAATCCACAGTGTGTTCAGGCTGAAAATAAGAAACAGGAAATTACAACAGCAATTTTGAGCTCCTGAAATGTGAGAAATTTAAAAATATTTAACCCTCCCTCCCTAAAAAAAATGTTTGAGCTGCTATAGCAACTGTTTCAAAAGATATCTTCCCAATAAAAAGACAGCCCAATTTATTATAATTGAGTGCTCATACCAAAACATATTTAAGGATATAGATTGCAGAACTATTAGTCAACAAGCAGCTTTCTTTAATTATTATCCAATTGTTTCCCAGCCAGAGCACAGCACTACAAAACAAAGTTGTAAGGCTGAATTCTGCATTCAAATGTCCCTCTTCCTGCTCCCGTAACTTCAGCAGGAGTGTCCTGACATATGAGGGTAAAATCTGTCCCATATGCTTACATTTAGATTGCTAATCTGCATGGTTTTTAACTAAAGAGAATGTTTGAGGTATAGAGAGAGAGTTTCCTACTTTTGACAACACAATATGATGAGTTAGGAGTTCTGGCTTTTTCTGTTCCTGATTCTGTCATTGTTTGACGTTGAGAAACTCACTTAAAGCTCTCTACTTCAGTGTCCTTATCTGTAAAATCTGTAATATTAGTTTTCAGCATTGCAAAAGTATGTAAAGCTTAAATATTATTGTTAAATGCTTTTGGGTTGAAAGGTGTTTGAGATGGGGCACATGCCCCACACTGGCAAATAAAGGGTTAAGAGAAGTCTCCAGGCCTAAGCTAGCCTAAAAGGATATACCTAGGGTTGGGAAGGAGGGAGTCAGGGCTAATTTAGTATCAGGCCCATCTGAGGAAGTGGAGATGGTTCCATGAAGACAGGCCTAAAGTTAAGTAGGGCACAGACTCTGGAGGGGGCTCACAGAGTGGCTTAGAGTGCTTTCACGAAGATCCTCAGTAGTATCTGGGGAAGAAACCCTAGGAGGAGACAGAACTCCAGAGCAGGAGGTCTCAACCCTGTGAAATAGACTGATAAACTGGCAAGAGGTAGGAGCAGCCCAGCAAAGCTGTGAGGGATAGTAAGAAATAGTCCTTAGCTGCCTAACACGGATCCCTGGGCAGGAATCAAGAATAGAGTGTTATGGGCCTGAGTTCCCCTCCCACAACAAGAGAAAAAGTACAAGCTTTGGAGCTAAAAGGGGTCAAGAATGATGAGTGCCTGATGAGGACTGAAAGTCTGGCATAAAGGCCAGTAGACTTTGGGTTGTTTCTGTCTGGTCTTTCCTGTCACCCCAAAATGGGGTTGAACTGAAAGGTGACCTGACTGGAGGGCCAGGCCATAGAAGCAGCAGATGGCTATGACACCAGAATGTCAGGGGCCACTAGAACAGAAGCACGCCATAACACTACAACCCATCACAAAGGGGCATTCTGGTGGTGAGTATACCCCATGGAACTATTATAATGCAAAGCAGCATTATTTGTTATATATTCCAGTTGTACAATAAATATTTAAGAAAACAAAAGAAGATTTAACAATTACCTCTTCCGTCTTTGTTTCATGTGTCAGACTTAGGAACAAGCTTTATTCATAGATGATGTGTTCTTACAAAGACCCTAAGGTTCTGAACTTCAGTGAAGTCCTTTCTGACCTTTCAAGTGAGGAATGCAGTTTTATTCCAGATGTTAACTCCTGACATTGAATCATTTACTGTTTTTAATTTTTAACTCAAGGTGTCCCTCTGCAGGCTTACTCAATAACTGATGAGACAAAACAGTGCTTGGGGTTTTTGTTTTGGGGGTTTTTTACGTTTTTTTAAGATACAAATTGTGTATTATCAATTTAAATGTATTTCTGTCACAGGAAAAGCTAACACTGAAGCAAATAAGTAGTTTACACAGTTGCCTTCAGGTTGCTGTAGCTATCAAGGACACAAAGGCACATGCAAAGATACAGCACTGATTCCTTTCTCCCGAATACTACAATATCTCTTATTAACATTGAAATATAACATGCTTTCTATGCTCTTTATCATTCATGCCAGTCTTCTCTTTAAGTGTCTATCTTCTTGTTCTGTTTCTGCATTGGAAACAGGACAGTTGAGAATCAAGAGTTTTCCTAGGGAGAAAATTTATCCTTGAATTCATTTTTCAAGAACTAAAAATTGTCAGTGAAACTTTGAGTGGGGGGAGAACATAATATTGGCCAGATAATCGATAGGGATGCATATATTTCTACCTTAGCTCTTATATTTTCTATGTGAAAACAATAGTATTGCTGGCCAAAAAAAAAAAGTTTTTTTCTAAACAAACATTAATTCATTTATATTGCTCTTTTGCTCATAATCAATGCGTGGGAGGGTGTTACTATTGTAATGATAAATATTTCTTTTGAGACAAATTGTTTAGTTAATGAAAATGAAGTCTTGGATTTCAGAGAGTTTTGAGTTAATAGTGTAGGTTGATTCAGGGGGAAGGATGGTCTTGCGTCTCTAGCACGGGGCTGCATGTTCAGTTCCTGACTTACATAAGCTTGTTCTATGGTAGAGGTTCTCAAACTGTGGTCTGTGGACCACCAGTGGTCTGCAAACTCAAATCAGGTGGTCTTTGGATAGTTTCCTCTAAGGTGCACGCCTGGGTGCCTGCGCACAAGAGAATGAAGGTCCACCCACCTAATGAGTGGAGCTGTGAAGGAGTGGCTCCACTAATTAGGTACCTGGCCCCTGAGAAGATGCACATGTAAGGTGAAGTGGTGGCCTGTGGGGGAATACAGGGTAGATGGGAGGGGGCAGTGGGGTGAGAAGAGGGGGTGGAAGGAATTTGGGATGTGCATGGATGTGGAGGCCAGAGAAAGAAGCAACTTTCCCCAACTCCAGAGCTGCGGCATCCATAGAGAGACCCCCGCCCCCCTGCTCCTACCCAGCCTCAGCTCTGTGGCTGCCATGGTGGGGGAGAGGAGGAGAGACCCCCCCTCCTTCCCAGCCACAGCTTGGGGGCTGCCACAAAGTGGGAGAGAGGGCACATACATCACATATTAGGAAGCTAAGACTACTGATATTAAAATATGAGTTGTGTGATTTTTATTTGTAGAACAAAAACCATTAATTATTATTAAGGGGTTTTTTATATAAGCTTTTATCCAAAAGCACTTTACAATAGTTAGCTAACGATATAAACAACATTTGGAAAGATCATTAAGTGGTCTGCTGAGACCCTCAGCAATTTTCAAGTGGTCTGTGGAAAAAAAAATTGAGAATCACTGTTCTATGGACTTGGTCAAATCACTTATTGCATCTCATTTCTCCATCTGAAATTTAGGGATTACAATATCATACTCGGGTGTGTGAGGATTACTCCTGAGGGCATTCTGTGCCAAAAAATTAAAAATTCTGTGCACAATATTTTAAAAATCTGCAAAATTCTGCAAATTTTATTCATCAAGATAACACTATATAATCATGTAGGTTTCAGTTATTTTGGCTATTTCCTTCAAAACCCAGTTCTTATTTCTCTGCCCCCTCTCCCACAGAGCCCAGCCGGGAGGGCAGACACTCACCCTTAGAGGCCAGACCAAAACCAAATTTTTCTAAATTGATTTTTGAACCCAGGATGCCGTAAGCATTTAGGGGCAGCCCCACCAGGCAGACTGTTTGTTTGGCAAGGACAGGAACCACAGGGCTTCCAAACCCCTAAGCCAGCTCACTCCCCAGTCTGCCTCACTGCCACAGCTTGGGAAGTCAGATGTCCTGGCAGCAAGCAACCTGCTGGGGGGCAGCTGGCCCAGGATTTTAGGTCTGTGGTATGGGTCTCTCAGGGCTTCCAACTCCTTGTGCAGTGCCATGAGGATACACCCTCATAGCCCCAGCTCAAGCTGGAGTTTTCAGAGTTTCCACGTTCCCAACTGTGGAGCTGAAGTCCTCAGAACTTCAGGGTCTCTGCAGTTCTGGGTCCCTGGCCCCAGGTGAGTCCATATGACAGGACAGCTTTCTTGGAGCCCATTACTTGGTAGGCAGGGTTCCACCAGAACCCTGCCTGTGATTCAGCACAAGATTTGTCAAACCCAACTCATTTTCAAAAGAAACTTCAGGCTCAGTGAACCAGCATTTTCACTGAAATTCTGTTTGGCTGGAAAGTTTCAACCAGCTTTAATGCCGGGTACTCTGTATAGTAAATACAGGGAAATACAAGACAAGATTGTAGATGCTGAAGTAATTATCTGTGTTATCTGAGGCAGAACTGACCAATATTGATACTACTAGTTTAGTATTGTGCACATCCAGCGTGGCTGCAGATTTACTTAGAATTAAATTTTAATCCCCAATTCAATGATGTGCTCAGTGATCTAAAAACCAAATGAAGTCATCAGTTTGCAAAGCGTTCCCCGTAACTGCTGGAATCACAGTGCAGCATGCACTTCTGTCAAACCAGTGGATTTTTTTCAAGTAATGGCCACTATTTTGATTATTTTAAGTACAGGAAATGAATAGAGAAGGATCTTTCAAGTACATAATAAGGAGCTGAATATGAAGATTGACTAGGTCTGTGCAATTTGTATTTGAATTTAACCTGAGAAGAGAGGCCAAGAAAGCAAAGGAGCTACCCACCCCAGTGACCCATCCCAATTTCAAATGCTTTTTTTCTCAATTTATGTTGCTAATTCAGGGAATACCTCCAGATTTAATATGACTCCAATGAAACAAAACTCAGTATTCCACCTCTTATAACCATGGCGACAGAGAATCCTTGCTTGCACTTTGTCATATGTTGTGTATAGTTTGGTGCTATCTCTTCTATCCTTACATTGGGATGAGCTTGGAAAGTGTCCTCAAAAAATTCCAGCATGAACACGGTAGTCAAGGAGGGGTATAGGAAAAATCTTTCCTGAAGTAGTTGAGAAGCAGTACTCATACTGGTTCTAGATGTCTCAATCTCTTACAATATTGTATCCAAATCTTGTTACAATAATTGGTAAGCAAGCTGTGAAGGAAGAGACAAATGAACCAGTAAGAGATACAAACCCAGCTATAAACAGTGGGCCAGATCCTCGGTTGTAGCTCCATGGATCTCAGTGGACTTAAGCCAGTTCACACTAGCTGAGTATCTGGCCCAGTGATGATGATACTTAGAATCACACTCCGCGCAGCAAGATGCTCACAGTATGAGAGGCACACAGAAATTGAGTACTGTAGTGGGAACAGCGATTTGCATCTCCTATCTCATGGTCACTGGGGGGCATATGCTCATTGAGTAGAATGGCAGGTGGAATTGCCTGCACTATTTAAACTGGTTTTTTTAATATCTTTTTTTGCTGAGCACGCATAGTTGAATTAGCGCAAGTTAAATGCATGTATGATGCGATTCCTCTGTAGATGTTGAGATTTATACTCTAAGCTATACATCTGTCTAACCTCTTACCTTTTTTCCAGTGCTAAACAGGAAGGAGGATTTCAGGTAACCACTACAAAACTGTCTATAGTTAAGAGTCAGACCACATTTCCACTATCACTCCCCCGACACACTCCTCTACACATTTAGAATAATATGTAAGGTGAGGTAAGGGAAATTTTGTATGTAACTGTTAATTTTCAGTCATTCACCCACAATTTAGATTAAGATGGTCTCATTACTAAAAAAATGAAATAAAAGGATTGTTTTATTAAATGAGTAAAGTTTTAGCTTGTCATCAAAAGTGCCCAAAGAGTAATTAGCTAGCATGGAGTCTTAGAAATTATATGTAGCACTTGACTGGATACATCATAATGGTCTACTGAAGCAATGAACAGCAGACTAAATACTACATACTCTCAAAAGATGTGGCATAATAGATCCCATTTTCTTCCTTAGAGACATTACAAATTGTTTAGAAAATAATTGTTTATAAAACCTATAATTACTTAATTATGTAATGATTGTTATTGTTTCAAATAGATTCCATAATCTATTGAGGCAATTCTCACACAATACTATTACGGATCATATTCTTTTAATAACAGTATAAAATGATTCTGAGAAGCAAACCTACAGTTGAACTCTACGAAGGAACTGGCGTGGCACCATCATGGTGGTGTATATAAGTTCCTGCCAACCGCTACCTCTTCAGTTTCGTCTTACTGCCAGTGAGAGTCCTTGATTTCATGAACGGAGATGGCAGGTGGAGAGACGAAATGGAGTTCACTTTGTCTCTCTCTCTCTCTCATACCACCCTCCTCCCTTTAAGAATTTCCCCCAACTAGGGTGCAGGAAAAAGATAGTCTCTTGTGGACATCAGGGATGAACCATCCCTGTGACTAAATGTAAATTTCTCATTTACATCTTCCCATTGCTGGAGAATGACTACTTAAGTAAGGAATAATCCACTTGACTTTCTTGATACCTGTCTGGCGGTGCCAATGTCTCTGAAAAACTGCTTTGAGACTGCCTTCTAACTCTGGAACATGTTACAGCAATGTTATACAATAGAAACTTTACATAGAATGTTGATACATTTTACCAGGACAATAATGTACCTGACAAAGCATACTTTATACAAAATGTATCATAGTCTTGTAAAAGTGGTGACTATATAATAGACTATCATACACATGTCGCTCACACACATGTGTAGCATATGTAACTTATATGCATGCATAAACTTTTATTTTAATATTTTTTTTTGCTGGCTATGCCATTTTCATGTTCTCTTTTCTGACTGATTATCAGTGATTACATACTAATGATATTACCTAGCTAGATGAATTGTCGGTACTCAATATACGGATTCTTAGGGAATTTCCAAGTTCTCTGCTCTTTCCTTTTTCCCTGATTGCTTATGGCAGTACGTTTTGAATGTCAGGTTGTTTTTCTTCAGTTGAATCATACAAAACATTCTTCTTTGTCCCATAAAAAGTGAAAAATATATTTTTCCAATATCAAGGTCTTCTAAGAAAACATTTTACTTGTATCAAACGCAAGGACAAAACCAGCATGTCCAAACTTGTGCATCTGACATACCAATTGTCAAAATTTCAGAAGTAGCTAGTAATGTCTTATCTAGTTTTTGACTTTGCTAATTGAAATTCCTTAAGGGGGCCTGACTTCCATAAGAGCAGAAATAATTCTGGGGTCATCCACTTTGCAGGTAATACTGCTAACTTTTCTTTTTATCTTGTGTTTAACATAAAAATCTTATGTTCTTGAAGGACTTCGGGGTCATTTGCACTTGTGGGTTATGGCACCCTTGGTTTCAAGCTGTGTGATTGCTTTGAAAAGATGTGTCTGTTATGGGATGTGTGAGAGATTTCAAATGAGGGTGATGTCATTGTTGAGTGTACCTCCTGTCAACTCAGTATTGCCTCTGCCCCTGCAAAGAGTAAACAGAAGCTGATTTGGTGGTGTCAGATCAAGACTTCCCTTCTCTTTAGACTTGGTAAATATTTAGCTTACAGTAGTATAGAGTACTTGGAGTTAATAGCCCTTCCATTTTCCTAAGACCCCTGAGCCCTTTATCTGCACTATGTTGGTCCTGAGCCCTGTAAGGTTACAAGAGGTATGCCTCCTGCCTGGGATTAGTGCCTTTTCTGCCTCAGAGAGACCAACTTGATGATTCAATGTATGGTTTTGTTGTGCCTTCACTCTGGACACCACATGGGAAAGACACTTGAGGCTCTACATCTGATTTCTCAAGGCCTACACCCCAATACCCCAACAGGGGTACTGAGACCAGATCCTATGCTGGGGTCCACTTACAAAGAATCTAAGATGCATTTTACCATTCCAGCCTTGAAGCTCTCTTCTGTCTTGGGCTTCAGATTGGAATTTCCTGAGCCCTGTACTGGGAGCACATCTCTCACCTGGTGTCAGTTAAATCTGAAACAGTATCAGTAATGAAGATCAAACTGGTCGGCTCTTATGGTCTCAGTAGTATTGGTGCTGATGTAGGAAGCATTTATCTGAGCACCTACTCCTCACCCAACACTGTTGCCCTCAGCACTGACTCTGGATCTGTCCTTGTGCACAGACACCTTTGCCTCAACATCCCTTGTCCAAGCAGATCCTTTCTGGAGAAGAAGAAAAGAGGAGAAAGCACATCTCTGAGTGAGGGATGTAGACAGAAGATACACATTTTCCTCCTCCTCCTGACCCACAAGTGCTTTGAAGACCCTCAAACAAGACCGCTGTCGTCTCTTCTCCACAATTCTCTGGTGCTGGACATCCCAGCACCAAAGTTGGACTTATCAGGATCTAAACTGGTGAGAATATCTCAGAGGTCCCAGTATTTGAGTGGGGATCCCCCATCAAGTCTATTATCCACTCCTCTAAATGCTTTTCTGCTACCAGACTGTGCCATTACCAGTTCTTCTGGTTCCAGTCCACAGTTGCCTCACAGTACATTCAACCCCATTGGAGACTCACTTGGAGGGTCCCCTAGATTTGATCTTGGGATAGCAGATCTCTTCCCTTCCCTCAAATCCAGATATCATGGAAGGGTATCATGAAGGTTCAGCTGTTCATGTGGCCCTAAATGCAAGATTCCAATAAGGCCCTTTTGAAAACTGAGACCAGCACTGGTAGCAACCTCGATGTCAATATGCTTGCGTCTTAGCTCTGACCTTCTTGACTTAGCCAAACATATTTGGCTAAATCTCCTTTTTTCAATCATATCTGTGTCCAAATGAACAGATAGGACATATTCTGTACAAGCCGAAGGACAGCAGTTCCTGCTACATTATCCTCCACCCAACTTTGTTATGGTTTCTACAGCACAGGAGTGAATTAGGGGCAACAAAACATCTCATTTTGCCCATTCTGACAGACAGGGACACAAGATGGATGCATTTGTGGGAAAGCCAACTTCTCTGGGACATCAGTGCAAGGTCAATGGCTACAGGAGTGGTTCTCAGGAGCTACGTCTCACTTAGATTCTCTGGTTTCTCACCAAAATAGTAGAATATCTGAAGTCTCCCATTTGATGGTAGTGACCTTTGTAAGTTACATGGTTGAATAGGCTCTAGAGAAGATCAAGGCAGCTAAGGCCACTGCCCAGTTTCTGGGCCAAACTCAGTCGTCTTACCCTGTTCAGAGGAGGTTGTCCTACCCATCCTTACTCTTCAGAGGCAGATTCTATCACAACAGCAAGGGATGCAGTCCCAGAGGCAGTATGGAGTATCTCTGAAGCCAGCTGCTGGCAAACAACTTCAGCAGTACAGGAAAAAGATTCCTCATCGCACATCCTCTCATTCCCAAGGATAGAACAGAAAAAGTGAGGGCCTAACCTATGCTGTCCCAGCACACTTGATGCTCAACTTTGGGGGAGACCATCATTCTGGGAGCATGTGAATCAATGTGGTCTCTTCCCTCCTCCTTCCACTATGTGGCTTTGAGGGAAGAAATTGCAGAGAGGCGCAAGACTAGAGACTCCAGCCAGTAAGAGCAGTTGCAGAGGCAGCCAGAGCAGAGACTTAGATCTACTTCACATGTGCAGGCCAACAGACGCTGCTCACCAAAATCTCCAGACTCAGGTGCATGGTGTGCCTGCGTACTCCATGTGTGGAATATAGATAGGGACCACATGTCTCAAAGAACTTCATTACAATAAGTAACCTCCATTTCTGCATTCTAGTTCAAACGCACTCCACACTGCAATATGGAGAATAACCTGCTGATTGAATGTGGGCCATTTCTGTTCTGAGAGTTTAACCAATCTTTCTATAATCCAGGAAGGCTTACCCCTGAAATTGTTCATTGTATTTAACAGCATAATTATAAAGGGAGCAGGGCAGAACATAATTACTACCAACTATTAAGCAAAATTATGACCAGGAATGAGAGAGAACTTTTTTCCCCCTGAAATCTGCTGCTGTAAAACTAAGCTTCTGAAATAGTCACTCAGGGGAAAAAACACTAGTTACTACTGTATGAGCTATGATTTTCTTCTTGATATAAAGACACTTACTTTGGAAATGTACTGAAATGAATACATACTTTGCCTCTGACATTTCCCTAGGAAAGTGCTGATCTTTCTTTGTGAATTTTTCTGTAAATATTCAGCTCCTGATGTTTGAGTGTGAGTATGCTATCGGCATCACATTTTGTTTATACTTGACTTTGCTAGGGAAGCAGGAGCATATTTGGTGCAAGCTGCAATTAATTGCACAGCAGAAGATGATTTGACATTCTGGTAAATCTCCTGTGAGTTTACGTACTGAGTTGGATCATGGATACTATCTTAGACTGTATGAATTGTTCCTCTGAGACATTCTGAAAGACTGTTTATTTAGACAGATTCTATAACACTGCTTGGTTATGCTAGGTAGTGCTGCCCTTTTGGGGAAAAGGAGTGGATAACCTGAAAATATTAGAAAATCTACATAGACTGGATTGACAACCTAAGTTTTGAGGCATACCACCCTTTCTCAGATTTAGATTATTATTTTTTACCCTATATATAGCATATCTAGTTATGAGAGGAATGAGAGATAGTTTTCACATTCCCACTTACAAGCAACATGGTGAGTTTTTAAACAATAGCTAGCTACGTATCTGAGGCAACATGCAATGGAAAAATAATAAGATATTCCAATATACTGCACATAATTAGAGACCTAGCTAGTCCACTTTTTACTAATTGCCCAGAACGAGGAATAGTACATAGCTGCACTGCTCCAGGAGCAGCACACAATGCAGACTGCAATTGTCATGTTTTGTGTCTTGGTCCATATCCTGGAAAAAAACAAGTTTAAGCTCTGACCTGGTACAGTGTGTGCCATACAACTTGCTGGAGCAAGTACACTGGCTGGTATACTGGTAGTGGGGCAAGGCTTCACCTGGTCCCTTCTCTCTCCTGCCTGCCTTTTCAGGTTTGATGGGGTGCACTTCTTCTCTTGTAGTGTCTGGTTTTCCTCCCATGCTCCAATCCATAGTGTAGGTAGTCTGCACAAGACATGAAGCCTTAAGGGGTTGCTTTATTCAGTCCCTTGGCTGAGCATGTAGGACTAATGGCAATCTAGACAATGTGGAGTAAATCCCTAAAAGAAATTGAGTCTCAAATATAATTTTAAAAAAATCAAATCAAATCTTTGGTTTTATGGTTCAGATTAGACAATGGAAAATACAGCACACCATTAGGAAGCATGGAAAATGTGGATTTTCCTAACCGTTATAAGAAAAAAAAATCTCTTTTGCATTCAATTGTTATTTATTCCTTAAACTATTAATGTTGAAAAGTGAAACTCTTAGAAATTATTAGCAGTTACAGTTGCCCACATAACCTTTTCTTTACTCAGTTGTCATGTGGAACAAATAGTTTACAGTTATGTTTATACACAAGAGGCAGAGTGAAAGTTGGGTGGACAACATGAACTTTGGCATTCCTAGGCTTTGAGTGTTTGTGTTCTTGTAACATGTCACTCCATATAAATAGGGTGACCAGATAGCAAGTGTGAAAAATCAGGACGGGGGTGGGGTGATACTAGGCGCCTATTATCACCTATATAAGAAAAAGCCCCAAATATCAGGACTGTCCCTATAGAATTGGGACATCTGATCCCTATAAAATCGGGACATCTGACCACACTGCACATATGGAATTCCTAGGTTTTTAAAAAAGATATCTAAGTTATATCATGTGAATCAGTCTATACAGCAATAATGCTACCAATATAATGGAATGAGGGAGGGCTGATTTAGCTCTGATTTAACAAAGCACTTAAACATGTGTTTAACTGTAAGCATATTCATAGGCCCCATTGATTTGAAGATAAGTATGTGCTAAACTGCTTTTCTCAACTGTCACTTCAAAGCCTGTCTCATTGCATGCTCCTCTTGGTAAGAGAACTGAAGAGGGATATTGGTGCACCAAGTGTTAATCTGTCCCGAGGTACTCCTTTCTGTATCTCACTAGGGAAGAAGTTGTTCGGAGTTAGGGTAGCTTGTGCTAGTTTCACACTTGAAGCACAAGATCCTCCAAAAGGGATTCAATACATTTTCTAGAAAAACAAATTACAGATAAATTCTTATCCCTGTTTCACAGATGGGGAAATTGATCAAGAAGATCTGCTAATTTACCCAACAGTACAGAAGAAGTTCAAGTCTGTGTCGGAACCAAGATTAAAAACTGCGTCTCTTGAAGCTATTATGACACAGTGCCTCTTACACAAGCAGTTACCTTCTCTGAGCTTCAGTTTCCTCCTCTGTGAAATCAGGGTAACGCTACTTATCCCAGTGCTAGTCTCACAATTTAGTAATAAATGTTTGTAAAGTGCCTCGTACTTAGTGCAATATGTTTTCTTTAAGATTAATTCCATCAAGACACTGTCATCCCTAAATCGTGACACTCTAAACTCCCACACATGATCTGTGGATCACATCTTGCCATTAGCAGATTATGGTGGCTGCCATATTGGGGGTGAGGGGAGAGAGGGAAGTACAAGGGTCCACCTGGTCCCTTCTCTCTCCTGGCTACTTGCACAGGTCTGATAGCATAGGCGTGCGCATGGGGTGTGCCCAAGCACATCCTAATGCAGGTGTGGGCAAGCTCATCCTGCGCAGCCCGCCTGAGCTCCTGGCCAGGGAGGCTCCCTCCAGTTCCGACCCTGCCTTCCCCCATACCCCGGCTCCTCAGCGCACTGCATCTCAGAGCAGCATGGTAAAGGGGCAGGGCTATGAGTTCCGGCGGGCTGAGCAGCAGGAGCTCAGGCCCTGCCAGAGCCATGCCACTGCAGTGCTGTCCAGGACCACTCCTGGACGTGGTGCACCAAGGCTCTGAGAAAGGGGGCTGTGGGGTTGGATAAGGAGCAGGGAATCCTGGGGGAAGCCAGGGGACAGGAAGCGGGGCATGGGGTGGGTTGGATGGGGCAAAAGTTCTCGGTGGGGGTGGTCAGGGGACGGAGGAACAGGGGGGTTGGGTAGGCGGTGGAGTCCTGGGGGGCAGTTAGGGTGGGGGGATCTCAGGAGGCAGCAGTCGGGGGACAAGAAGCAGGGGAGATTGGGAGCTTTGAGGGGGGTAGTTGGGGTGGGAATGGATGGGGGTGGGGCTAGGGCAGGGCTTCCTGGGTGCACACCCCAATGAAATGTGCTGAGCACGCCTATGTTTGCTAGGGTTAAGTACCACCACTGTGGTGTCCGCTTCCTCTCCCATGCTGCAATCTATGGTATAATAGTATGTACAAGACACTAAGAGGTTGCCTTATTCAGTCCATTGGTAAACGGGTGAGGTAATATCTTTTATTGGACCAACTTTTGTTGGTGAAAGAGACTACACAGAACTCTTCAGGAAGAAGAAGAATAAAAGATATGACCTCACCTACCTTGTGTCTAATATCCTGGGACCAATAAGGCTAAAACTACACTAATATAATATTATATTTCACTGTTTGCAGTGTTGTTGTAATGGTATCAGTCCCGGGATATTAGAGACACAAGGTGGGTGAGGTCATATCTTTTATTAGATCATTTTATCTAGGCTAGAGAGAGAAACTTTTGAGCCACACAGAGGTCATCTTCTACCACTCAAAGTAGAGTGGCTCATAAACACTGACCACTAAAAATCATGGACCGAACAAAGAGACTGGATTTATGGATTATTACAGGGGTGGCCAAATTTACTTACTCTCAGCTGTGTACAACAATCTTCAGAAGTTTGAGAGCTGGGGCTCAGGGCTTCAGCTCCACTGGAAACACCAGAAAGGGCTTGGGCTTCAGCCCTGCTCCTGCTGAAGCCCCAATCTCCAACAGGGCTGAAATCCTAAGACCCCCCTCCCAGAGGGATAGAAGCCCCTACTCCAACACCCTTCTGCAAGGCATAGGTCTGGAGCTCACTCACCAGTTTGATAGATGAAGAATGGGGTGACTCCACAAGCCACACTTTAACAGTAAAAGAGCCACATGTGACTTGTGAGCCCAGTTTGACTGCCCCTGGGTTGTTATAAGTCTGTAGCCCACTAAATCACCCATTTTGTCCTGTGACTGCAGAGGTGTTAACGGGCCATTCTACCTTGAATAGTCCCTTACTCTATATGCTAATCACTTATGCTAAACAATCTGTTCCACCTTGCATCTTGCTGTGATGCTCAGAGTACCTTTCCCAGAGATGAAGAAGAGCTCTGTGTAGCTTGAAAGCTTGTCTGTCTCACTAACAAAATTTGGTCCAATAAAAGATCTCTCACCCACCTTGTCTTTCTAAATATAATATTGGCATTTAGATTTAAAAAGTATTTCATACCAAATTTAGACCTGAGCTTTAAACAATCTATTATGACCTGAAAGTTTATCGCTTCCTATTGTAATTGAAGGTAGTAACATTTTAGTTTTTAATAAACATATTGATGTTAACTATGAAATTAATAGTTTCACTTTCACAAAGGCAAATTGATCAAGTGGATAAATTGTGATACAACTGTAATTGTCATAAAGACTCCAGATATTTTAGAAAATATAAACAGACATAAAATTTAATTCTCGTAGATAACTAAGCACCCAATATAATATATGACAGATGAAGAAGTTCTAAGTGAAAGGGGAAATAACACTTCTTTATTCAAGTTCTCCATGTAGTTCATGATTTTATAGGCCTGTCTTTCGTCAGTCAACTCTTTTCCAAGCTAAACAGTTGCAATATTTTCAATCTTTCTTGTAAGCTCTTCCATACCTCTAATCATTTTCATTGTCCTGTGTGTGTCTATATTGTACCCGTAACTTTTCCTAAAAATCATTATACATTGTTGTTAAAGCACCTTTAGAAATGATATTTTAAAGATTTGGTCTTAAATGGTTTATTTTCAGTTCTTGTATAATTCACTTTATGCCACTAGAGGGTACCAAAACATTTTGTTTTCCAAGTTGCTTCCCTGATAACTGATTGCAATGGAGGTTTACAGTTGAATTAATATTAATAGGCCTCTTAGCAAATAAATATGCACTCATTTGTGGTGAAATCTTAAATTGTTCTTTGGCCTGTATCATCTGTTTTAGGATGTTTACACTTTTTTGTAAATATATATTATTTTTCCTTCTTTTGACTACACTAGAAGGATTTTTTTTTTTTCAAAAAATGACTAGCGATTTTGGGTGTCTTAATTTATGGGTGCCTAGCTGATTTTGGGTGGTCCTGTAAGGTTTCCCTTACCTTTCATTATTGTGAATGTGAAGTGAAGTAGGTGAAGGTATTGAACCGTTTTGAAAATCACGCTTCTTTTAGATCACCTACTGGCTGAAAATCAAGCTGTTTTCAGATGCCTCAAGTTGGGCTCCCAAAATCGCTTCCCTTAGTCGCTTTTGAAAATCTTGGATGGGTGCTGAAAATTAGGTTCCTAAATCCATAGTGAGTCATCAAAATATAAGTGGCCTGACTCCCAAAGGAATTCCATTGAAATCAATGAAAACTGCAGGGGTTTTTCACCTTTGAAAATCAGGCCTTATCTAAGTCACTACATATTGTCTTAGGAATCTAACTTTAGCTGGACATGCTTGAAATTTGGGCTGTTAGTAGTAGTAATAGTAGTATTCTGAAACTCCCAAAGGCCCTAATCAGGAGTGGAGTGCCACTGTGTTACGTGTTCTACAAACATACAAAAAGAACATTCCTGCAGAGTTTACATTTTAATCTGAGACAAGACAAAGTGAAGGTAACAAGCAATAGGAAGGAAGAGGGAGAAAATATTGTTAATATACATATGTAAGCCTGCTAAAACCGTATTTATATTTCTTGGATTTTAATTTACTAATACATTGGCAATACCTAAATAAATTATGAATTATTGCATCAGTCTGATATAATACTGATATAGTCTACAAAATGTATGAGTCTATATATAAAACTAATATCCAATCTTTTCAGAATATTGCAATCTATATAGTTTACATGTATTTAAAGGTTCCATTTATATTACTTATTTCATTATTTTTATTATTGTTTTGGACTAGATTCCTTCATTCTCACTGAGTGGTACCTTACTGAACAAGTAATCCCAGTGGCTTCAGTAAATCCGTTTATGGATTAAGACATTTTCAACTCGAGTAAGGAGATCATAGTTCATGGTGATGTGGTCTGTTGACAATATCTTGAATATTTTGCTGTTTCATGTTACAAAAATGCGTTTCCCCTACATTCTGTAGCTGTCTTTCTTTAAACAATTGCAAGGGCTGTCTTTTCTCTTTCTGCCTTGTTGCCTCTGGTGTTAGGTGCCTACTTCTCATGAGTGCTATATTAAAGTGAAATTCACCCTGTGAAGAGGGCCAAAAAAAGGCCTCTCTGTGTATCATTTAAATTTCACTTAAGCCTTATTTTGAGGACTTAAATGCTTCATATGCATAGGGTATATTTCACCCTCAGTGAACAGCTTGTTTTAATTATTCTCTGAAAGCAGATAAGCACAATATTCTTACTATGTTAATCATCACTTTCCCCTGGTTCTTCATGTTTGGGATTTAAACAATGTCTTAGGGCCTAGTCCTGTGAAGTGTTGCATTCCCCTATCTTTCAGTATCATCAGCAGGAGATGAAGATCTTCATCTCTAGAGTTGGGCAGAATTTTTAGACGGATAGTGTATTTGTCAAACAGTGTAATTTGTGTTTAAATTCACATACCCTTGTTCAAACTTTTTGGGGGATTTAAGCATCATTTACAAAACAGTTGGAGAAGGAGCAAGGATTTAAAGAAAACATTTCATTCAATCTGACTTACCACTTATGTTTTCTTTTTCGATTTGCTGATATTTTTCAGAGTTTTCTAATTTGGCTCAGGTCAAACTAGCTTTTTATTTTTCAGAAATGCAAGTGAACTGCAAAATCTGGTTCATCCATCTCTGTTTGCCACCTCAAGGAGGCACACTATATTTTACAAAATTATACCTTTTATTTTGTAAATTTGGCATCATGGCATGAAATGGTCCCCATCTGGATTTATAATCTTGAAAATAACTAACCTAATTTAAAAGTTTAATTTACACTTTTGCTCTATCTCCTCTGCAGAATTTGATCTAATGATGCACAAAAGGTTCATTGTCAGACTACTGCTACTGAGCCCACAGGTTTTCTCAGTTATACTGGTGTGACTCCATTGAAGTCAATAGGGAACTTGGTTGGATCTGAGTACGTTTCTCCTGACTTATGCTTGTTAATTTTATAGTTAATTGGAAGCTTTAGAAAGAAATAATGTTCTTTGGGTATTCAAGGTGCAAATGAAATTACAGCAATAAATTATGTCCTGCCCTCCTTGTCATCTTGTGTTGTGTTGTTTTATGTAGCATATTTGTTTGAATTACATTTAAGCTGATTGAGACCTTTTACTTCTAAATAAGTGCTCAGATAGTACAGTGATGGAAGCCATATACATAACTAGATAAGTAGTCTGTATGCCACCAAGTATACTTATGGCTCCATTAGAATGATGGTAGTATCAATTATTAAAAAAAGAAAAAAAAAGAAAGGAGAAAACCAGAGTGTTCTGAAATATTAGGCTGTGTAAGAAATCTCATTTAACATTGTACACATAAAATTCAGTGACGGAAAATCAAGCATATTAAATATTAACTGTATTTCTAACCTTTAGAAAAGATGGTAGTGGCAGCATTCCATTCTGGAAGTCATTTTGTAGGCAGCTACTTTAGTCAGTCTTTTATTTGGTACATTTTTGATAACTCCGGAAGTAAAACGTAATATGAATCTAATTAAAAGAACTATAGATTCAAAATATTGTGAAACAACCAATATTCCACTTAGTCTCCCACTGAAAAATTCTTCTAGAAATATGGGATATGAGCCAATTTTAGTTCAGGTAATTACAAGCTCTGAGGTACAATTAACATCTATTTTTTCATTCTTCTTAAGTCTTTTCTATTTGCATTTAGGACCAGTTATTCTAATTCTAAATATATGAAATTCTTAAATTGTGCATAGTTTATATGCTGTTATAAAATATTTTGCATACTGTAATAAGCTTTCACTAAAACAGTTTCAGCTATGAGAATGTTAAATGTGAGAAAGGGCATGTTTCATACATAATGAAAAAAATTCTAAAAAGCAGATAGTTACAGTTAGACTTTAAAAGAAAATATTATTTGATATGGGTCTCAGTTGCTGTGTGTCTTTGATTAAATAAGAACAGAAGTCAAATGTGATACTATTGTTAAAGAATTTACCTTATTAAACCTTCACCTTTCAGATTCAGTTATTTGGCTTTGCTGCTTTGTTTGGTGTTTGAGAAAATTCTCATTTAAGTCATAGACTGTATGATTCTTTTGAATTATTTTGCAAAGCTTATTTGACTGCTTTATCTCTCATTTCATTTCCTTTAATACCTACACAAGCTGGGATCTATACAAAAATGACATTGTTGCTGTGACATATTACCATATTATAGACATCAATAATTTCCAAAGCTATACCTCCTCTGGTGATTGAAATTTCTAGGGTGATATCAATGGCACTTAAAAGATCTGGAAAAGTGACAGATTGTAAAGGTTGTACTTCACCAATCTAATTCAGTGCCATCAGGACATCAAATAACTCAACAGTATAACCAGATAGGTAATCTAACTGACTTCTTCAACCCTTTTTCTCGCTTCACCCTAAAGAAAAACAAAAAACCCAAAACAACCACCACCCAGGAAAACTAATTTGAGAATATTAAAATAGAGAAATAAAGGTCTAAAATGAAGTCACATTTACAATTTATTTTAATTGAATTGCCATCCAATTAAAGACCTTGCACAATGCAAAGAAGGAACACTAAAGGAAGATTTCTTACTAGTGCAAGACGCGTGGTTCAACTTCAGTTGATTCCTTAGCTCAAACATCTTAGCCTAGAGAGAGTTCAGAAACTGGACTACATGAGATTTTCAATACTGTTTATTTTATCTGGGTAAAAAATACTGCAAGAATAATCTGCTTTACGTTATCTCAGTATTTCCAGTTCTGTTGCTGGACTAAACCAGAAAGTGCAGCTTTGAGTGCAATGAAATGATTCACCAAATTTTATTAAACTTTATAAAATGTTTGAGTTTTTTGTCATTCCAGTAATGAACAAAAGTTCAAGCAATTAATTTGCACCATGTTTGGAGTTCTTACTGCTTCTTCCCCGCATAACAAATTCTAAATCAAATTTTCTTTTTCCTTAAATACTGCTCAGGTTTGTCATTCAGTTCATAATTGCCCACCTTGTTAACTGCAACATCTTCCTCTTTGGCCTCCACAATAATGAAATGGCTTCCTTCTGATGTATACAAAATACAGCTGCTAAGATCATATTCTATGCCCAATGACAGTATCCATTTCTTTGAATCTTTTCACTGGCTACCCATCTTCAACTGTATAAAGTTAAAGCTTCTCACCCTCAGCTTTAAGATTGTCCATAGTGTGGCCCCTCCTTCTGTACCACACTGTTGTCTTTTATCTATCAGTCCAGCTTCCTCCAGTCTGTCAATAACACTAGCTTTCCCTTCCTGCTTGCCTCCTCCTCCCACAAATGTCTTTACACCTCCAGTCAGCCCTTTAGGGAAGGTCCTCTCTGAAATTACTAACACCTACTCTTCTCCAAATGTTAATGAGGATAATAACATACGCACTTTTTATCATCAGTGTGTAACTTTTCATGATGATACTGTATTGTCTCCATGATTTCTTCCAATTATATTTATGTAAATTAATACTTAATTATAATAGTCCTTCTTTAGTATATGACGTGCAGTGAAGAAATTATCATATAACTATATGGTCAATAAAATTAAATGCAGCTTTTAAAAATCAGCTTGCAGAATTACATTTTGATACTTATCAAATAATTTTAATCTGAATTTTAGGTAATAAAAAAGAATGTCTTATCCATTTCCTATATCACTGTCTCATTGTTCAATTACAAAACTGAATTTGATGACCCCAGGATAAGTAATTATTCAGTCATACTTCTAAATATTTAAATTCTGCAGTAAATGTCATTCTTTCCTTATTATTGGAGATATGGAGGTAATGAATTATCAGTGGCTTGAAAGAATTCATAGATAATTTAAATTGCCTACCCTTTGACTACCTGACCTGCAAATTACCTACCCCATTCTTTGTTGAAGTTAGACTGGGTATTGTAGGAAAGATGACAATATTGCGTGTTCTTCAGTTTTGACATTTCATTATGTTGTCACATTGTGATGTATACTTTGATGAGAAGGAGTTTTAAAACAAAACTTACCAGTGTGTGTGTGTGTGTGTGTATATATATATATATATATATATATATATATATAGAAGATACCATTTTAACCCTTCTCTATTGTTCTTTAAAAGTAGTAACATATTTCTGATATAAACTCATGCGTTTGTGTGATACAGTCTCAAAAGTATATAAAATGTATTCATAGGAGAACCTTTTATATCAAATTTTATCACCAGCATAATCTTAGTGTACTATAGAAATGTTCATTGCTAAAATAAATCAGTTCAGGTAATTTACATTACTATTACATTATCCATACAGTTTGCACCTTCAGTTAACAACCATTTTCCTTATTAGATCCTCTAGTCTAGTATCTTGATGTACCATCTCCTAACAAACTATAGGGTCTCTCACATACCCTAAATGCTCTATAATTTTAGGTTATACCAATGTAAGCCCTTTAAATTTTATTTTCAAAGAATATCACAGGTAAAACAATCCTTTCTTAAACAGCCTATTATAGTTTTTCACTGTCTATAAATACAACACATAAAAACTCCTTATTACAGAATGCTTTATTAACACCAGAAGATAGTCTTATGACATGATCTGTAGTTGATTGATTTGCCTGAAAGACACTTTAATACTGAGGAAGAAGATTATTCATCTCCAGAAAGAATGACAGCCAACAATAAATCATTTTCTCCATCATCTTACATAGAGATGAAGGTAAGGCTATCAGATAAGAACCTAAATCAGAAACATGATCCTTTTTTTAAAAAAAAATAGGAAGTGTAAAAGATTGCTTTCCCATTTTTGAGCTTTCCAAAAGTACAAACATAATCAGTATAAATATGATGAGCTATATGAAAATAATTTAAACATGGCTGACAGTCATTTCATTGTTTTTATTTGTCTGTTTCAAATTTGATGATTATTCTATTTGATTTTTTTGAAGAAAAGTATCCTAAACAAGAAAAAAATGTTGTTACACTAGTTTATCTCATCAAAATAATAAATAGATTAATGCCTCAAGAGAAATTGTACTTTTATGGTTTATTGTGTCATTGCATTTAATTGACATGCATGTTTCAGTAAGTCCATATACAAAAAATACTTATTTCATGTGTATCTAAATGCCTTATGAAGTTTCAACTTGATAAGGTATTCTTCACTTTCTACTCTAAAAAACGGAGTAGTTTATTAAAGACCTGTTGTGTCTCACTGAAGTGCTAAGTCATCTGAGCATTATTAGCCAGACATTTTCTAGAGGCATCACAGCTTGGGAAAATCAGCAAAGTCAGGGGATTTTCCTTCATCTAAGTGTCTTCATGAATTCCCTAAAAGAAGAGATGTCTGCTGCTGCTTGTCACAGGTCTTAAAATGCACAAAAATGAGGTTGTTGTCATGTATACCAAATACAATATCAAACTTTGTGACAAAGTTTTTGTGGGATGAACTGCCAGAGAACCACCAAGGAACCTTCATTAATTTTATTTTTTCCATGCCATGTTGACTTTAACTTTCAGGGTTCATACTTTTAAAGGGAAATTCTCTTCATAAAATTCAGTTTCTGGTGCAATCATAAATTCAGGAAAATTTCTATTCTAAAAGCAGCTATCTTCCAACTTAGTAAGCATAATCCTTCCTTGTATCCAGAATCCTGTCTATGAATGTAAGTGACTGTCTTTAATTGCTTATTTGCTCCTGTAAATACTACATAGCTGCAAGAAAGATGTTTGAGTTCTAATTGGTTACTCCTAAGTAACTTTATTAAAATCAATGGGATTGTATAAATGTCATTGGAAGCTGGATTAAAGCATATTTTTTAAAAAGATAATTCATTTTGTTTTAGAAGACTCCCAAGGATGGTGAGTCCACCACCTCCTCCAGTATTTAAATACACACGGATATTGCATTTTATTTCAAGGCTGAAGCTGTCTTTCCTGAATTTCTCTAGCTTCGATATCCATTCATTATATCTTATGTCTCTGTTAGCAAGGTTAATAAGATCTCTTGCCCATGTGTAAGTATCAACGCACAGCAATCACATCACCTCTCTGCCTTCTCTTCAATAAGCTGTATAAGTCAAGATCTTTAAGCCTCATTTCAAAAGGCTTGTTTTCCAGTCAATGGATCATTTCTGTGACCCTCTTTTGAACTCTCTAGTACTTCCACATCGTTCTTGAAATGTGGCTATCAGACATGGAAACAGTCTTCTAATAGAAGTCTTAGAATGTTGTATATAGATGTAAAATCATTTCCTTATTTTTACTTGATAGTCCCCTTTTTATATATCCAAGGATCACATTATCCCTTTTTGCCACAGTGTTTCACTCAACCCTCATGATTTATCTACGGTATCCACTAAGGGTATGTTCACACTGCATTTAGACACCAGCAATAGGCCTGTGCCAGCTGACGTAACCTCATGGGGGTGTTTAATTATAGTGTTAGATGTTCAGGTCTGGGCTACAGCTCGGGCTCTGGGACCCTCCCACTTCTTTGGGTCTGAGGGCCTAGGCACCAGCAATAAAACAGGCCATTAGCTTGAACCCAGGTCAGCTGGCATGGACCAGTTGCAGGTTTTTAATTGCAGTATAGACCTGCCCTACATCTTCTTTTGAGTCGCTGCTTTAAGACCATCTCCCATAAAATCATAGGACTGGAAGGGACCTCAAGAGATCATCTAGTCCAGTCCCTTGCACTCATGGCAGGACTAAGTATCCCTGACAGGTGTTTCTCTAACCTGCTCTTAAAAATCCTCAATGATGAGGATTACACAACCTCCCTAGGAAATTTATTCCAGTGCTTAACCACTCTGACAGGAAGTTTTTCATCATATCCAACTTAAACCACCCTTGCTGCAATTTAAGCCCATTGCTTCTTGTCCAATCCTCAGAGGTTAAGAAGAACATTTCTTCTCCCTCCTCTTTATAGCAATCTTTTACGTACTTGAAAACTGTTATCATGTTCCCTCTTAGTCTTCTCTTCTCCCTAAACAAGCCCAATTTTTTCAGTCTTCCCTCATAGGTAAGGTTTTCTAGACCTTTAATAATGTATGTTGCTCTTCTCTGGACTTTCTCCAATTTGTCTACATCTTTCCTGAAATGTGGCACCCAGAACTGGACACAATGCTCTAGTTGAGGCCTAATCGGTGCAGAGTAGAGCAGAAGAATACTTCTTATATCTTACTTACAATACTACTGCTAATATATCACAGAATGATATTTGCTTTTTTTTCTTTGTAATAGTGTTACACCGTTGACTCATATTTAGCTTGTGATCCACTATGACCCCCAGATCCCTTTCCACAGTACTCCTTCCAAGGCAATCATTTCCCATTTTGTGTGTGTGCAACTAATTGTTCCTTCCTGCATTTGTCCTTATTGAATTTCATCCTGTTTACTTCAGATCATTTCTCCAGTTAGTTCAGATCATTTTGAATTTTAATCCTCTCCTCCAAAGCACTTGCAACCCCTCCCAGCTTGGTATCATCCACAAACTTTATAAGTGTACTTTCTATGTCATTATCAAATCATTAGTAAAGATATTGAACAAAACCAGACCCAGAATCAATCTCTGATCCCCACTTGTTGCGCCTTTCCAGTATGACTGTGAACCACCAATAACTATTCTCTGGGAACGATTTTCCATGCAGTTAGGCACCCACCTTATAGTAGCTCCATCTAGGTTGTATTTCCTAGTTTGGTTATGAGACTGTCAAGTGAGAAAATATCAGATATCTTACGAAAGTCAAGATATACCACATCTACCGCTTTCCTCACTGCCACCTTCCCCCATTTGCAAGGCGTGTTACTCTGTCAAAGAAAGCTATCAGATTGGTTTGAAACAATTTGTCCTTGACAAATCCATGCTGTTACTTATCACCTTATTGTCTTCTAGGTGTTTGCAAATTGATTGCTTAATTATTTGCTCTATTATCTTTCCAGGTACAGAAGTTAAGATGACTGTCCTGTAATTCCCTGGGTTGTCCTTATTTCCCTTTTTATAGATGGGCACTATATTTGCCCTTTTCTAGTCTTCTGGAATGTCTCCCATCTTCTATGACTTTTCAAAGATAATTGCCAATGGCTCAGATATCTCCTCAGTCAGCATCTTGAGAATTCTAGGATGCATTTCATCAGGCCCTGGTGATTTGAAGACATCTAATTTGTCTAAGTAACTTTTGACTTGTTCTTTCCCTATTTTAGACTTTGATCCTACCTCATTTTCACTGCCATTCACTATATTAGATGTCCAGTCAGCACCAACCTTCTTGATGTAAACCGAAACAAAAAAGTCAGTAAGCACCTCTGCCATTTCCACATTTTCTGTTATTGACTTTCCCCCTTATTGAGTAATGGACCTACTCTGTCACTGATTTTTCTCTTGCTTCTAATGTATTTTTGGAATGTTTTCTTGTTTCCTTTTATGTCTCTAGCTAATTTGATCTCATTTTGTGCCTTGACTCTCCTAATATTGTCCCTACATAACTTGCGTTATTTGTATATATTCATCCTTTGTAATAGTGGGATAGTTTGCTCTTGTGGACTTAATGATGTCTCCTTGAAAAACTGCCAGCTGTCTTCAATTGTTTTTCCCCTTAGACTGACTTCCTATGGGATTTTACCTATCAACTCCCTGAGCTTGCTAAATTTTGCTTTTTGGATATCCATTGTCTTTATTGTGCTGTTCTCCATCCTACCATTCCTTAGAATCCCAGCCTCATTCAGTGCACAGGATATACCTTATCTGGGGATTAATCAGGTTTGTGTGCAAAGTTGTCTATATCACCCCTACCTTATTTGTTACAGAAGCTGGACAGTGTATAGTGAATGAGGCAGGGGGTTTGCAGGCAGAGAGAGGATTCGTGCTTAAGACATTTGAGTGCTGCCCTGGAAATTTGGATTCTATCCCTGCCTCTGTCACAATATTCCTGTGTGATGCTAAGCAAGCTACTTAAATCAAAGTTGTCACAAATGGTCACTAATTCTTTCTAATTTTCTGGGTGCTTAACTTGAGACTACAGGGCCAGGTTTGCAGAACTGCTGAACACTTGCATCTGCAACTCACATGAATAGAAACTGTGCTTGATTATATATAGTGCTGCAGAATACTTTGCATTATGCAACATCAAGTCTAGTTTTCTCAAATTGGGCACCTAAAACTCGTGGTAATTTTTTTACCTTAATATCTTTGTTTCTCAGCTCCCCACCTGTAAAATGGGGATAATACCTCTCATTTACCTCAGCAGGGATTTTGTGAATATAAAATGATTGTGAAGCAAACTAAAGTGATGAGCACCATAGAAAAGCCCTTGAGGAGATTAATTCATCTTCAGAGCAGGGTTTCAATAATGTGCTATAATTAAAACCCAGGGCCACATATTGAACAATGAGGATAAAACAAAATATGGAATAAATACTCATTAACTGAACACTGTTCATCCAATGTTCTGAACAAAGCAAGGCTCCTGTGGAAAAAATTGTATGTGAAAGCATAATTAAAGACTGTATCATAATATATATGAACACGAGGGGCAAATTAAGTAACCTTATTGCATAGGCAACCTTAATTCTGAAATTTCCTAACTTTTGAGTGCTTGATTTTTATTATGATTGCAGTGCTCTTTTAATGGAGATTTTTGGGGGTGTAATTGTAACTGCTTTAAGTCTAGACCTAAATTTATCCTGTTCTTCATCTGCAAATGCAACCTCTGGTTCCCTTATACTGTGCTAGGTCCTTAGGTAGTTTTCCAACAAAATACTCTCCGCTCCCCTCACCCCTCCTGCAAATTGATCAAAAGTAACCAAGATGTGTAATACTAATATACTGACTTCATTATTAGCAAGGCCTTTACTTTTTGCCCTTTTATACACCTCAAGGTTTTCAGTTTCTTAAATGTTTTATAAAAAAAGATGGACATATAGCCTGAATAGTAAATGGCTTTGATAATAGTTAAATACCATGCTGAGAACAGAAATATCATTTCCAGAACCATTTTGTGCATCTCCCTTAATTTCATTTTCAAATGTCGCTGAGGTTTTCATGATTTTCCTAATGTAGTACATTTTTCCACATCAGGAAAGAAAAGATCACTCAACCTTGTAACATGAAACACATTTTGCTTTGGATGTGGGTGTTGTGACAGAAAATATTAAATACTTATATAAGATGCCAGATGGTCATTGTTGGAGACTTCAGCTGTCTATTCAGACACAGAGCATATGTAATGTTGGCACCAGTTGTGCAAATCTCCCAAGCCACAACTGACATAACTCAGCTCTGATGTGTAAGGACCACAATTAGAATGCAGGCAGCAATTCTCCATATCAAGGTCTAACATTAAACCTTTCTGAAGAGTGCCAACAAGTATAACCAATTGGTGTCAGCCCTCGTGGTGGTATATGTAACGAGTACATCTGTCCACTGGGATGTGGAGTGAGACCAGCAAATACACATTTTGCTTTGACTCTTTCTCATTTTAGAAATTAAAATAACACACAACATTATTCTGATGAGAATATTGCTCCTTCACTTTCTATTTCCAATCTTTGTCTGAATCTTTGCTCTTACTTTGAAGTTTAGATAATCAACCAAATCAGGGATTTCTTGGTAGTTTTTATATGGGTTTTTATCCATACTGAATTTATCACCCTAAAATCTTTATTGAGGTTTTGATTTTTCTTATTTGAATGCAATAAACCAATTTAGCATTGCCTTATCAAGTGCAACTAATTAACATCAAAGATATTGTTATTCATTATCATTCTATGATTGGTTATGTGTACTATAAATGCTGAATTTGCTTTTTTGAATCTCATTCAATGCGCTAGCTTTAAGTTCCATATAGATTGCCTTCTTCATTTGCACAGTACAATATAAGTTAATAATGCATATGCATTTAACTGGAAAATTACCTCTTCCTAAAGAACCATCAGACCTTTCATCATTTTATAGAAATTAAAAGTACGATCATTTTAGTGCTAAAGGACAAACTATTCCATCCCCACATATATCTGTGATGTTATGGTCCATTCATGTGCTATTTGACATATAATCAATGTATATTAAATAGATTTATATTGTAGGAATATAGAAATATAAGACTGGTAAGTGTTTAGGAATGATGAGTATATTAGGTATACAAGTAAAACATGACTGAAACACAAGGCCTACAGTGGGTGACCTGTCCATGACTCATGACTAAAATTATCCATGACTAAATTGTAGCTTTAGTTATAACTCTTGCATGGGTTTTGGAGGATTTCTATATGCATGGGTAATCGTACCTTTAGTTATTGCTTGAATAAAACTGTAATATGGACAAGACTTTGAACTTGTGATTGTATCTGTGGTTACTATCCTTGAACTTCGTGTGTTGCCAGAGTCTCCACATTTAAGAAAAGCACCAGAGACAATTTTCACTCTGTATCAACTGGAGTCAAACCCATACTGGTGTAATAAAACATCACTAAATTCACTTGAAATAAAATTAAAGGCTACATAGGGCATGCTGCACTTCATTTCCCTTTTGTCTGTGTTTGTGGGGCGGTACAGACAAGCCCTTAACTTGCTTGAAGATGTTCCGGAGGTGACAAGTTTATATTTTGAGAACAGAACTGTTGACACAGTTTATAAATCGTCACTCAACTGGTATTTAATATTTGACTTCAACTGCTCCATGCAGACAAATCCTTTACCCTTTTGCAGAGCTTCAGTAAAGTCAAATGTGGCTCCGCTTAAGTCTGCCTACATGGAGCAGCTTGGTTTGTAAAACATAGGTGAAGTTGTTTCTTAGTTTGCAAGTGGCTTTTATGTTTACCCGTTGTAGGATAGAAATCAGCAGTGTGAGTTTTCTATAGACATGTCTTCTGAAATTACAGATAAGAAATTACCTGAGGCATATATTTATCCATCTGATGGACCTCTCAGAAACATAAATTTGCTGAACAGTGTTGTTTCTTTACTTGACATTTTTTGTTTCATTTTAATTAGTGTCTATTAAACCAGGTAGTATGTACCTATATTTGCCACAGTTATATTTATGCACATTAGAGATGTTTGAAAACCCTAGCACTTATTTAAAAAACTCTGGATTGGGGAGGAGGGGGCATTAAATTTTTTTCTCTTAAGCCATAATTTGTAATGGAAAAATAATTTTTAAAAATCCTCATCACAGCTGTTGTTAACTAAATACAAGCCTAAATATCTTCCCAGCCCCCAAAAGGTGACTAGTGTGATGTCCACAGAAATGCCCAAGGACTTGATCCTACTCTAATCCCAGGATGGCAGGGTGGTATCTTTTGCTCTTGGACACAGAATGGTGTCCCAGGCAGAAATCATGTAAGCAGGCTGACTTTCTCCACTACAAATTCATTTTCTCTTTCAGGTCTGCCATCTTCCTTACTAAACAACTCTACTTCTCAAACTTATTTGAATATCACATCTGCAATCCCAGCCACTTTTTTCACTGTCTTTAGCTGCTCCTCAAATCCTCTCCATCTCCCACATTCACTTGTCTCTCTGCACTAGGTTCTGCAATTTCTTCCAGGAAAAAGTAAACAACATTCTCTTTCCTCCTTTTCTCGTGTCATAGATGCAGATGTTTTCTCTCTCTTGTCCCAGTGACCCCAACACATGCCATCTCATCAGCTCCCTCACACACAGTCTTATACCCTCCCTTACTCTTCTCCTTAACCTCACACTCTTCTGGTTGTTTCCCCTCACAATACAAACATACATTAAGCTCTTCCATCTTAAAAAATAAACCGACAAAAAACAAGAAAAAAATTTTTTGACCCTCAACCCCCTTGTCTCTCCAATTACCACCATATTTCCCTTGTCTCATACATCTATGAGCTTATTGAATTAACTGTTTAAAATTGTTGGCTGGAGTTCTTCTCTAATTCAGACCTAGGCCCTCTCCAATTCAGCTTCGCCCTTGCACTAAATTAAACTGTTCTTGCCAAAGTCTCTTGTTCCAAGCTAAATATCAGAAACAGTATTCCTTCCTCATCCTCCTTGATCAGTCGATCACCTTTGACACAGTCAGGTCATGTTCTACTTCTTGAAATTTTGTCCTCACTCAATCCCCTCCTAATTCATTCTCTCTGGGTGACCTTGAGAGGGTCCTCCTCACCTTTTCTCCAACTTTCTGTGGGGGTTCCATAGGGCTCTCTTCTTCTCTCTCTACATTTTTATCTCATCTGCCAACACAAATTCAACTACTGTGTCCAGCAGGATGACTCACAAGTCTACCTCTCTCCTCCAAACTTGGTTCCTTCTGTCCAAACTAAAATCTTGGCCTGTGTATAAGATCTCCTCATGGATGTGTAATAAACAGCTAGACTAAAACACAGTTCTTAATCTTCTCCCTCCCTCAAAACCATCCCTGCTGGCTTCTTTCTCAATCCCTGTGAAATCACCATCCTCCTGCCTCTCATTCAGGCCCATAAACTGGATATTATGTTAGGCTCTCACCTCTCTTGAGATGCTCACATCCAAGCTATGTTTCAGTCTTGCTGAATCTTTCACATAACATATTATGTTCAGAGAGCTGTTTTGATGAATAAAGAATACTAAAACTTTCATCCAGGCTCTCATAATCTCATGTTTTAATTACTGCAAGATCATTTTCTCTGTCCTTGACAAATGCAATCTTGCCCCACTCATATTCATTAGAATGCTGCTGCAAAGATCATTTTCCTTGCCTGTTACTTTGTCCAGGTCACACTCCTCTTTTCTATCTCCTCAGTGGCTCCCTGTTCTCTATCACATCAAATATAAGCTACTCATTATCCATTGTCCTCATTATCAAGACCTTCATGGCCTATCCTCAGCCTACCTATCATTCTCTATTGAGAGGTTGACTCTTGCCTCCAGTCACCCCATGATGTCTGTCATGCTGTCTGGAGCAATTCACGACTCTGAGGGCAGACTGTCAAAAAGCAGGGCAGACCCCCTAAACTTGTGGGTATGTTCTATAATTAGATGTGAACTTCTGAAGCACTAAACAGTTTTAACATAGATTCACAGTCAATCCCCTTGGGCACTCCAGTCTATTTTGCCACTGAGGCAAGCTGGATTTAGTGAGAAATGGTCACTTATACCAAAAATCACAAAATATCCAGGTTGTTCCCAGTTCCAAGTGACCAATCACTTACCCCAGCTCAATTTGTATCTCAAATCTCACACCAAAGACAACACTTGTAGCCAATCCTATAATAAATTAACTAAGGATTTATTAACTAGGAAATATAAATGAGATATTTACAAATTGAAGCATATACTCAAATGAGTTAGTCTGTGACTCCAAAAAGGACAGAGTTTTAGTAATCTTTCAGCAATGAACGTCTTTTAGGCTAATCTAGGTTGACCCTAGGAATTTATGCTTTCGTTTTCTAGCTGCAGCCTTCTGGTAATCCAAACAGCAAAAAGATGAAGAATTTTTCATGTTGGCAGTCTTTATTTCCTTCTTCCAAAATTCAAGCTGATGTGACGAGCTTTCTCTCACATAGCTACTTCCTGGGTGTAAGAGGATTTAGTCTTTGTATCACGATGTTTTAAGATGGCCCATTTAGTTTTGATAGCCCTTGATGGGTAGGGAGCATCAGTCTTCCTGCCTGGGCTCACAAGTTCAGAGCAGATATTTTTACAGTTATAAAGCAAAACTTTCATATTATCTTTATAGCGTGGAATATAGACATTACCAGTAAGATTAATGCATGCAGCAACTTACACACGTTTTAGAGAGTCTAAACACAAAACACTTTCTTACAACTCTAACATCCATCTTGAATAATAAACATATAGATGAGCAGGTCTGGTTTCCAATTATTAATTTGTTAGTGCTCATCTGATGCCTACAAGAGGTGGCAAGAGCTGGCATCTGGTCTACACAATGCCAGCCTCCATTGCCCACTTGTAAACTTCCTAGCAAGCACTTTTGTGCTTTCTCACACTTGGGAAGAACTCCCCATAGATTTCTGTAAAACTTTGTTATTGCTCTCTTCCTCCTTAAAACTCTCTTTTTGCTGTGATGCCTACTAAAAACTAGACCATGGTTAGGCTGCTGGTGTGCCAAGACCATTCATGTAGACCAGTACTGTCACGCTGTCTTCTTATACTTGCCTGCCTGTCTGTCTCCATCCACTGTCTCTTGTCTTACATCCTAATTGTAAGCTCTTTGGGGTAGGTACTATTTTTGTACAGTGTTTGTACAACACCTAGAACAGTGGCTGGTCCATGACTAGGACTTCTGGATGCTGGTGATAATACAAAAATAAGTTGTCATTATTAATGTAATATATGTAATGTAATGTAATATATATGTACATTACATGTTTTTGACGCTCGTAGCTACTAACTGCTATCATGGAAATAAGCCCAGTTTTTAATTGGACATTATGTTCCAATTATTTATACCTTTCCTTTGAATTTCCAACATATACCTACATTTAGTCAGCTGCAGTCTTCTCTGACTCTTTACACCAAATATAACACTCATGGCTATCTCCCCAGTTTGTCCTGTGGTAGTTTCATCCGGAAAAGTTTTCCACCATTTATTTTTAAGTGTGTCTCTGTGTTCTGTACATATACACATAGTTGTATGGGACTTAGCCAAATAGCTCCAAATATCCTTAGTGCGAGAAATGTGGCAAAATTCTGTGCAGCTCCTAAAACTTAGTATGTACTTTTCTTCCATTTTATGAAAACTTTACAGTTAAATACATTTATGGATACTGAATGAAAATTGAGACGTTATAAGGCAGTAGAGAATAATTGTGGTTCTGTGTCAAATAAGTATTTTGAGAGGGACTAAGCGAGGCATAGTATCAGAAAATGCCCCTATGTAGATTTGATTTCAGTACTGCCACATGAGAGTACCCACTTATTGGATATTGCAGCTTCTGTAGTGGAAAGATTTGCAGTGCCTGCAGAAGAACAACAAAAATGATTAAAGTTCTAGAAAACATGACCTATGAGGGAAGATTTTTTTAAAAAATGGGTTTGTTTAGTCTGGAAAAGTGAAGGCTGAGGGGGAACATAACAGTTTTCAAGTGCGTAGAAGGTTGTCACAGGGAGGAAGGGGAAGAATTGTTGTTCTTAACCTCTGAGGATAGGACAAGAAGCAATGGGCTTAAATTGCAGCAAGAGCTGTTTAGGTTGGACATTAGGATAAACTTAACTAATAGAGTGATTAAGCACTCAAATAAATTGCATAGGAAGGTTGTAGAATCTCCATTATTGAAGATTTTTAAGAGCAGGTTAGATAAACACCTGTCAGGAATGGTCTAGATAATACTTAGTCCAGACATGAGTGCAGGGGACTGGACTAGGTGACCTCTCCATGCCCCTTCCACTCCTATGGTTCTTTTATTCTAAGACATCTCTGAAGATGTTAGAGTAGTACAAAAACAGAGGTCATTAATTTTTTTAAAATTCCTATAGATTTAAAATGGGAAAAATCATCAATTGCACAACTGAAACAGACTACAGAAAAAACAGATTTTTACAGATTATTTCAAAAGGTGAGGTGTGTGCTTAATATACGTTTGAATGTCAATTTCCATGCACGGGTGCTGCAGCTGGAGTCACCAATTGGGTGTTTATATGTGCAAGTGACTCATTTAGATGCATAACTGGCAATGTGGATTAGCAAATACCAGACTGATACATTTTGCTACCTCTGAGATTTTTCTCCTCAGCCTTCCTCTCTCTAAGACTGGTATGTCAAAAGCCCCAGTGACTTTTGTTTATTTAGACAAAGTATAGTGAACAACTTTAGATCTATGCCTTGCTCCTCTTTATAGAAGTTATCTCAAACCCTCTGACTAAATATATCCAGTCCTTCTTGACTGGACAGAGAGTTTGGATGTGACTCTTTCTAAAAATCTCTTCTATTAAATTCTCTTACTATCAAATATACATTACTGACAAACTCTAGATTCTCTGTCACAGTATTTCTTTAGCTGATTATTTAATCAAGCAAATATTTTTCCTCTTTGCAATTTTAGGCACATACATTGAAGAGAGTACCTATCTGTACATTCTAGGCACTCTTGATGTACCTTAAAAATACCCACATCCAAAGTGAAACTTATGTCTGATGCACTGAACCCATTTCCCTTTCAGAAGTTCATTCCTTTACTCTGGTATTTGTTTAAGAGACCAGCAAGTCTGTACATTGTGGGTCTGAATCATTTCTAACATCTAACCTGTGACTGAAGTAAACCAGTGGTGTGTCTAAACTAAACCAAAGAGAGGGCATCTCTTATGATAACATTCAGTGGTTTCTGGGGATGTAGATTCAACTAAGTGCGGACTCCATGCAAGTCATGACTAATATGGCTAAATTTGTGCTCTAAATTAGCTTACCCGAACTGCCTGTAGAGAGTTTGTGATGTAGGAGAGCATAGTCACACCAACTCTGAAAGAGCTGATAACTAGATACTCCCACTTGTGCTCTACACCTCTAAGAGGCAAGAAATTATAGCTGCTGCCAACGTGGGTGTTCCTCTCCACACTCCAGAATGCTTATAAACTAATCTGTAATGTTATAGGCACCCAAAAGGGAAGAGGAACAGAAATTTCCATTTTAAAATCAGACTTTTGCTGTTTTAAACTGTTTATATTCAAATGGGTGTAATTATTTAAAAAGTCCTTTACTCTTGGTCACTTTTTTTTCCTGACACTATTACATTTTATGACATCTTTCTAGCCCTCCAAAAATGCCCAACCATAAGACTAGAGTATCTGAGACATTTTAATGTTTAGCACCAATTCTGGATCATTATACTTTGAAATGTTCCCTCTTCAAGGAACACACGTAAGTCAGGATGTAAAATAGATACAGTTCCAAAAAGAGTATTGACGGCCAGTCTGGTGTAAGGAAGGCTTAGAGAGAGAGCATGAGTTCCCAGTTGAACATTTAGCAGTAGTTACAATTACACTGAAGAGTTTGTGTCACCTTAGATGATAGAAATGACTGAATTGCATGCTTACTTGACAGTTTGTAGGAAGAGCTAAAAAAAAAAATGAAGATTTGCATCATTAAGGAATCAAACCTTGCTGCCCAAATCTCAAAGTACAGTTATATTAGGCTTTTGGCAGTTAATTACTAGGGATGAATTTTCAACAGAACTCAGTAGCGACCAGCTCCTATTTAGACACTTAAATGAAGCAGCCAGGTTTTCAAGAGTGCTCAGCATCCCATAGCTATCCTTGAAAACCTTTGCTTTAGATACAAGGCCATCTTTTCCCTTCTAATATGCATTCTCCATTGGCTGAGGGTGTTTTCTAGGGGACAAGTTTAATTTTAAAAATATGTATTTCCTATGCCTGGAACAAAGCATAATTTGAAATTTACATTTCCTCCAACATAGCAATTTCAGAATGAATTGGAGGAATAAGGCCTAAGAGTGAATGTATAGATAAGCAATTTATTAGTGTGGCTGTAACTGTGCGTAAGCCCTTTTCAGACCTGCCCCATCTCACCCCTTTTGAAAGCTTAAGACTTCTTAGCTTCTCAGTGCAAAAGGCTAGCAGTTAAAGGGAAACTGGTCAACTTGTAAATTACACTTTTGTCTGATGATGATTTACCTTCTTTAGTTGCAAGTAAATCTTAGGCTACTACAATTGAAATGAGGTGGCAAATATATTCTCTTTAGCTAGTTCACTTGGTGCATTTGACAGCCCTGTACAGTCTGTCTTCTCTGTCCCACAATGATCGTTACAAACAGCAACAAGGAGTAGAAAACAAACAAAATCCTTGTATAAAAGCAATTTTTGAATATAAATCAGATCACTCTAACTCACTGGAAACTGGATTTTATTTTTAATCAGTCATTTTACAAATGGTGACTATCAGCTACTTATGTGTAGTCTCCACTTGTACTTCTGCACCCTAATACATATCACACAAGGACATGCAGAGTAAGGACCAAAATGAAAATGTTACCATTAAAATGGCATTTGTCTCAGTCCTGTAGTCTAGATCCATCTTTGAGTAGGTGTAGCTTCTGTCGGCTGTAAAGAGGTACCACTGTAGCAGCAATAACAGCAATATGACCTACAGCATTTTTTCAGACACGCTGCCCTTCCTTTAAGGCTGTGGAACTATTCCCAGAAGGGCCACAAATCCTGGAGGAAAAGGTCCTCTGGTTCTGGGTTTAACCAGCCATCTCATTCCCTGCATCCCCCTGGTATCCAGCAAGTGCCCATTTTGACTCATGTTTCTAGGAGAGTGATTCAGTAGTAACCTCTTTTTCTCCATCCCCACTGTTCAGGGAAAGGATGATGGCTTATTTTTGTCGGTGGTGGTGGGGTTTTTTGGGGGGTGGTTGGCGGGGAGGTTGTGGTTGAGATTCAGTTACCATGGGCAACCAGGTCCTAAGCACTGTCAGATCCAATTATGCCATACAGTCCCTCTCCATCCCTCCTACCCTGTCTCTCTTCAGGGACCTCTCTCACAAGACATTGCTCCCTCAGATGGTTCAGTCTTTACTGGTTCTGGGGGGCTGTATAGGAGGTCCCCTTGCAGTATCAGGGACAAAGGTGCTACTCCCACTATTTCATGGTTCCCAAGGGAGGGAGGAGACTTTTCTTGGCCTCCACAATATCAACAAATACATCAGATACATGAGATTCTGTGTGATCACCTAGCAACTGTCCTCCCCACCTTCACTCACAACTGGTGTGCTGCCCTGGACCTGCAGAATACTTATTTTCGAGTAGCAACCTTCATGAGCTACAGGAGTATTCTTCACACTTGTCATAGTTGGCCAGCACTACCAGTACATTGTGCTTCCTTTTGGCCCACACAATGTTGGCTCTCCAGCCTCCTCATATTATCAATTCAGCCTCCTATATCCCTTTCTCTTCATCCCAGCCTCCTGACTCAGCGTCATGGTCAGGTTTTGCATCCAGTGCTCAGCTCCCTGCATCTCTCAGTGTGAATGCTGCATGGTTAGGTGAGAGAGAGGAACCATGTTCGGAAGTGGTCTAGAAAATTGTGCTCAATAATAGGAAGCCCTCTAGTAGAGTGACCTATCCAGCAAAGTGGAAGCAGTTCTTGAGATGGTTTGTTAGCCCAGGAAGTTCAACTGAAAGTGGCTTGTATCTATGACATCTTGGAGTAGTAGCTGTCAAAGTGGAAGCAGTTCTTGAGATGGTTTGTTAGCCCAGGAAGTTCAACTGAAAGTGGCTTGTATCTATGACATCTTGGAGTAGTACCTGTCAAAGTGGAAGCAGTTCTTGAGATGGTTTGTTAGCCCAGGAAGTTCAACTGAAAGTGGCTTGTATCTATGACATCTTGGAGTAGTACCTGTTACAGTTATACCTTCAGTGTTCTAGCTTTGCACTTACTTCATTGAGAGTCCCTCCGGCAGTGATTTCAGCATTTCATCTGCACCTCCATGGGAATATGGTGTTTTCAAATTCCGTGACAGTGAGGTTCTTGAAAGGAGCCACCCGTCTCCACCCACCAGCTAAATTCCTTTGTGGGACCTTAATACTGTTTTAGTATCTCTTATGGGACCTCGCAATTTCTTTTTCCCTACTGTGTCTGAAAACTGCCTTCCTTATAGCAATAACCTCTGCAAGGAGAGGGGGTTTATTGCAGGGTTTGATGGAGGACTCCCTTTTATAGACAGCTTTCCAAAGATTAAAGTAACCCTGTGACTGCAACCTAAGATTTAATCCGCAGTGGTTTTCCAGTTTCACTTGAACCAAGCTATTATATTTAGCTATTATATTGTGCTAAACTGCATTCAATCCCAGAGTAACAATTTCTTCACACATTGGATGCCAGGCAACATTCAGCTTTTTATCTGGATATGATCAAACCTTTCCACTTCTCATCTCATTTGTATGCAGACTGAATGAAGGCTCAAGTGGTCTTTCACTATTTCCAGGTTGATAACTTCCTGTATCATGACCGCATTTGAAGTAGCCCTGCCTATGCCTTCTCAAAGGGTGCAAACTCATTCCACAAAAGTACAGGTAACATTGATGGCATTTCTAAGCGACATTCTGTATTGGATATTTTCAGAACTGCCACATGGTCCTTTGCATACTTTTACAAAATGCTTTGCTATTGCTGCTGCATCCAGATCAGATGTGAACTTTGGGATTGCAATCCTGCAGTTCTTGTTTAATTTGACTCTGAGCCCTACCTCCTATGAGTATTACTTGTGAGTCACCTAAGAACCTATATAACTGCATCTGTTTGAAAAAGAAGAAGAAAAAATGGCTACCTACCTGTAACTATTGTTCAAGATGTGATGCAGGTTCCACAATCCACTCTCCATCACCTCTTCATCAGAGTCTACACTTCTGCACCACTTCTTGGTGTGAAGGAGCTGAAGGGGTTGGGGCAGCACTGCTCTTATATGGCTGGTGGAGGGGCTAGGGCTGCAGGACATGAGTACCACCCCTACTGGTATTGCTAAGCAAAGTTCTCTGATTCCAGTGTGCTGGGCGTGCACCCCCTAAGTAGAATACACATCTGCAGCAGAATTGAAGAACAACAGTTAAAGGTAGGGAACCATTTCTTATCAGCACTTTCATTGTAAATATAGTATTATGAAATACAAATCTATTTGCGCGAACCACGAAAATAAAGTCCAACACTATTACAGCACTTTACACTGAGGCACCCTGCTCCCTGAACATCACCTTTCCATTGCCATGTTTGTGAAGAATGTTGATTTAGGATATGAATATGCATCTAGTGATCAAACAAACGGTTTTCTAAAAAGATTTTAGGCACTGGGAAATCAGTGTATTAAATAAAGGTAGTATCCTGTTGAGTTTTTCATTGTTATTGCTATAAGTTTTACAATAACTGAAAAATATAATTTGACATTTTTAATATTAAACCATTATGGTATTAAAGATGAACTTGAGCTCTGCTAATTCTATTAAACGGTTAGCTGCCAATGAGTTATGAAGTCTAATTAATCATTTTGTCAGTTTTGCCTTCTGAGCTGAGTCAATATAAATTTGAATAAATAAAAAGCTGTTGAGCCATGAACCTCTGAATATTCTAAATAAAGATGTCCCAGTTATAAAATACTGCAACAGCCCCCTGTGTTGACCATAGGTAGTACCCAATAAATGTACGTGTGTATTACACAACGCAACATACAATCACTCAGAATAATCTGCATCTAAATTGTTTAACTATGGAGGCGAAAGATGGATAAAGTAAACTAGGGTCTGTAGTAATATACATAATTTTTAAAAACAACATCTAAAATGTAAAGGTTTTGAGGATAACTAAAAATATTATTAAAGTTTGTAGCTGACATTGCAATGTGACCTGTCATTTCAGGTTTCATCACTAGAGCTGTATTATGTAAAAGTAATGAAATGTGACTGATGGAACCCAAGCTACTGTAACTTATTGTGTCAGCATTTTTTTAATAGAGCCTTTCAGGAATGCTTTGTGATAAGATACAGTATCTGTTAGATTCCTTTAATAAAAAAAAGTGTTAAAGATGGACATATATAAAAATCTGCTACCTGTTTCCATCCACACATGCTATCTAATTTTCCAGTAAGAGGATTTTTGTTATTTTTTTTTTACCCACCTCCCACTTATATTGATGTAAATTGTCTCAGAATAATTGAATCAAAATTGTCTCATCATTAATACAATAGGAAACAACTGAGGTTCTGAATAGGAAACTTAAGTACTGAGCATTGGAAGCAAAATTTGACTTAGAGTTGACACAGGGACGTTGTAGATTTACCCAGTCTGTGACTGGAAAAATGTACACTGAAAGGAAAAAAAATGTTCTAACCTCAAAGTACTCTGTAGACTATGGCCTATTAGAAGGTGTGGGATTTACTTCTAACATGCTGAAGATAAATCCTAAATCTTCATTTCCTTAAACGAAATGGGAGAAAGAGAAGGAAAACAGCTGGTACAAATGGATCTTCAACACAAAACAGCACCTAACATCTGTGTTTTCATTTTAATTACAACTGAAATAAGTCAGTTTCCAGCATAGATCGATAACAAATGTACGTACTTTACACATTGATAAATCACAACTGAAATTAACATATATGCATTATCACAGAAAACTCTGACCATATGTTACGAAGTTAACTCACACCCCCAAGGGCTTTATTAGCTTTTAGTATGTTATGTTTGTTCAGTCTATCATAAAACTCTTATTTCTATAACATATCCTAATTAGGTGGTAAGATTCATTTTTATAAAACATGGAAAACTAAAACATTAATTTTTAGAGAGGTTGAATTCCATCTATTTCTTTAATATCTTACAAAGCTTTTGAACCAGAAAACAGAATAGCATTGTGTGAAGGATGTGACATATAAAACACCATTGCCACTGACATCCTTCTTCTGAGGATGAAAGACAGTAAACTGTTTGTCTTCAGCAGATTAACAGGGAAGGTTGTTTTTGTTTGTCTGACTGGTCAAGGACAATTTACAGTTCAGTTACTCTGAAGGAAAGACTTGTTGATCTGATCACACTCCTATTATAGCTCCAGGTAGAGGATGATAGATTTAGCCGTCATTGTGATAAACTGCAGCCTATATGCCTGCAATACACAAAATAAATACAACACCAGTAGATCTGTTTGGTTCAGATACTTAACAACAAGCAGTGGCATGTAGAGGTAGACTTGTTTAGAGAAATGCCGAAGATTTAAGCCCCTTGGGTCCAAACGTTTCTCTTCCTTTCTGTGAGCAGTCAATTGTTCAAATTAGTTTTTTCTGTTTAAAAATAAATGTATTCTGAATCCTGTTAGATCACAGGAAGTGTTATGCATTATACTCCATCGTAAACATTGCTACCGTCATTTAAACTTTTTGTTTGCTTCTCTTTCTTTCACACTTTGAGGGAATTTCAGAATCGATAAGACCTTGTATATCATCTGATTCACCCTTGGCCTATGCAAGATAGTTGTCTGTGAAATATTAATCCTGAGTGCTTTTTCTATTTGCTCCATATAATTGCTGAAGATTCCCCTAATTTCCTCAGAATGTCATAATTTAATTGATAACCAGGTAGCTGGAAATTTTTGCTTCCTGACAGCCAGTAGTATTTTACCAGAGCAGTCTTCTCCATTTTCAAATCGCGTAGAACTACTTTTAGAACACTTTTCACATATGGAACCGCTCCTCTATCTCCCTCCCTTATTTATCCTGATGGTATCTCTGAGGAGGTCTCCAGGCCCCACACTGAATCAGGACTGAGAGTAGAGCAGAACTGGGTGAGGGAGGCTCTGCCTCTCAGCAGGTGCAGGTCATATTTCTGGTGGAGGAACAGTTAGTTTAAAAGGACACTGGTAACTCAGGAAAAGGGGCTGCATGCTGCACCAGGAAGCAAGGCGGAAGCTGAGAACTGTCAGAAGAAACTAGAGGTTGCTCCAGCAGCAGGAATTTGATCTCCCCTCTCATAGTAGTGAAAAGCCCTAAAAGAAATCACTTGAACAGGACAGTAAGAGACTGAGTAGAGTCTTCTAAACCAATGACCATTCCCCAAATGGAACAGATCCAAACTAGTAGGAAGTGACCAAGGGGAAAGCTAATTTGGGGTAGCTCAGTAACTAGGCCAGCTGGTCATCCTGCTACAGAATTCATCCGTATTAATATTGCAGCTTTGAGAATCATCCCTCCAAGCTTCAGCTAAGAAATATTTGTTATCATGTAGTGTAATTTGGGTTTATTCCTTATGAATAAACAAAAAATAGATAGCATTAATGTTGTATTATTTCCATGGAGTCTTGCTAATGTCATTGACATTCCAACCACCTCCCCATCTCCAAAAACGTACATTTTCCTTATAAAAAGTTTGTACAGTTTTAAGAAACGAATTACTAAAAAATCTGGAAATGAATATGCTTTTTATCCATGATTTTTACTTCCTTTAGCCTCCTTCACCTCAGTGCCATGCCCTACTCTATATTCCCTTGCTAAATTTCCTCTCTTGTTCCCCATGCTCTACTGGTCACCTTCCCTCCTTTCCAACAACTCCATGTTTCTTTTACTCCTTATATTTATACAGATATACTTGAATGTTGTTTAATTCTGTTAGTTTCTTTTCACCTTATCTCATGGACCATAATAACTTCTTCCTTGGTATCCATATAGCTTTACATGCTTATTGAAGTTAAAAAAGAGCACTGTTTGTTTAAAACCTTGCAACAGTAAACCCAAAAAGTTAGCTGCTATTTGTTTTAGTGAAGACTGTCAGTTCAGCCTTCTTTCATTAAATAAGGTACTGAAGGTTTCCTTGAATCCAGAACCCTTTTCACTGCATTTTATCATTGCTTCCAGTTCTTGGAATCACTTTTGTCCTCTTATCATTCACATTGGCCTGAGCAGAGACAGAAATTAAAACCTTTTTCTATTAGTCAGTGTGATTTTTAGAAGATGATGCCTGTCTCCCCCAATTCAGAAATCAAGACTGTTTCCAAATCTGCCAATGGCTTCCTGTCTAACTTTTGGCAAATTATTGATTGCTTAGTTACCTCAGGAAAATGGGCCTGGCAACATTTTGTTGGGCTATAGCAAAAGAGTGTGTGTGTTCAGATTCCTGGAGTTGCCTTTCACTTTTAAAAAGTTATTGAAGGTCAATGAGGATAATATTTTCTCACCATGTTTCTTTTCTCTGTTAGCTTCATTGACAGAGAATCTTGTGTAGTTTTCAAATGGCAATATTTTAAAACATATTTCTATTTCTACCCTTGAAAACTGTTTCATGTAGAAGCCAGCTAAAACTGACCTATATTTCATATGTTGTGATGTAATGTGATTTTTCCATACCATAGCTAGCCACCAGCCATTTGAAGACACATTCTTGCTCACAGATTGCCAGTCTTACTGAAATCAATGATTAACAAACACACATTGACATTAGTGGGAGCAGGACTGAGCCTCAACCGTCAACTATAGTAACTTTGCTTAATTATAGCCTATTATATTCAAGTATATCAGGGACATGCATTTTCAAGGAAAACAATAGCATTTGGAGGATAATTAACATTTGTTTTTTAGCATAGGAACCCAAAGAAATAGTAAAGCAAAGTCAGACTTCAGATCAGGGGAAAATTTAAATGACCTGTGAGTCAAAAATCAAATTTTCTTCAGACATTACAGAACCATTCTCTGTTGCCTTCAGAAAATATCTGACAATTATCAGGCCAAACCAATTTTCCAAACCTGTGGGACAAAATCAGGACTTTATAATGGAATTTAGTTGCTACTTTAGTATTGAGAGATTACCACTTATTTATCAAGCAGTGGAGGTCTCTGGTTCAATCCCTGTATACAACCCATCCAGAGCCATAGTTACATAATGATCTCCTTTTCCCAACAGTTAGTGCAATTTGAATGCATAGTTTGCAGAAATGCATAGTTTGCAGAAATGTTTCAAAAACTTGTAGTCAACAACTTAAATATTAGACATGTCTCCTTAAGCATGCTAACTATGTACCACATTTTTGTGTATAGCTAAATATTCTGTGGTATCTTTGATATTCTTGAGATGAAGTCAAGCAAAGGGTCATTGTATAATTCAGTTCTGAACAGGACCTTTTGCATGTGATTATTTTATAATTTTGCACGAAATTTTTTTATGCAGAGGGAATTCAAAAAAATTTACTTCTTCTCAGTCCAGAAAAAGGTGATGAGAACAGGTAAACATTTCAACTATGCTTTCTTCATTTTAATCAGATAACAGTTACCACACCATTATACTGGAAATACCAAGGGTTATTCTGTTCTTAGAATAGGGAAATGCTGTGATATTTCAGATATCATATTGTGGTAAATATTGACCCTTTACTAGCAACCATCATATATCCTTGTGGTCAGCAACTCTATAAGAATGAGAGTGAAAGTCTTCAGAGGCACACGTGTGGTCATGAAGGAAAAAATAAATATGTAATCAGTAAGTTGTTTAAAGTAGGTACCTGTCTTTCTACCACTTCCTAGTTCATAATTGTATGCTACAATGTAGAAAATTATTTATAAGAACACTTAATGATTTGTAGAAAGGAAGGATGATGGGACATTGGAGAAGTGTATTTTTTGACATTCAGATGCCTAACAGGAGATTTTCATTTTTTTAAAAAAAGAGAAGACTTTATATAAGGATCAAGGGCAAATGAAAAAACACTACTAAGGCGGTCTTTATAGATTAATAATCAATACTAACACAGATATAGAAATAATGGCAGGAGAAGTAAGATCAGATACAATGGCAACATTATCAACAGTAATGTTTCATTCTTCTTATGCACGGAAGGCAGACCGTAGAAACTAGGACTTGCTTCTGGGAGACAGAAGGTGTCAAATATTAGGAGCTCGACAGAGGTATCAATGATCTAACTATTTAGCGAGTAATTTATAGCAAACGAAATTAGGATTTATCTACTATTGTTACATTCTCCACCAGCTATTTGTTGCCCTGATCTCTTAGCATAGTATTTAAAATCAACAGTATAGGTGCGGTTCATTTAAGTATAGAGCTGGTCACAAATTTTCAAACCAAATAGACTTTCATCTGAAAATGCTGATCTGTCGAAACCAAAATGTGTCATGGAAATATATTGGTTTTGACAAACTTCCATGCAAAACATGGGCAGAGTTCCTGGCTGACTGCTAGAGATTACCAGGGTTTGGACTCTGAGGTAGCCCTGCCATGCACACTTCCCTAGGAGCCCCTGCTCTAGCTGGGACTTGGTTCCTGGCTCTGCATCAGGTAGAGTAGAAGCCTGGAGAATCCCAGCTCAAACCACAGACCTTGGAAACACTGAGGGCTCTCAGGACTTCCATGTTCCCTGGCACTGATTGAAATGTTTGAAACAAAAACATTGCAATTATTACTAAACATTTTTTCAGACTTCCTTTCCATGGAAAATTTTGAAATTCATTCTGTCGTTCCAAACTGGAACAATTTTTTTTTCAGAATTTCCCATGGAAATTCTAATTTTCAACTAGCTCTATTTTAGAGGATTTAAAACAGGCCAGTTTCACGTGGGTTTGGATTTTGTTATAAGTGTTCTTCACAGCTCTATTCTTTACTTTGTATTAGTTGAATTTTCATTTCACAGCTAACCAGCCTAGTTCAAATAGACAGCTAGATACTCATTGTGCCTTGTAATCAATCTATAGAGACAAAAAAATGAAGTCAGAATAAGGGTAAATTAGTATAATGAATAAATTGGAGCTAACTGTGCTTATAGATATTCCACAAGTAGAAAAAGATTAAATTCCTTGAATAAAATGTTTCTTGTGAATTGTTCACTCTGCTTTATTTAATGGAATATCTATAATGTTTTTTAAAAGTAGCCTAGATATACTAGTGATTTATAGTGGGATAGGGTGCATAGGTGCTTGAACTAGGTGTGCACGGCTGCTGCCATACCCTCTGGCTTGAAGTGGTTTCCATTATATAAAGGATTTACTGTTTGGTTCAATGTCTTTTAGCACTTCCACTATAAAAATTGTTCCAGCACCCCTGGTTGGATGACAGTCTAAAAGGGATCTCCTAGTGTAGTTAAAGTTTCAGAGAGCTGCATTCTAAAAGGGCCCTGAAGCATTTTGGCTTCTGCTCCAGCAGCAACTCAAAATAAAAATCTCATGAATGATTTGACTTCAAAATAAGGTGATTTGCCAACAATGAGGTTTCTTTAGTAATGAGTTAACTAAAAATGCAAACACTACCATTTGCAGAAACTTATTGTAAATGCCCCAGTAGCACAGGCTTCTGTATAATTTATTGCCGTTTTCTCTGTGATTAGAGGAAGTAAACAAGTCCATCTCTGCACTCAAGGTAATTAGGAAATCAATTTCATGGAAGGGGCAGTAACAAACAAACAGAAAATCTCTAGCCCCAACACATGAATATTCACGTTTACAAAGTTCTGCAGACCAAGCAAAGTTTCTTATTTTGCAGTGTGATTTTTTCATTCCACAGTCCAGGCTCTTAGAATTATTAGATGTCTGAATTTTAAAGGGTGATGTCATGAAATATAAACATACACCATGAGCCAGATTTTACTGGTTGATATACAAGTGTCATTCACTTTGATTTCAGTATGTAGTTTGGCTCTGTTGTGTTTTAATGTAGAAGATGATACATTCATTCGAATTCTAAATGTTTGGAAAAGAATGTTAGTTAATATACCACAAATGTCTTCAAAATAATCCATATATATTGTTTTATGAAATAGAAGGAAGGAAAGTTTTATTGAAATTTAAATATTTTTAAAAGCACCTGATATAAAATTAGTTGCTGAATTTCAGTAACCTCAGATTATACCATTTAGCTGGATTTCTATATACTTTACTTCATTCACGTGGATCATTTTGAACATGCACTTTGCAGTCCTTTATGATTACTCATATGCATAAAGCTTCCCGCATGCATGATGATTTGCTACAGGATTGGGACTGAAAACTGACTTTTTATTTTATGGCTTTAGTTTCATCAGTAGTGTAATGACAATTTTAGAATTTTGTATACAGTTCAGCACCACGTATTCAATTCCCATTTTCCTGAAACACCTTCAGATCCACAATTTTATCCAACATTGATCACTTTCCTAGTCTTGCTCTCATTCATCTGAATTCCCATTTATGACATTTTGATGTCCCTGAAGCATTCAAAACAATCAGGGTTGCACTATCAGGTGCAATATATTAGATTTTTTTCAGAGTCGCAAGATCCTAGACCTCTCATGCAATCAGGTAGTGGACTCCAAAAATGAAATGTGGGAAAAGTACATCTTTTTAGTACAAACTTTCTCATAGAAACCAGAATGGAAGACTGTAAAAACTGCAAAACTGATTTTAAAATAAATCTGAAATTATCCTTTTCACAACAGCAAAAACCTTGTTTCTTTCACAGGTTGTATTTCAATACCCCAATGACCCTATTGAAAGCCTAAGTTATCAAACCCTGGGTGTCTGTTTTTGCAAATAATTATAGGCATAAATGTTTACTGAGAACTTTTGCACCACAATTTAGATAACAGATATCTTTCCAGATACTCTCTCTGTTTAGATGTCTAAATGTAAATTGTTGGTGTAAATAATTATATGTGCATAATTATGGCCATGTTTACTTTATGCATGAAGTTTTGCTCCTTCAAAAATAGAGGACTATATAATTCTGGGCTAAATATTTAGCCTTTAATAATTAAGTTTTCAGTATTCACTGTCACAGTTTTACATTTATTAATAACTAGTCTTTTAGTGGGGCTTGTTTGCTTTGTTGCTTTGGGTTCTTTTTCTCTTCCATCTTGAAATTATGCTTTATTTCCACTAGGGAGCAGCAAACAACACAGGAAAAAAAAAAGACATTTTTATCTCTCCTCTCTCTAATCCATTAGAAAGTAACCACACAAGTTGGGTAAAGGTTATTTTAATTAAAATAAACTGGCAGGATTTTCTTCCTCCCTCAGTTTCAACATGTTTTAAAATAGTTATAATTTTACAAATCATCACAGTAGTCTGGTTTCTTTTTCTTTTTTTAGCTAAATCATTTTTATTTCTTCCTTATAGGTATGACATGCAATAGGTTTTCCTTGTTCAAGAAGCTGTCCAAAATATCAAGCGATGAGTTAATGAAGAGCTAAGATCTTTGTGGGGATTTGAAGCATTGCCACTAGCTACCAGATGTGATAAAAATAACAGAAGAGCCATCTTGCTTATAAAAACACTTAATTTTGGTTAAATACAAACAAACAAATCCTAATCATTTTCTGCTTATTTCTCAAAATCTTGTAGGCTTCAGTGCAGAATGAAACAGGGAACCTAATAAAAAAAACTACTACTACTATGTCAACTATTTTATCTTTAATCTGTCTCGATATCTTATACTTTTCTAGTTTATCCTGCTAATTACTCCTACCTCACCAAAGCACTAGCAGATATTGGATAATAACAAATATTGAATACTTGCACGTGAAACAGCTGTATGTGCCTGCCCCAGCTAAAAATTAAAAATATGTGATGGTATGTGAAGAATATAAATACTAACAAGACAGACCAAGCATTTAGGGTGGTATAGGGTAGTTTAACCAGGTCTATTGGGATGAAGTTAAGAAAATAAATTAGTTTAAAATGCATACCTGATCATGGTGAGAGCAATTTAGTCTGTGGAATAGTCTTCCAGGGAAAAAGGGGAGTTCTCTTGCTTGAGTGATTTAAACTGGGCTACATAAAGCTGCAGACAATATATCAGAAAAAAAAATCCTCCACTAATGGAGACATGAATGCGATCACCATCTCTTACTTTTGATGTCCATTTTTTTAGCTAGAGTATGTTAAGAATGGATACATTAATTAGAGGAAGCCAAACACCTGTCCAGTGCTGCAAGGGGCATAGAGAGCCACTTTGTAGTCCCAAAGCTTATCTTCACAGCAGCAGGGCAGGATTCCACACTAGCTCTTGCAGGTACTGGAAGGGACCCTTGCTGCTGAAATCGCTAGCACACTATCATTCTAAGAATCTTGTTCAGGCCTTCAGATATGCAGCATAAGCTAATAAGGGGTTCCTGGTCCTCGTCTTTGGAGCAGTAATATGAATTTACCACTTATTCCTGCACTGAGCTCGGTACCAGCAGGCTCACTGCAGTCAGTGTAGCATCTCTCTCCCTGCCACACAGCTTTTAAGGGCAGGATTTTGCCCAGAGAAGACTCAACATTATTTAGAAGCTTTTCAAAAATGTTCCATAACACTTCGATTATAGCAAGTGCTGATGTGTTCTGGGGACTGCTTGGTCCAAACTGTCAGACAGTTTGAAGTAATGAATTCAAGTGGCAAACATGATCTGAGTATTTTTTGGGTCAGGATATCGAGCAGAACAAGGCTTTTATGGGTGTGAATGTATAATAGATAGGGCCAAATTCTGCCATTGTTTTGTTCCATATATGTGTATGTCACTCTAATGCGAGCTGTGCACAGTTTCAGGATGAGTGGAGTTTTGGTACATAATTATTAGAAAGTTAACTAGTTGAGCTATCTGTACTCAAAGAAAGCTTTCTTACAGCACATATTTACTGTGCTGTCCCAGCTCATGAATCTGTGGAATACAGTTAACATTACTGGGAAAATGTAAAATAGGGTAGGAAAAGAACAACAGAAAAGGTCTGACAGAAACTAGAGAAGGAGGGGAAGTACAAAAGAACGGCAAAGAGAAAATCATGTTGTGTGAGAGCCCTTTTTCCTGTCTGAGCTACCTCACAATTTAAAGTAATCATTGTGGCGGTTCTCCAGAGCAGAGAATGTCTGGGACACAGGTGTTTGGTTTAAGATCAGTTTCTGAAAAGTTTATGTGAATGTTTGGAATCCCTGCAGCAAGTTGTGAATGATTTTTAAAATGAAATTTCCTGTCTAACATAGAAATGATATAGACACAGCTATCCTGTCACTACTGTGTTCTTCTTTCTGATACGTTTGTGCTGAATTGTGCTGGATCTAGTAATGTTAAGATATCTCTGAGAACAAAAAATAAAACAGCATTAAATTGTAATTTTAAATTGCTGTTCTTTGAGAAAAATTGGGTGCCTAAATCCGTATAGAGATGCCTAACCTTAGGCACCCAAGTATGAAAATGTTGGCCTAAATCTCTCTTCTCAAGCACATCATGGATATAAAAAGAAAGCATTAACCCCTTTCCTTATAAAGGCTTTGTGAGCTGAAAAAATATTGTGGCAGGCATGTTTCAAACATTATCATTTCAAAGGTAAAGTACCAGGACCATGAGGCAGCTCTGATGGTATATTTCGTCCTATGTCCTGGTAAGTTAGACAGCTGAATGGCCTGTTAATGCGTTGTCTGCTTTGCTCTTTACCTCTGCTTCTCCACTTTCAATGTCTGTCTTTACATAAGAAATACAAATCATTTCTTTCCAAACTCATCCTAAACTTGCCCTATGTCTTCCAACTCCCTCCCAGTTTATATGCTAAATTCATTCTATATCACTCTTTTAAAAAAAATATATATAAATGTTAAATCCCAGCAAAGGGCCTGTCCCATCCATGACATTGCCTCCCCTTAGCCGTATAACACCTTTTAGAGCTATTGGATCCAATTCTTGCACCCACACAAATCCCTTCTATTGGCAAGGGGTTGCAGGCATTGCATCCCTGCGGTGCATGGAGAGCTAAGTCGAGGGTAGCAGGAAGGCATCCATAAAGTTCATAGAGAGCATGCTGCAGAGTGCACCTGTTTCTCAGTTCTAAGCACTGGACAACATGCCCATGCTCAAATTGCAGAGCCAAGGGAGCCATTCAAGGGAGAGCATGCTACAGAGGTACTGCTTTCTGTATTGGGGTCCATTTTTCTCACCTTCACGCTGCCTAGTAGAAAGAAACGTGTAAAAAGTGACTAGTTAAAAATGTGAGTGTTATTAGCAGAGAAATAAACACAAGGGAAGATGTGTTAAACTATTTCATCTATTTGTTCCTCTGCCAACATAATCTCTCACACACATTGAATAAAAAATAGTCTTCATGTATTATGCATGGTAATTATTAGAATATTTTCTGTTCACACATCTGTTGTTCATGTTTTTCACACTAAATTCAGCATTTATAAGCTATGTTCTGTATCTCAAAGCTACAGCAAAGAGTTTGATAAATGCTCGGAGTGCAACAATTTTTGGGTGCAGCTATAATTGATTACCAGGAAAGGTATAAAAAAATTGTTAGCATGTACCAATTGGCTGTTGATTTTGGGGTGCAGGGACTCTAAACTCTTGAATGACATCAGAATATTTGTATTGCCCTATGTAATAGGATTCATGTCACTCTGTTGGCTGTTTTATAAGTAGGAAATCTTATTCAACCTTCAAGTTGCACACAAACTAAAAACAAATTAAATAAGATCATGTGGCTAAGTATAAATATGCTGGACTCCTTAAGTGTGAAAATTATGACTTCAACTTCTCTGGTGACTCATAGGCTTAAAGGTGTAATTTTGCACTGGTTCAGTAGTACACATTTTGGAAAATATTTTATGCTTCATTTTCATTGCAAGTCTAAGACATGATCAGCAGTAATTGTATGAATTCTGAGAACCTGTTATAGCAGAGTCTAGAGTTTAGACAAATAGGTGGGTTTTTTCCTGGCAATGCTGCCAGCTCTGAAGCGCTTTCAGCAAGATTCTGATCTCATTTACATCGCCATAATCCATAGAAACTGCATTGCAGTCAGTGGAGTGCAATCACCATAATTAAGACCAGAATCTGTCCCCGTGTTTCCAGTATTAAAACATTTTAATTTTATTTCAGGATTTCTTTACATGTAGGAAATGGCTGGCAGAAAGTTTTGCTAATGAATACAGCTAGCCTTGAGAGTTCAAAAGGATTTATGTTCATCATTCTTAAGTAGTAATCAGTTTTCTTACAACTGTTCTCTGGGTTTTTCAAGATTTAGTGTCAGCAGCCTTCCATTCTCTTGATTTGCTTTCCTTAGTAAAACTTCTAGTAGAAATAAATTACCCTATAACTAATACAGCTTGCATATTTTATCAGCATTCTTTCTATCATTTGTTTTCTTTGAATTTATTTTAATCTTTCCTGTTTAGAAGATCATACAGTATAGTGAGTTACCAGTCCATCTATCATAAGGTTTCATTGTTGCCTTTGAAAAAGGAGCTCTGTCTGAGTATGGGAAGCAGGATCAAGCCCCGTTAATGGAGGAGCTGCTTTGTGGAGCATGGTTTACTCTGGAAGTCCCACACTTTATCCAAGGGAATTGATTTATTAGAGAACCATTTTTAAAACAAAGGCAATACATGCACGTACAAAAGTTCACATCTTTGTTTACATCTTGACATAGTATGGGATACAACTTTAAATAGTTTTGTTTTGATTTTTAAAAGAAATTACAAACTGTAATTTTATACAGCTTTCATTCAGACACCTCAATGACATGCACTCAGTAGGGTATGATCATGCTGTGAATGAATACTTGTATGAACTCAATATTTTTGTGTACACATAATGAACATCTGGTGACAAGGCACTTAGAGCAGCAGCAACAACAACAAAAAAAGACTAGGAGGAGGAAAGGAAAAAAGGTAGTAAAATCTTTTGCACGCCTGCAACTTTTATGGCTTAAAAATAATTTTCCCCCATTCAGTGCATCCAGGGAAACTTTTTTTAAATCAATTTTAACAAGGACAACAATCTGAACTCATAAATATTGTATCTATTAATTGTGAAGCTTAATGGAACATTTTATGTTTCTGAACAACTCATTTACATAATTAAAATCTCCTTTGATCTGTGAGTAAATGATTTAATCATAATGCTCATTAGGCTAAATGGGTCTTCCATTCAATTGTATCAAGATGGTATGGAAAATTCTCAGACCTTTAGAAAATATGTGTTTAGCTGTTAAGTAAACATAGAAACCTACTTGTGAACAGATATATTTTCTTTTATCTTTATGAATGTAATTGATTCAAAAAATTTTCAGATTAAAGTGTTTTTTTTTCTTTTATCTGATTTTGTTTGTTTCGGGAATAGTTCAATGGAATAAGTGCATTCTTGGTCAATTTATGTTCATTAACCACTTCACTACAAAAATAATTCATTATAAACCAATCTGTTTTGTGTTGTTTGTGTGAGATGTAGGAATTATTTTTCCTATAATAGAAATATAACCATAATACATTTTAAATCTTTAACGTTAAAAACTAAGGCATTAAATGAACAAAAATATCTTCAAAAATTAGGCCTGTTGCTTAAGGATCAGCGTGTCAATACCGAACTAATTTAGGACCCTAAATCTCATTTTCAATTGACAGTCAATGGGAATTAGGTTCCTAAGGGCTTAAATCCCTTCTGAAAATGTGATTTAGGCTCTTAAATCAGTTAAGCTTTGCATCGCTGATCATAGCAACACCAAAATACATTTGAAAATCTGAGCCTAAATAACTTCTTTTCTGTGGGATTTTTTTCTCCCATAATGTGGATACAAGATCCATATTCTGGTTTAAATTTAATTTATTTTTAAAAATGACAGTCCAGTATTACAATCTATGGAGAGAATATAACATCTCTGAAATGTATTAGCCAGGGAAGTGGTATGGCTCCAATGATCTATATGAAAGCATGTAGCATTCTTATAACTCAGAAAGTTTATTTTTTATGGCTAAGGTTGATAGTGAAAAGAGGTAACTATTTGAATCATGGCAATGACATAGCCTTTGTGGCATATTCTACGGCATTCTGCATTTGAGTACATATTAAGCATAAGGACGTTATGATACAGTGTGAAAATTGTTTTTTAAACTTTCCATGTCAACCACTGTGTCTAAATAATTCCTGGTATAAATATATGTGCATTTAGTTAGAGTTGCTGACTTGAAAGTTATTAATGACATGCTTGAAACTGGTTTTGCTGTAACTTAGTTATTTTTGGAGTGATGTCAATATCTATGTCCTGAACACTCAGGTAGACAGATATTTGAAATAACCTGTGAGTATGGAGATCAAGAAGTTACAGGAGTCAAGGTTACAAATTCCCACCTGATACCACTATTAGAGCAGAGACATCATTAGACTGGCCAGCTTTGTGCATTCTGACTGGGAGACCATTGTCCTTAATTTAATAAAATAAATAAAAAAGGAGAGATGCACATCCAAATTAAATATGGATTTGTGCAACTATAGAGGCCTTAGTCAAATGAATATCTTCATTATGGATCTCAGTAATTAAACTCTTACGATACAGTGCCCAGTTAGATCTTGGAAATAAAGAGCCAGATTTAGATCTCGAATACACTGATATAAATCCTGACTAGCACTGTTGACTCTAAGGACTTAATGACTAAGATAGTATGATCCACAAAGGAGCAAGGTGGGCAGGATTGTTTCTAAAAGATGGTATTATAAGGAGAACTGTAAGAATTTCTGTGAAAATGTTAAAGAAAGAAACGACCTATGTGTCCTGGGCATACAGGGTAAAAGACAAGATGTGAGGGAGGTGGCGTTGGTTTAATTAGGCCACAGCTGTATTAACTTAACTCATGTGGGCATTATCTTGAAATCAGTCATAGAATGCATGTCACAATTCTTTTCTCACTCATTTCCATAGATTGGGCTAGGTCTGCTATCAGTCCCTCTGAACTTAGTTCCTGTACTGTGCTGGAACTCACCACAATCTCATCATATAAGATTTAAGAGGCTGGGGAAAGTAGATTGTCTCCTCTCTGAACCAAACATTAGTAGCCCCCAACCCCATTACCTGCTTCTTTGGGCATCTCTTCCTCAAAGTCCATTACCAATTCAGTTTATCAGGGAACTGGACCCCATATGGAAGTACCAGCACTGGACATCTTTCCCTAGGCAGTATTAGCAATTAGAGCCAAGTGTGAGAGGGCTCTGTTGAGCTTCACATGGCATCTATCCCCTCTCCCTGGCATTCAGGGAGCCAATGGCTGAGCCCCTCTGGCCAGCTCCCAGTTCAGGTGATGCCTGTCTCCCTGATCCTCTGGGAACACAAAGAAAGAGGGAAGCCTATAAAGGAGCCACAGCCCCTTTCTTCCCACTTGACCAGGCACAGCCCTCCCACCTTTGAGGTTGAAGGGGTTCCACTGTAAGATGCCCAGACGTGCAGGGCCAGTTCGAAATATAAAATTAGATAAGGCTCTTCAGCCAGCAGTTAAACAACCATCCTGTCCCTTTTGGGTCTAAGCCAAAAAAGCGTTCGCATTAGTGGCTGATATAAGAATGGAAAAAAAGAAGTCTGTCTTTAGCCTTCCTTACAGTGCAAGGACTTGCTCTGTTCTAAGGATCACTGCCCAGGAGTGTCTTTCACTTCCTCCTCAGATCATTTCCCAGCTCCCTTTTGAGGGAAAGTGAAGCAATCATGAATCTTCTGACTATACTCTTCTCCCTGCATTAAGAGCAGACAGCTGTAGAAAAATAGGGTGTTTACAATCCATTTTCCACCTAAAAATAACAAATATATCACTGAGTTGTTACATATAAGCCAATGAATCCTTGATTAGAATTTTAAATTACTGTAGTAGACACACAACATAAGAAATGCAGCCTAAAGTGTACTGCAAAACAGATACAGAAACTGGTGGTGTAACCAGACCAAGTACGCTTTTTAGACAGCGCGCATGCTTTTATTTAGACATTCAAAATGTGTGTGTGGTTCGTCTATACAACTAGTTTATTGTATGTTCCTGCAATATGTCTTTGAATTGTTTTTCATTTATATACACCCTGCATTTAGTTCAAAAGTTCTGATATTAGAAAGATCAATTCAGAAGTTGGGAGTGGGTTTTTTTCTTTTTACAGTTTTATAGCAGTACATCATAGCTGATTGGTTTCAGCAACTAAATCAGGCTTCACAGTTTGCTGTTGTTTGGCATGGTGTTCTTGCACTGTAGAATGAAGCCAATGTCTACTCTTAGTTATACCATTCATTTCATTAGCATTATAGCAATATACCTGAGAGGGAAATTGAGCAAGAAATTTTTCTTCAGTCACTTTCCCTTTACTATATTTGATTTATCATTTTAACAAATAGAGTTTTCAGCATCACTTTACTATTTTGTTCTGAAGGCTGCTCTGTTAACTGCCGTTCATTCTTTACTCAAGCAGAATTCATATTGACATACCTGGAAGTTTGCCTGTGCAGTAACTGAAGGCTCAGGTCCCTTATTATTAATACTATCATGCATAGTCAGATTAAATCTAATCCTGATCACACTACTGTTGATTAGTGTACATACATACAAGAAAGCTCAGCTCCTTCCCCAGGAGATTATAATCTATTGCACACACAAATAATTTAGGAAATGTAGTTTCAGTAGATGCTGAAACAATTTCAAATTGATGATATAGTGCCGAGGTTCTTAACCGTTTTTTCTTTCTGAGCCTTCCCCCAACACAAACGCTATAAAAATTCCTCAGTCCACCTGTGCCACAACAACTGTTTTTTTGCATATAAAAACCAGGGCTTGAATTAGTGGGTAGCAAGCAGGGAAGTTGCCTGGGGGCCCATGCCACGTGGGTCCCCCACAAAGTTAAATTGCTTAGTCTTTGGCTTCAGCTCCAGGTGGCAGGGCTTGGGGTGGCAGGATTTTGTCTTTCTACCCTGGGCCCCAGTGAGTGTCAGTCCTGATTGGGGTACCTCCTGAAACCTGCTTGTGCCCCCGCAGGAGGACTCAAATCCTGCATTAAAAACTGCTGATGTAGTGGAACATTTTCAAGAGCACATAAATAACTTAGGATGTGGAATTTAGTCTACTATCAGTGGAATTTAGGCATTTAAATCTCTTTGGCACTTTCAAAAATTCAACCCATAATATGTAAAGGTCAATGCTGACACACTTTTGAGGTTATCTAAAGCATAAGAATAGATGTGATATTAGCTACTAGTTATATTCTACAATTCTTAAGACTGTGAAGAGTTAACATTTAAAACAGTCAATTAAATGATTTTCACGTGGAAAATAAATCCTAGAGGTGTTCAGTTTTGAGTATTAGCACCAGTTTTTTCCTTTTGCATTCTTTTAATGTAACTTGGATAAACAGTTTTTTCAGTTCATTTCACCGAAGGGCAGTGCTGTAGTAGTGACACACAAAGAGCCAAGAAAATAGCCACCAATAGAAAGAACCTCTGCTATAACTTTGAGGACACCTTGGGGTAGATTTCAAGTTTCAACAATAATAAAATCAAAACAATTAAAACATTGAGATTAAAATAGGGGAATTTAGGCTAAATATAGTTCATATTGTATCTAAATGTGCAGGACACCTTATTAAGGCAAGCCTTTACTTACGTTAGACTAAAGAAAATACAAAAGTTTTATGAAATTACTATCTTTACAATCAGTCAATTTCAAGATAAAAATTTAAATCCAAACGGCTTAATCATGGGAAAATGCTATGTATGTGTTAAAACTAATAGCACATTAAAAATTGATTCCACAAAGTATTTATACTTTAATACTGTTACCAAGTTTAATTATGCTTGAGTAAGATTTTAACCCACTCACATCATAATTTAGAAGGCAGCAAAATGCATTCCAGTAATACTGTGTTAACAGAACATCGCATAAAGCTATGCATTTTTATCACCTGCTTTTTCAGGTCATGCCATTCCTTTCCATTTAGAATCAGTTGCAAAGTTGCTCATGCCATTAAGTGAAAGGCAGTTTCTTCAAAAATTTTGAGTAAGGTTCCATATAAAAAATCTGCCTATTTATAATTCCTGTATCATCTGATGATAAAACATGTTTCACTCATGTTCATATACATTTTCAATGTAAGATCTGTACAGTGAAATAAAATTAGTACTGTACACCAACTACAACTAGTGACATGTTTTAACAGCACATTTAAATTACTCAGGTAAAAAAATTCAAAATTCATTCTCACTAATATTTACATGATAGGTAAAATCTTGACTCCATTGCCATTGATTTCAATAATTCCAGGATTTTACCTAAGGTCTCAATTTGCCCTCAGTGTGGGTGTTTTTCTTATGAAGAAGTCACAACAAAGTATTCTAAGATTGCCTAACAAACCCCTTTGTTTTCTTTCTGGGCCTTTAAGGATGACATTGTAGATCCAGGAATGCATCTTATAAAGTAAAGCGATTCCTGTGAAGTCCTATGGTTATCATGAAACATGATAGATCATTTCAGAAATGTGTGTACACATTATTTCTGTACATGAGGTTTTTGGATTTAATTCCTTAAATAGCCATTGTACAAATCACACCAGACACATTTTTATTCTGATCCACAATCTTTCATTGACCAAGCTTCTCTTTGAAAGTCTAGATCACTGATGGTATTAAAGAGGGGATTGTAGTGGAATCCTTGTAATAGAATTATTTTCTTTTTTAAGAATAGGTTCAACAAATGTCTGTCAGGGATTATCTAGTTTTCCGTGGTCCTGTCAGTACAGGCGGCTGGACAGTATGACTTTTTGAGATCCTTCCAGCCCTATACTTTTATGATATAACTAGTTATAGTCCCAACAGCAATAATAATAATAATCAACCAGTCTACACATACACAGAGCTAGAGAATATTGAGACACACACAAAGAGCAAGAGAAAATAAAAAGGGAGGGTACAATGGTCAAAACAAATAAAAAGGCCATGTAACATTAAACAACTGAGACATTCTAATGGACATTCTCAGAGAAAGAGTGTGCATACATAAGGCTCAGTATTTAAAAAGTCCTTTCCCAAACCGGAGGAACCATTGTTGTGCATGAAATTTCACAACAAAACTACTTCTGATTGATTTTGAGGTAGATTAAGTGTTCAGTTTTCTACAGAATACTAGTAATTATTCTAAAAAAAACCCCTTTCAATTGACATTAAAGTTGAGAGTATAGATCAATAATTTAAGGGAAGAGATCCTTACAAGACAAATCATTAAAAACCATCTGATTTAGAATTAATGTTATATTTACAAGCATTCCAAACTTTTGAAAGTAAAGAAATAAATATTTTAGTCAGTCATACAGTCTTAAAATTGACCCAGTTAGCAATACCAAGACAGAATCAGAAACTCAGTCTCCTGGGTTTATGGAGTTAGTTTTGAGTCCCTTGATAAGCCTACTAACCCTTATGAGAAGTGTGAGGGGGAAACTGGAGTGAACTTCAGCAGATCTAATAAAGCTTGCAGGGTCCTAAGATCCACAGGAGGCCTCCCAATTAGTATACGTGAGAACTGGAAAGCTCCCTGTTCTGCTGTACCTCATGCTTCTCCGTTCCATCTCTAACCAACTCAGCCATCCACTTCTGTCAGACCATGTTTAGAGGCTTATCTTTGCAAAGAAAAGGGTTAGAAATATTTAAAATATTTCTCTGCCAGATCTGATGTGCTAATCTCACATTAGAACTTAAAATATTAACATATAAAAGTAGCTTGATTGACCAGTCTGTATACTGTATTTGAACCCAACTGTATCAGTGTGGTAAACTAAGTACAATATTAGACAGCTTTCTGGACTCTGGCAAATAGCTCTATAATTATATCATAGTCAATAACTGGCTCCATACTTAACCTGCAAAATTTGAGATTGATATTCCTTTGTTTATGGATTTTGGTTGGGTTGAAGGGCAAAATCAAGCTTGTAGTGGAAACATAGTTGCAACCTTAACTAAGGAGTCACAGGCAGTGGATGAAAATGACTTGCCTAAAAATACTGAGTCAACTTTCGAGCATTCAAGAAGTCTTGTCTCCCTGTCCAATGGTTAAACAACAAATGGCCTCTCATAATACTCCATTTATTTTATTTTTCTAAATATTTGTTGTTTGGGTTTCAGGGACTGGGAAAGGAGGCTGGTGATGGATTAATCATCTTTCACGTCACAATCTTTTAAAAACAAAGCTATTTTAAGTAACTTGAAGAGCAGAACATAATCTTAACATAGTTGAACTATTCTCTGTTGGGACTCCTCCATTTCTAAAGTGACCAAATGTTTATCAAAAGTTTCCTTTTAATATCTTCCAGGCCACATTTCAACTCAGAGCTAGTATTATCATCAGTTATATCCCTCTTATAAAAGCGGATCTTATAATCTAAAACAGGGGTCAGCAGCCTTTCAGAAGTGATGTGCCAAGTCTTCATTAATTCACGCTAACTTAAGGTTTCGTGTGCCTGTAATACATTTTAACGTTCTCTTTCTGTAAGTTTAATATATAACTAAATTATTGTTCTATGTAAAGTAAATAAGATTTTTAAAATGTTTAAGAAGCTTCATTTAAAATTAAATTAAAATGCAGAGCCCCCGGACCAGTGGCCAGAACTTGGGCACCGTGAGTGCCATTGAAAATCAGCCTTTGGCACGTGTGCCATAGGTTGCCTACCCCGATCTAAAATGTGTGCACTTTCATGCTAGTATTTTGTATAGCAAAATTACAACTTGTTCTAATATGCCACTCTGTACCCCTTCTCCCCCACCCCCGCAAAAAAAATCAGTATATTAGAAGTTTCAAAATCTTTTTTCTTTTAAAATACCACCAGGCACCTTAGTCTGCATAAAACTGAAAGTAATGTTTAAAATTAAGGCTAGTATTTATCTAAAGGGTAGGACACTACTAAAGAGACTTACTAGGTTTTATATTATAATGAAATATGACTTAATGTTATGCTATGTGCACCTGGGGTGACAGCTGAGGCATTGAGTTTCAGATAACTTTTGAGCATCGAATTATTTTTAAACTACAACAATGGGGATTATGATGGGTATGTTGAAAGAGTACAGGCTATCACAAGTTGCTACCATTTACTGTTTAAGTAGTTCATTCTTGAGCAAATGACACCTCCGTTTGCACGCACGCACGCACAGTGTTCTGTTTATATATACCTACCATTAGATTCGGCCAACATGATTCACTTTTCACCAGAAGATGGGATCAAGCCACATTCAGATTTAGATCACAAGGCACTAGTATGCAGTGAATGTTTTACCAGTGCAAAGATAGTGTGAAACTAACTATGAATAAACCTAAGTTTATTCATAGTTAGTTAATATGTTAATGCATATTAACATTGTTAATGCATATTAACATTCACAGAGCAAAGAATTTTGTGAAAACTTGCAAATTAGGTCAGTAGTGAAAAATTATCATTCATGAGTGCAAATATTAATTTTGCTATGAAAATATTATTAACGTCAAAGAACAAATAGTGAAACTCACAAATGCACACCGAGGGAAAATATAGATTCTTATATAGAGGTTTTGCAAAGTTTGCAGCAAAACATTTTTTAAAAACTGGTTCAGTCTAATCCTGCCTGCCATTTGGAGGCGGGGGGAAGTGGTAGCTCTGAAGTTTAATCCCGAAGTTTTGATTTTGTGAAAGTGCTAAAAATGTAATTCTCTCTTTATTTTATGGGGGTACAATTTTTTTTCAAACAACTTTCCTTGGGGAGAGTGCTAACCTAGTGGTAGTACCTGGTTTGAGGTCTGAGACCAATGAGATATTTAGAATGTACAAGACACTATATAATCCAAATTTTGTTCTGTCCTACTGATCAAAAGGTATTGCTTATGCTGGATTTAGAAGAGGAAACATACCACCCCATCCCTGATATGGAATTCCTGCTACTTTGATCCAATCAGTGCTTGCTATACAGTGCACTTGCTGCAACACAGCTGTCAGCAGTGGTAGACAGATGAATCACCTTGACACTTCCACTTTAGTACAGCACCTAAATCAAATGCATCTGTAAGTGTGGGCTATAAACTATACGTCACCTGCTCAGGGGAGATGCAGAATGAGTGATGCAGATGACAGTGACATTTTCTTCATAAGAAAAAGTAACCTAGCTGGATAATGTTTAAATCCAGCATGTGGGACAGACTCCAGTGAAGTTTCGTTGTGGACTGGCTCCCAGGATTCTTGATTATATTAAGGAACAGTCCTGTGGCTCTCCATTACAGTCGTTAAACTGCTTTAGGGTAGCTACAGTGAAAACACACAATTTTCTTTGTTCTCTTTAAACTTTTAATTAGTGCTTTCTCAAAACAGTTACTCTTTAAATGTGTTCATTCCAACATCACTTATGTTAGCCAAGCCTTCTACTATAACTATATCATACCAGAAGAGAGGCCAACAAGGAAGAGTATATATAATTGTATTGTAACAAGGCAAGAGCATGCAAAATATGTGTGAACTAGTAGCCAAAAAATAGACAAGTTCTGGTAGAGTGTCACATTAAAAAACTAGAAATAAAGAGTCCTGTGGCACCATAAAGACTATCAAAAGTATTGAAGCATAAGCTTTAGTGTGCTAACACCCACCTCTTGGGATGGATGCAGTGGAAGTATGCAGAGGCAGGTATAAATAAGTAGGCAAGAACCAGGATAGAGATAACAAGGTTAGTTCTGAGCTGCCTTATCTCTAATCAGGGAGGATGAGGTCCTCTTCTAGCAGCTGATCTGGAGGTGTGAACACCAAGAGAGGAGAAACTGCTTTTGTAAAAAGTTGTTTAATGTCTTCCTTCACAATATATGAGTTAAGTGATAGGTTTTCTTTTAGGAGCATGTATTTAGCCTGTCCTTATTATGATTCTCCAAGGGGACACTGTAAATAGGGATCCAAGCCATGCCAAATAAAAGAACAGACCTCTATTCAACCAAGATCTATGTAGGGTCCTAAACTATGGCTCTGTGCTTCAAGACTTAAGCTCTTAGTCCTTTTCAGAGAATAAATGCATACTCAGAGGGTCCTGCCCCAAATTCCTCCTCCTTCATGCGTATAAAAATAGCTGTAGAAGTAACAATTCCTTCCTGTATCCACTATGAGGATCAGTGCAGTTTACATGACACTCATTTTTGACAATAAAGTACTTATCTTTATTAGGTTTGGTGTGGGATAATACATTCTAGCTATAGATACTTCCTGTCAAATACGTGTAAATATTTAACAGCTCTTAAAAGAATTAGTTTTAAATCAGTGTAGTGGTAGTAAAAATCATATAGTCTATAAGTTGAGTAGAAAAAAAGACTTATCAGGTGGAACTCTACCATTTGGATTATAAAATGTATCTTCTGGAACCAAAGCTATTACTTTAATTTTCACTCATACTATGCTAGACAATGTGTTTTTTATATTTGTCATAAAGCTTGACCAGAATCCATTCAAACTTTATTAAATTCACATTCTCCTAATTTTATAGGCTGATTCTTTTTCTGTTTCCTTGATCAAGGGTCTCATGAAATCATAGGAAGCTAATTACAAGGGATAATGAGTTGAAGAATTGGCACAGTAAGCAAAAATATTGGACAACTTTATATAAATGTTTGCTGTAAAAGTACTAACCTCTCAGCAAGTCTCTATGTAGAGAGGTGGTACTGTTGATTTTTACAGTAGCTTATCTCAATATAGTGTGAATTAAAAGAAAGTGGAACTTTTACTTTCAAACCTAAGATTGTGCAATTGGCACTAAAGGTTGTTATTGAGATATGTCTAATGATCATTCTGTGTTAGCATATTCCTGATAGTTGCCACATAGGTTTATAGATTCAGTTCTTTACTTCAGAACTAACCAGTATAAAAAAGAAGCATGTAGCTAGAGTAAGAGGAACAATAAGTGAGTTTTTTCTTAAAGTCCTAATTTAGTTCCACATAATGAAAATCTCTTCATTAAAGCTATTGACCTATGGTAAGGAACAGCCTTTCTTAGTCCTTCGGGGTCACAGGAGGAAAAAAAAAAAAAAAACATTTCAGCTGCACAGGTGCATCTTATTAGACACACAAAGCATTTGTTAACATAAATTATGGGATAGCTTGCATTTATCAAAATTAGTCTTGACATTTTCTTTTGCTCGGCTGAAAACTGTATCTAAGCTCACAAAGCTACATGTTACTGGCTAGAGAGAAATACTTTTTTTTTTTTGTAGAGGACATCAAATGAATATTTAGTGAATAAGCATTGTTAATTGCTGTTATTTTAATTGCCTAATTAGCAATACTTATGCCTATATTATATGATTTTTTAATTCTGGAGACTTCTAACTATACAGCATCTCCAAATATTTCCATAAGTGCAGCTAAATAGGTATAATTTATTCTGTTTAAAAAGAGGATGCTTATAAACACCATACAAGGTGTTGGACATCCCTGAAAACTAATATCCTCTATTCACAGAGCAGGTAATGTATATCACAGGCAGGGGAGATGCAAGCTTTGCAATTATTCCACACCCGGCTGCCTCTGCCTGTCCCAAAGGAGATCACATTTAGGAGCAATTCAGTCTTCATACACATTCAGCTGATGGCCCCTCTGCAGTGACAACAAAGGTGCATGCTAGTGAAAGCTGTGGTAATGCTTTCTGTAATGTGTTAATAACTTTGAAAACCTAGCCTGTGTGAAGCTTGTCTTTTTTTCTTCCAGACTGTCACTTAGAGACTAAAAGAAGCGTTTGTGTGTGTTAATTGAATTTTGGCATTGCAAAGTTTAACGTAACTTATTGTTGAAATTATGTCTATCAATAAACAAAACAAAAAAAAAATCTCTTTATGGAGAGAAAGTAAACAAAGGTTAAGATGGGAACCATGTGTATTATTAAGACTGACAAATCTGATTTAATTGTCATGCCTGCTTTAAATATTTTTATCAAAATTTGATGAAGGCAAATATGATTATTTCTTAGTACTAGAGAACCATTTTTAAATGGCAGTTACAAAGGACTTTTTTTTTTTAAGTGTGCCTCTTGTCTTTCATACATTTCTGTGGCAGCTGAAGGTATACAGGTAAGAGGATATTGCAAAAACCAAGTTACTTAACTCCAGCAAACTTCTTCTTAGATGTTGTCACTAACTTCCAGCTATAAGGAAAATGAGTTAATAATGTGATAGGTTGTGTCCGTTGCTATGGAGAATTCAATCAAACAACTGAGCAAATCATCAGTACAGACTGCTAATCTAGCAAAGTTTACCACCTGTAGGCTGAGGAAAGCATTAAACAACCTTCACATTCCCAGCAACCAGGTTCCATGTTATCAGAAGAAAACCTTTCCATATGATGCACACACACCTTATTATGCTAGTCTAGTGTACTACATTCCTTCATCAGTGATGTTGCTCCTTTTCAAAACTAATCCCTTCCACATACTCTCTGCCCCGCTCTCTTTGTCAAGAGATGTTGACAATAGAGAAGCTTAAGATTTAAGTGCACTTGAACATGAAGTGAATTTCTGCCTTTAAGCACACAATCATTTGTGTATAACCAATTGATTCAGAACAGGTTTCAAATAATTTAAACATATCCGTGCTTGTGATTCTCCTTTATCCTGGCCTATCCTGGCTCATGCTTCTTTTGCTAAATGGACTCATTCTTCTCCTGCTGTTCCTCCTCCTCCTCCTTCTCTACCTTACTTTACATCTTAATGGCGTACATCTGTTAGTGGACAGCTTGCACAGGATGAACATAAGGTGCTCTTTTCCAGGGTCAACTAAATTGCCAAACTAGGTCCATTTAGCCTATTGAAATGTAGCTTCAAAATTCCAGAAATTCTGCTAATGACAGATATCTTGGAATATTGTGCTACATAATAAACATAGTTGTGCAGGCCTATGTGAGGTCTGTAAAATCCAGACTATCCTCACAAATATATATATTTATGTGTATTTGTAATACATAATTATACTAAAGTGTGTTCCCTATGATTTCAAATAATGCAGTCATAGTCTAATTTGGGATGCATTCAGGAGTAAGGAATATGAATGAAGCTCAGAAATCTACATAACATTAATGTGTTGATAAATTTCTCTCTATACAGTGGTCACCTTTAAAATGTCAACAGATATACAGTTGCCACACATGGGGGAAAAACGGAGATATCTATTGGCAAATGTTATCTTTTTTAATAATCACATAGTGTTTTCTGGAGATTGTTATAGAATAACTGTGCTGTCATATATGGGTATGTTAACAATAGACACTAGTTTTCTTAATTCTGCATATTGTAGGCTGTTTAAGAGCTGGATAAACAACTCTCAAACATTCAAAAACAAATGGCATACAAGTAAGTTGATTACACTTATATAGTCTATCAGCAAACACTTCAATGTTGTAATTAAAGGGCCTCTCTCTATATGCTTATCTCAGATGGGAATGAAACAACTGTAGTGATTTTTGTGGGTGCTAGACTTTTCTGCGTGGTTTGATATGTTCAAAGGTAGCACTGATATCTTATTAGTGTATTATACATTGTATTTATACATTTATAGTGTAGATTTTTATCATTATTGTAGAAAAGTCTGTGCTTCTTTAAATATAAAAAGATCAGAAAGCTACAGGCTACTATATTGATCAGTAATAAAAATATTTAACTCACCTGTATCTGTATTATTGAAAATGTACTCAGAAACAGCAACTATGATTGTAAAACATGACTCGTTTCCCTCTGCATTTAAGGAAAAAAGAGTTCTTGATCTGCTGAATATATATATATGGCTCCGAGAAATAATTACTTACTTAGTCTTAGGGCAATGAGTTTGACTCAGGTGCTACTAGAGAATTGGGGCCTCAACTGTATTTGCTAAAAGTTGATATAAAGCTTATTTTGCACTGTCTCAAGTAAGAACCAAACTCTGTACCTGGGAGGTATAGATTGAAAGAGTGAGATGAATGTTCTAGAGAAAACTAAGGCTTTCCTATCCCAGAAAGGAAGCAAATCTACTGAAGGAAAGAGAGGCCTCTTTTTATGAAATATAGCTTAAAAAGGGGCTGATGGGTGAAAAGGAAAGATTGTGTTTGTGTTTATTTTTGCCCAGCGATATATATAATCACCAACAGAATTTATAGTAGAATATTTTCATTACAGTAGCATCATTGTTACTTGTCTTATCATCATTCATGCACAAACTGTCACAGCCAGACATGTAGATCAACCCTACATTCGCTTATCTTCATCTAAAAAGGAGCAAACAGGGAAGACAAGGACTGATAGAGGAAAAAATAAAGACTAAAAAATCAGCTATAGATATTAAAAAAGGAAAGGGTAGAGAAACATAGAAGAGAGTTGATTTATACCAATTAGCTGCAGTTATCAGATGTGTCTCTTACTATGGTTTAACTTCTTTTGTCCTGCTGAGAAATCTGAGTAAACATTATGGGTGTGATTAGCTGTATAGCTAATGTATCCATTCCTTTTTTTTTTTTTTTTTTTTGAGTTACAGGCAGGGAATTTGAAACATAGGAGCACATGGAGTGATGTGGTATTTGTCATTTTAAAAGTTATCAATGCACTTTTCTGTAAGTACTAGTAGTGTCAAGGATTTGTCAAGTAAAGTGGTGGTATTAAGTATCCATTTTATTGCATCATGTTGAATCCATCTATAAAGTAAATCATATTGCTAAGTCTTTGCATCTTCAAGGAATGCTTACATTTTTATAGTCTCAGGTAGTGTATCTTTAAATTCATTGTTTAAAATATAAATTGTTTGGTAAGTATGTAATAAATACTGTATATATCCTGTTCTACACCAATAAGTTTAGTGAGGTATCAATCACACACACACACTAGCTTTCATTAACCCATGGAGTTACATATGTTTTGAGATGATTATATACATTTATGCATTACAGAATGATATGGTGGAGATAATAGTGAAAAAAAACGAGCAAAAGGATTGAACTTATTTTGCTCTTTTTCTTAACAGATAAGGGACTTAGACTCCTTGTCAAGAATCAGAGGGGTAGCCGTGTTAGTCTGGAATTGCAGAAGTGACAAAGAGTCCTGTGGCTTTAAACACAAGACTCCTTGTGTTTATCTTATCATTGTATTAGATTTAATAAAATGTCCACATTTATTGACCAAATAATTGATACAAGTTAGGGGATTCAGTTCCAGTTGAATTTCCAGTTAGAATACCCTTCCAAAGTTTAATTTAAGTCCTTTTTCAATGGGTAAGTAGGAGTCCTCTGCTTCCTATCAAGTGAAAGAAAGAAAGATACATCCCATTCTTGAGAGAGACTGTTCTTGATTACAATATGATCCCCAGGAAAATCCACATCTCTATTAATTTAAAAATTATTTGCTAAATGAAAATATAAGGATGAATGAATAAATGCAAATTGATCCTATCAATGTCTGATAGTAGGTAAAATGGTATGCTGGTTTGGGTAATGGGCCAGATTTTCATATTTGTTTCCACAATGAATTGTCTCCATACTTTTGTAGACTCAAAGCCCAGCTTCTCAAAATCTATGAAAAAAATCATCATCTATTGGATTGTCTGTTAACTTCCTCATGCTTATGGTAATGGACTCTTAAAGATAAGAATCATTTTTGTTCAGACATAATCCACTGCCCCATTGACTAACACAGTGAAACAATAAGATTCAGTACCTGCCTCTATTGCTGCCTTATCAGGATTATGCTTATAGTAATTTCCATGGGCTTTGCTACAAGTACAGTAGTGGCTGGACACAGTGGAGCATGCACTGCACCACTGATAATCCAATAGGTGCTGTTGTCTGCTATGGTATGTGGCTGTGCCTTGTGTTGTGCTTTTATTAAAAGGATATTGCCAAATAACCTTTTATCTATCTCTCTTTCTCTCTTTTTGAGAGAGAGAAGAAGCTTTAACATGCTCCTTACCAATTTTGTCCTTTTTCTATTTGATAAACATTGATTTGTTGTCATGTTGCTAATGGAGCTTGAAATTAACACAACTCTCTTTATTTACATCCTTGTTTGTGCAACCACTATCACTTGTAATATAACAGTGCAAGAAATACATTATATATATATATATATATATATATACACACACACACACACACACACACACACACAAAGACAGTTTCCTCCATAAACAACAAATCTGAGAACAGTGCTAAGTATTGCTTTATTGTTTATTACTGTCAACACAGCCAGAAAGAGAAGACATGGATATGCAGAAGCCTTACATAAATCAGGCTTTTCTTCATAATGGTGTAATAGATTAAAATAGATATTTATACATTCCATCCTAATTATAATTAAATAATGTAGCATAAATTTTGAGCACCAAAGGGTTATTATCTTTAGGTATATTTTTTAAATTAAATGTATCAGAAGTATTCATAAAGGAGCACTAAAAACACCATTAACAAGCTTTTAAGTTCAGTTGATGGTTATTAAAGGAATGGTAGAAAAGACAAAGAATTGTAAATAAAATTAATCTAATGACAAGACATCCTCTAAAATCAAATATCATTTAATATCCTCCATTCTAGATAATATCCTGCTGTAACTAATTGGTCAAAACAGTCCCAGAGTAATAATGCATTGTCAGCATTTCCACTCAACGAGGCTAAACTTAGACATGGCATATATTTTTATAGCTTACTTGAGGTCACTTGGGAAGTAACATCTTATATAAAGTCTAAATTTGCCCTCTTAACTCTACTTTTCATCCTCTAAATCAGTGGTGGACAACCTGCTACTCGTAGGCCGCACGTGGCCCGTCAGAGTAATTGGCTGGCAGACTACCAGTCACTTTCTTTACATTTGTATGGCTGCCTGCAGCTAATGGTGACCGCCATTCACCATTTCCAGCCAATGGGAGCTGTGGGAAGCCGCAACCAGCACATCCCTGCAGTCCACACCACTTCCCACAGCTCTTATTGGCCAGCCACTGGGAGCTGCAGGTGGCTGTGAAAATGTAAACAAACTGTCTGGCAGCCCACCAGCAGATTATGCTGAGAGGCTGAAGTCCCCTTCCTTGGTCAGGTAACACCATCAGTTGATGATTAAGTCCCTGTGGACCACTTAAGATCACAACACTTTTCCATGGGGTTTGTAGCTCAGTGCTAGCAAGGAAGCATTAAGGAGTGCAGTGATATCATTTGTGGGTGGCCCCGCTTAGGCCGGCCACAATCTGGATTGAGCAAAATAGTCTTCTCTGTGCAAGTATAAATTCTGTTGACGTGTACAGGATCTAATCTGAAAAAGGAGAGAGATATACCTCTCCCATTGTTACCTAACCTGGACCCTCATCAAGAGTGCCACTAACTCATTTTCCCCTCCTTTTCTGCCCTTGGGTAATTACATGCAACACAACTTTAAGTTCAAAATTTAAATATCCTCTGCTGTGATTTAGTTTATTTATCTAGCTTATTTTATTAAACAAAAGGTATTCAGCCCTTTTCTCATTTGGCCCAGTTCCTTAGCAAGGCCTCCCATTAATTTCCTGAACTCTTGGCCACTGCTACTGCACAGGCAGCTGTCCTCCTGCCAGTCTCTGAGGAGAAGACTTACTTACACCAGCCCTATTCCAGACCCTGGTCCAGGACTAGGTAACCTATGGCACATGTGCCAAAAGCGGCAAACAAGCTGATTTTCAGTGGCACTCATACTGCCCGGGTCCTGGCCACCAGTCTTGGGGGGGCTCTGCGTTTTAATTTAATTTTAAATGAAGCTTCTTAAACATTTTAAAAACCTTATTTCTTTTACATACAACAATAGTTTAGTTCTATATTATAGACTTATAGAAAGAGACCTTCTAAAAATGTTAAAATTTATTACTAGCACGCAAAACCTTAAATTAGAGTGAATAAATGAAGAGTCGGCACACCCCTTTTGAAAGGTTGCCAACCCCTGGTTCTCTCCTTGACTGAGTAACAGACCATATCTCTTATTTCCTACCTTGCTCATGTGATCAGTCATATGACCCAAGGATTACATGTAGCAAAAAAGTGTTCATTTGTCTTTAATTAATGAGAATAAGCAAACTGAATACGTGGTATGATTTTTGCAATAGGAAATCTTTAGAAATCTCTCTAGATTTTTTTTTAAAAAAACCTCTATTACTTTGTATATTAGAATCCTGGTGATTTCTTTGTAGGGATGTGACAAAGAGTCCTGTGGCACCTTAAAGACTAACTAAAAATTTTTTAGAGCATAAGCTTTCGTGGGCTAATACCCACTTCGTCAGATGCATGCAGTGGAAGTATCCTATAGCGGAAGGAACCTATAGGTTCTTGCCTACCTATTTATACCTGCCCCTGGATACTTCCACTGCATGCATCTGACGAAGTGGGTATTAGCCCACGA